>CAWUFW010008889.1:600000-838878 GCA_963921515.1 Calotriton arnoldi
CCAACGCTTTTACTACTGTTGCATTTATTGGAGGGCGATCCGTAAATTTTAACCAGTTTTATTATTTTTGTGTTGTGTGACGTGGGAGTAGTACATTTTTTATATAATAATTTTATTGGTTGCGTAGTTTGGTATAAATTGTAGTGGGAACAGTATATGTATTAAATGTAATAATTTATAATTTATTCTATGCTGTTATAATTTATATTTTAATATATATTCATGACAGTGATGTCATGAGTGATGTAATATGTGATGTCATCAGCAGTGGATTGCGGGGGCGTGAGTTATAGTTAGCTCTACTAACTATAACAGCCGCATTTCTCTGGTCTTATATGAGTGAAACGTCCCTGAAACCTGTGGTTTTTTCAGTGAATTTCTTAGGTTTTTTAAAATGCTAATCCCTAACTATAACGTCCCTGAAACCTCTGGGTTTTTCAGTGAATTTCTAATGTTTTTTAAATGCTAATTTTTAAATATGCCTACATAGGTAGGACATGTGCAGAAAGAGGAAGAAAGGCGCAGAATGAAGCAAGAGAAGTGCAGAAAGAGGCAACAGAGGTGCAGAAGGAGGCAAGAGGGGTGCAGAAAGAGGCAAGAGAAGTGCAGAAAGAAGCAACAGAGGTGCAGAAGGAGACAAAAGAACTGCAGAAACAGGCAAGAGAGTTGCAGAAACAGGCAAGAGAGATGCAGAAAAAGGGTACAGGGGTGCAGAATGAGGCAGGAGAGGTGCACAAAGAGGCAAGAGGGGTACAAAAAGAGGCAAGAGGGATGCAGAAAGAAGCAAGAGAAGTGCAGAAAGAAGCAACAGAGGTGCTGAAAGAGGCAAGAGGGTGCAGAAAGAGACAAGAGAAGTGCAGAAAGAAGCAACAGAGGCGCAGAAAGAGGCAAGACAATTGTAGAAGCAGGCAAGAGAGGTGCAGAAAGATGCAAGAGCAGTGCAGAAAAAAGCAAGAGAGATAGACAAAGAGGGAAGAGGGGTGCAGAAAAAGGCAAGAGGGATGCAGAAATTTGCAAAAGAGGTACAGAAAGAACCAACAGAAGTGCAAAAAGAGGCAAGAGCGGTGTAGAAAGGGATAGGAGTGGTGCGCAAAGAGGCAAGAGGGGTACAGAAAGAGGCAGGAGGGGTGCAGAAAGAAGGAAGAGAACTGCAGAAAGAAGCAACAGAGGCACTGAAAGAGGCATGAAGGGTGCAGAAAGAGGCAGGAGAAGTGCAGAAAGAAGCAACAGAGGTACAGAAAGAGGCAAAAGTGGTGCAGAAAGAGGGAAGAGAGGTACAGAAAGAGGCAAGAGAGTTGCACAAAGAGGGTAGAGGGGTGCAGAAAGAGGCAAGAGGGTTGCAGAAAGAAGCAAGTGAGTTGCAGAAAGAGGCAAAAGAGGTGCAGAAAGAGGCAAGAGAGGTGCAGAAAAAGGCAGGAGAGTCAGAGAAAGAGCCAAGTGAGGTGCAGAAGGTGGCATGAGAACTGCAGAAAGAGGCAAGAGAGTTGCAGAAGGAGGCAAAAAGGGTGCAGGAAAACGGAACAGGTGGGCAGACAGAGACAAGAGAGGTGCAGAAAGAGTGGTGCAGAAAGAAGCAACAGAGGTGCAGAAAGAGGCAAGAGAATTGTAGAAAGAGGCAAGAGAGGTGCAGAAACAGGCAGGAGAGGTGCAGAAGCCAGGAAGCAACAGAAGTGCAGAAAGAGGCAAGAGGGGTGCAGAAAGAGGCAAGAGAAGTACAAAAAGAAGCAACAGAGGTGCAGAAAGAGGCAAGAGAAGTGCAGAAACAGGCAGGAGAGGTACAGAAAGAGGGACCAGGGGTACAGAAAGAGGCAAGAGAGGTGCAGAAAGAGGGAAGAAGGGTGCAGAAAGAGGCAAGAGGGGTAGAGGAACAAGCATGTGAGGTGCAGAAAGAGGCAACAGAGGTGCAGAAAGAGGCAAGAGAGGTGCAGAAAGAGGCAAGAGAGGTGCAGAAAAAGGCAGGAGAGTCAGAGAAAGAGCCAAGTGAGGTGCAGAAGGTGGCATGAGAACTGCAGAAAGAGGCAAGAGAGTTGCAGAAGGAGGCAAAAAGGGTGCAGGAAGACGGAACAGGTGGGCAGACTGAGACAAAAGAGGTGCAGAAAGAGGGAAGAGTGGTGCAGAAAGAAGCAACAGAGGTGCAGAAAGAGGCAAGAGAATTGTAGAAAGAGGCAAGAGAGGTGCAGAAACAGGCAGGAGAGGTGCAGAAGCCAGGAAGCAACAGAAGTACAGAAAGAGGCAAGAGGGGTGCAGAAAGAGGCAAGAGAAGTGCAGAAAGAAGCAACAGAGGTGCAGAAAGAGGCAAGAGAAGTGCAGAAACAGGCAGGAGAGGTACAGAAACAGGCAAGAGAGATGCAGAAAAAGGGAACAGGGGTGCAGAATGAGGCAGGAGAGGTGCACAAAGAGGCAAGAGGGGTACAAAAAGAGGCAAGAGGGATGCAGAAAGAAGCAAGAGAAGTGCAGAAAGAAGCAACAGAGGTGCTGAAAGAGGCAAGAGGGGTGCAGAAAGAGACAAGACAATTGTAGAAGCAGGCAAGAGAGGTGCAGAAAGAGGCAAGAGAGGTGCAGAAACAGGCAGGAGAGGTGCAGAAGCCAGGAAGCAACAGAAGTGCAGAAAGAGGCAAGAGGGGTGCAGAAAGAGGCAAGAGAAGTGCAGAAAGAAGCAACAGAGGTGCAGAAGGAGACAAAAGAACTGCAGAAACAGGCAAGAGAGTTGCAGAAACAGGCAAGAGAGATGCAGAAAAAGGGAACAGGGGTGCAGAATGAGGCAGGAGAGGTGCACAAAGAGGCAAGAGGGGTACAAAAAGAGGCAAGAGGGATGCAGAAAGAAGCAAGAGAAGTGCAGAAAGAAGCAACAGAGGTGCTGAAAGAGGCAAGAGGGGTGCAGAAAGAGACAAGAGAAGTGCAGAAAGAAGCAACAGAGGCGCAGAAAGAGGCAAGACAATTGTAGAAGCAGGCAAGAGAGGTGCAGAAAGATGCAAGAGCAGTGCAGAAAAAAGCAAGAGAGATAGACAAAGAGGGAAGAGGGGTGCAGAAAAAGGCAAGAGGGATGCAGAAATTTGCAAAAGAGGTACAGAAAGAACCAACAGAAGTGCAAAAAGAGGCAAGAGCGGTGTAGAAAGGGATAGGAGTGGTGCGCAAAGAGGCAAGAGGGGTACAGAAAGAGGCAGGAGGGGTGCAGAAAGAAGGAAGAGAACTGCAGAAAGAAGCAACAGAGGCACTGAAAGAGGCATGAAGGGTGCAGAAAGAGGCAGGAGAAGTGCAGAAAGAAGCAATAGAGGTACAGAAAGAGGCAAGAGTGGTGCAGAAAGAGGGAAGAGAGGTACAGAATGAGGCAAGAGAGTTGCACAAAGAGGGTAGAGGGGTGCAGAAAGAGGCAAGAGGGTTGCAGAAAGAAGCAAGTGAGTTGCAGAAAGAGGCAAAAGAGGTGCAGAAAGAGGCAAGAGAGGTGCAGAAAAAGGCAGGAGAGTCAGAGAAAGAGCCAAGTGAGGTGCAGAAGGTGGCATGAGAACTGCAGAAAGAGGCAAAGAGAGTTGCAGAAGGAGGCAAAAAGGGTGCAGGAAAACGGAACAGGTGGCAGACAGAGACAAGAGAGGTGCAGAAAGAGTGGTGCAGAAAGAAGCAACAGAGGTGCAGAAAGAGGCAAGAGAATTGTAGAAAGAGGCAAGAGAGGTGCAGAAACAGGCAGGAGAGGTGCAGAAGCCAGGAAGCAACAGAAGTGCAGAAAGAGGCAAGAAGGGTGCAGAAAGAGGCAAGAGAAGTACAAAAAGAAGCAACAGAGGTGCAGAAAGAGGCAAGAGAAGTGCAGAAACAGGCAGGAGAGGTACAGAAAGAGGGACCAGGGGTACAGAAAGAGGCAAGAGACGTGCAGAAAGAGGGAGGAAGGGTGCAGAAAGAGGCAAGAGGGGTAGAGGAACAAGCATGTGAGGTGCAGAAAGAGGCAACAGAGGTGCAGAAAGAGGCAAAAGAAGTGCATAAAAAAAAGAAAGGTGCAGAAAGAAGCAACAGAAATGCAGAAAGAAGCAAGAGTGGTTCACACACCATTAGTACCAATTTAATACATATATTTAGCAATAAGTAATAGGTGACCATTCTAGGTTTGCAATGGGCGATCCACCACGCTGTAACACTTGTTGCTGCATTTTTGGTAGTGTTTGAGCAGTTTGAGCTAGAAACAAGGTTTTTTTGTTCAAATCTGCAGATTATGCAGCAGATGATGGATTATGTGGCAAATGCGGAAAATGTATAATTGTGCGAAAGTTGGTGCAGCTAAACAGTTGCATAATTCCAGTGGCCTGCTCATACTTCGACTAGGTCGCTCTAAGTGCTCCTCAGTGGTTCCTTCTTTTTTTTGTCTCATTGAGTTTATAGTTTAGCTTCTATGGAAACGAGGAAGACTAAACCTGAGGTTACCACTCCACAACACAGACTACCATACCACATAATTACTCTCCATAACACATAACCTCACTCTACATAATTCCTATACACTAAATACCACATACTTTCTAGCCACATAATTTCACTGCACAACATACCACATAATTCCACTACACACAATGTACATCCACTCCACTTCAAAAAACATTAGTAAAAAACGTTTACATTTACAATGCCAATAGCCGTAACTTTCGCAAATGCAAGACCTATTACATTCCAAATGTTTCTTTAACTAGTAGTCACGTTTGCAGAGTGGTGGAGAAAGGGGGCTGGGCCTCCGACCAGCGCTCAGGAATTCTGCTGTGTAGGACTTACAGGAGGTACAAGGAAGGCCGTCTGGCCCCCAAAGTCCCTCAGGGGTAAAGGGGACTTCATCCCCCAACCAGTAGTGTGCCAGGAGGTGCATTTGCAGAGTGGTAGAAAAAGGGGGATGTGGCCTCTGAAGACTTCCTAGCAATCCCACTGTATGGGACTTACTGGAGGTAACAGGAGGGGTAGTTGGCCCCAAGGACATTCTTGGGGGCCAACTACCCCTTCTATTACCTCCAGTAAGTCCCACACAGCAGGATTGCTAAGTTCTCATAGCAGGCCATGCCCCCGTTGCCCGCCACTCTGCAAACATGCTCCCTGGTGCGCTCGTGGATGGGGATTGAAGTCCTCTTTACTGCTAGGGGTCCTTAGGGGCCAACTCTCCTACCTGTTACCTCCAGTAAGCCCCACACAGCTGAATTGCTGAGAGGTGGTCCAGCTGGATTGCTGAGAGGTAGACAGAGGCCATGCCCCCTTTCTCCACCACTCTGCAAACGCACCTCCTGGCATGCTCTTGGTTGAGGGATGAAGTCCCCTTGTCTCCTGAGGGTCCCTGGGGGCCAACTAGCCCTCCTGTTATCTCTAGTAAGCTCCACACAGCTGGATTGCTGAGAGGTGGTCCAAGGCCACGCCCCCTTTTTACACCACTCTGCAAATGCAGCTCCTGGTGCACTGCTGCTTGGGGGATGAAGTCCACTTTAGTCCTGAAGTCCTCAGGACACAAAGGGACCTCATCGCTCCACCAGCAGTGCGCCAAGAGGTGTGTTTGCAGAGTGGTGTAAAAAGGGGCGTGACCTCAGACCACCTCTCAGTAATCCCACTGTGTGGGGCTTACTGGAGGTACCTGGTGGGCTAGTTGGCCCCTAATGACCCTTAATATTCAAGGGGGCTTAATCCCCCAATACAGAACACGCCAGGAGGTGCATTTGCACAGTGGTGCAGGGGGGGGGCGGGGCCTCTGGCGAGATTCTGGCTTTTTTTAAATTTGGTTTTTGGAAGGGGGCTGTGTGGCCTCCCCTTCCCTTAATTATTTTTGGGCACCCCATCCCCCAGGGCCTTTTTTTTTTAAATGGGAAGTGGGCTGCATGGTCCCCCCTTCCTGGGCCACTATTGGCCCTGGGGACCCCATCCCCCGGGGCCTGGCCTCGTTTTTTTTAATTTTAATTTTTTTTATTTTTCCGGGAGGGAAAGCCTTGGGGAGGTGGCGGTCCCCTGGGGTTTGGGGGGACTGCGAGACCCACCCCTAAATACTTAAAGCCCCAGGGAGGTGGCAATCCCTGGAGCTTTGGGGGACCTGCAACCAAGAGCTACCTCTCTGCCAAATTTGGTGTAATTCCATTCAGCTGTTCAGGCTGTAGCCGCGACAAAAGTTCCTAGGGAAATTAAGATGGAGAAAAAGCGTTTTGGGACCCCCCTTTTTTATCGGCCCCCGCTTGACAAATCACCCCGACATTTTCAAGACAGGAGCTGACCGGAGCAGGCCATTATTTTTGAAAATTTCACGAAGATTCGTCCAACGGTGCCAAAGATATTGGCAAATCAAAAAATGCTTTTCCTATGGAAACTAGGTCCTAACTATAACTACCTACTGGCGACTGCCAGTAGGTAATATATTTTTATATATATACATATATAGAATCTAATCAATAAAGATAACAAGGTTGAGGATAGTCAGATACAAAAAGCCTCTTCTTTTAGATTTATCCTAAAGTACAACAAGCAAGATAAAGCGATTAGAAAAATTATTTAAAAAAACTGGCCTCTTATTTTAGATGACCCTATTATTGGCCACACCCTCCCAAAAAATGCCTCTATAACATATACTAGGGCCACTTCTATGAAGGATGTTCTACAAAGCACTTGCGGGGTGTGAGCAATTATTTATTAGCAGTTCTCCAAATGCATTTCGGCATACAAGCCTTCCTCAGTGTTTGAACTGCTCATTTGTAATACCTGGTGTCCCATTGGTTTATATTATGAGTCCCCAGTTCCAATAGGTTAGATCACAACCAATGGAAGGGCTGCAACACTTTCTTAGATATTCTCCGGCTGTGGTGTGTCATCGCATATACGCTGGCATTGCAATCCATTAAGTTCCGCTGTGGACTCATAACATAAACCAATGGTCACCAGGTATTACAAATGAGCAGTTCAAACACCTCACCCTCGTAAAACAAGAGCACCCGCCCTTGGAGTTCAGCGGATTTGGTGGGACCTTGGAGCTGTGATATTGATAACCGTTTGAACCGCCGTGGTCCTGACTACCTGCAGGTACATTGTGTGATGACATCCAGCGGCTGGCGAGGGGTGCACTTGGTGTATTAAAAACTTACCGCCCCTATTGAGGGGCCAACAGGGACTGCAGAAAGAAGATGGCAAGTAGAGGGTGTCACGCACTGTGCTGGCTATTTTGAATCAGTCCATCGGGATTTTATAAATAGAATTGGCCATTCAGGCTGTATGCGGGACATAATGGATCGCAATGCCAGCATATATTCGATGACACACTACAGCCGGAGAACATCTAAGAAAGTGTTGCATCCCTTCCATTGGTTGTGATCTAACTTATTGGAACTTATTGGAACTGGGGACTCATAATATAAATCAAACACTGAGGAAGGCTTGTATGCCAAAATGCATTTGGAGAACTGCTAATAAATAATTGCTCACACCCCGCGAGTGCTTTGTATCCTTTGGATGGAGCTTTGATTTTGAATGCGAGACCTCACCCTCGTAAAACAAGAGCACCCGCCCTTGAAGTTCAGCGGATTTGGTGGGGCCTTGGAGCTGTGATATATATATATATTCCCCGTTATAGTTAGTCCAGCTAACTATAACTCGCGCCCCGCAATGCACTGCTGATGACGTCACATATTACATCACTCATGACATGGTCAGTGACATCACTGATGACATCACTGATGACATCTCAAATGACATCACTGATGACATCATCCAGTGACTGTGTGTTTCTGTAAAGTTTAAATATTTTTAATATATATAGGAAAAGACGTATTGAAGAATGAGTGGGTGTGTAAGTGTCTGTATGGATGATTTAGTAGGTGCGTGACTGACTGTATAAGTGAGTGATTTAACGTATCTTACTGAATGCATGGGTTAGTGACTAAACTGGGTGAATGTCTGTATCCGTCTGTCTGTTGCTGTGTAAGTGGCTGCATGTGTTTGTGAATAGCTACATGAGTGTCTATATGAGTTATTGAATGCTTGTGTGAGTATCTGTATGGGTGCCTGAGTGTTTGTGTGGGAGGGGTGTGTGCGACTCTGTGCATAGATGTGTGAGTGGGTGATTCACTGGGTGGATGGTTTCAAGAGTGCATCTGTGATAGACTGTATGGGTGGGTAAGTGTGTGTAAGAGTGTGTTAGTGAGTGAATGTATGTCCCAGTGGTACATGTGTGAGTAACTACATATGTGAAAGGCAGTATATATGTGTGTTGGAGTATATAAATAGCTATAAGCGAGAGTGAGTGATTGTGATAGTGGCTTTATGGATGAGTGTGTGCTTGTATCAGTGATTGTATAAGAGCGTAAGAATGTGCTAGTATTTGTATGAGTAAGTGAGCTGGTGTGTGTATAACTGTATAGGTGAGTAAATGGTAGTGTGTTAAATTATTTGCATGACTGACTAGGTGTGTGAGTACCTCTATGGATGAGTGGCGGTGTTTGAGTGTCTATATAGGAGTATGAGTGCATATGATAGTCCTGTACTGAGTGACCGTAAGTATGAGTGACTGTACGGGTGAGTGAGTGGATGTGTGCGTAGACCTAAGAATCAGTGAGTGGGTATGTAGTTATTTGTGTTGGAGTGTCTATGGTTTTGCGAATGGCAGTCTGTAATTTAGAGTGGGTGTATCAAAGGTTATATTAGGGTGTGAGAAGATGCATGAAATTATCACGTGGATGATGTCATCAGTGATGTCATTTGAGATGTCATCAGTGATGTCATCAGTGATGTCACTGACCATGTCATGAGTGATGTAATATGTGACGTCATCAGCAGTGCATTGCGGGCGCGAGTTATAGTTAGCTGGACTAACTATAACGGGGGAATTTCACGGGTTTTGTACGAGTGCAATGTCCAACTAACTATAACTGTCCCTAAAACCTATGGTTTTTTCAGTGAATTTCTAAGGTTTTTAAATGCTAATTTGTAACTATAACGTCCCTGAAACCTATGGTTTTTTCAGTGAATTTCAAAGGTTTTTTAAATGCTAATTTGTAACTATAACATGTCTGAAACCTACGGTTTTTTCAGTGAATTTCAAAGGTTTTTTAAATGCTAATTTCTAACTATAACGTGCCTGAAACCTATGGTTTTTTCAGTGAATTTCAAAGGATTTGTAAATGACAATTTTTAAATGTATTAATTGTTATATTAATTTTTTTCATACTGATTTACTACATTTTTAGAAACAATTTTTTTTACATATTTTATTTTTAAATTACATTGTAATTACATTATACATTACATTACAAAAATACTTTCTCAGAATGAATTACTTTAGTTTAAATACTTTGCACATAGGCAATAGACTTTTAAGTACAGTAGTTACAGTTGTTGCAATGGGCAACACATTTTCAAACACAATGCAACATTCAGCTGAATGTGAATTTCTAGTTAAATGCAATTAGTTACTTTATGGATTACTTTTCTAACCACAGGACTGGATCCTAGATTCAGTCCTGGGACATCTCCTGTAAACAGTTGAGTAAAAGCGTTTTGGTTACAGTACTGATTTTTAAGGAATATTATTGTATTTTAAAAGTTGACACAGAAACTTTTTCTCATATAGTCACCAATGTTATCCTATGGAAGGAAATTCACTTAGCAGGTAAAAACTGTTATCGTTACTTTTTCTTACTCAGTGTTGGATCCTGGATCCAGCACTGGTGCATCTCCTGTAAACAGTTGAAAGAATGCGTTTAAGTCATACAGGTGATTTTTAAGGAATATTTGTAGTTTGTAAAAATCAACACTTTGAAACTTTTTTGCTGAAAACCAGACAATGGATTCCTATGGAAGAAAAAATAAGTTACTGGTAAGTACGGTTAAAATTACTTTTCAGGGTCAGTGCTGGGCTAAAAGATGCAGCACTGGGTTCTCTCCTGATAACAGGTGAGTAAATCGGAATTCGTATTTCGGCTGATTTTAGAGGAATATTTTAAAGTTCCAAAACTCCACACTTAGAAGAATTTCCAAGTGAAACCAGTCAATGTTAGCCTATGGAAGGAAATTCAAGTTACTGGTAAGTACGGTTAGAATTACTTTTCAGGGTCAGTGCTGGGCTAAAAGGTGCAGCACTGTGTTTTCTCCTGATAACAGGTGAGTAAGTCGGAATTCGGATTTCGGCTGATTTTAGAGGAATATTTGTATGTTTCAAAAATCAACACTTAGAAACTTTTTCAGCAAAAAGCAGGCAATGATATCCTATGGAAGGAAATTCAAGTTACTGGTAAGTACGGTTAAAATTACTTTTCAGGACCAGTACTGGGCTGAAAGATACAGCACTGAGGTCTCTCCTTATAACAGGTGAGTAAATCGGAATTCGTATTTCGGCTGATTTTAGAGGAATATTTGTATGTTTCAAAAATCAACACAGAAACTTTTTCAGCAAAAAGCAGGCAATGATATCCTATGGAAGGAAATTCAAGTTACTGGTAAGTACGGTTAAAATTACTTTTCAGGACCAGTACTGGGCTGAAAGATGCAGCACTGAGGTCTCTCCTTATAACAGGTGAGTAAATCGGAATTCGTATTTCGGATGATTTTAGAAGAATATTTGCACAATGGTGAAGGGAGGGGCGGGGCTTCAGGTGACATCTGTGCAAACGCGCCCCGTGGTGCGTTTTAAGTTGGGGGATTAAGTCCCCTTGAATCCTGAGGGTCCCTAGGGGCCAACTAGCCCACCAGGAACCTCCAATATGCGCCAGGCGGCTGCGTTGCAGACACGTGTAGAGAGGCCACACCCTTTTACACCTCTCTGCAACGCAGCTCTGTGGCGCTTTCTGGATGTACCTGTTGGGCTAGTTGGCTCCCAGGGACCCTCAGGATTGAAGGGGATTTAATTCCCCATCTTAAAACGCGCCACGGGTCCTGTTTGCACACATGTCACCTGAAGCCCGCCTCCTCCCACCACTGTGCAAACACGCCCGTGGCGCGTTTTAAGTTGGGGGATTAAGTCCCCTTGAATCTTGAGGGTCCCCGGAGTCCAACTAGCCCACCATATACCTCCAAAAGCGCCACAGAGCTGCGTTGCAGAGAGGTGTAAAAGGGGCGTGGCCTCTGTACACCTCTCTGCAAGGCAGCCCCCTGGCGCATACTGGAGGTTCCTGGTGGGCTAGTTGGCCCCCAGGGACCCCCAGTATTCAAGGGGAATCGTTCCCCCTCTGCAAACGCGCCAGGGGCGCGTTTGCAGAGTGGTGAAGGAAGGGGCGGGGCCTGCGGGCCCGATCGTTTTTTTTTTTGTCCCCTGAAGGGGGGCTGTGTGGCCCCCCTTCCTTTTTCATGTTTTTGGGCCCTGGGGACCCCATCCCCCAGGGCCTTACCCCTTTTTTTGTAATTAAAATAAAAAAAACAAAAACGGGAAGGGGGCCGCGTGGCCCCCCTTCCCTGGGCCTGTATTGGCCCCGGGGACCCCATCCCCCGGGGCATGGCCTTTTATTTTTTATTTGGAGGGGGCTGCGTGGCCCCCTCCTCAGGCCATTTAAGGCCCCGGGGACCCCATCCCCGGGGCCGGCCTTTCCATTTTTTTTATTATTATTTTTTTTTTTTTTGGGGAGGGGGCCACGTGGCCCCCCTCCCGGGCCACTACTTGCCCCGGGGACCCCATCCCCCGTGGCTGGCCCTCTCCGTTGGGGACTGTGGGGGTCCCCAATCCCCCACAGTCCCGCCGGCTCCCCGCGTCCCTTGGGAGCCGGCATTGCTCTACACATGGGGAGCAGCTAACATGCTGCTCCCCATGTGGAAAGCTGTCGGCTTTGGATATTGGAAGAGAGAGCAGGTTTCCTGCTCTCTCTTCCAATATCCAAAGCAAGTTTGCAATGGCAGGACGGGAGCCGCGAGGCTCCCGTCCTGCCATAGCAAACTACAGTGTCCCGGGGATAGGCACCCCGGGACACTGCAGGAGCCGGCCCTGGGGGGTGGCGGTCCCCAGGGCCATCAAGGGCTCCAGGAGGGGGGCCGCGCGGCCCCCCTCCCTTAAATTGCACAGCCCCGGGGAGGTGGTGGTCCCCGGGGCTATGGGGGTCCGTAATGGACCCCCACATTTATTTTGTAAGTGCCCCGGGGAGGTGGTGGTCCCCGGGGTATGTGGGGGGGCTGGAGCCCCCCCCACACCTTATCTAACATAAAAAAAGAAGCCCCGGGGGGTGGCGGTCCCCGGGGCTGCGGGAGGGCAGAAGAGCCCTCCCGCACCATTTTTTATATAAAACCCCGGGGGGATGGCGGTCCCCGGGGCTTGGGGGTCCTTTGAGGCCCCCCACACATAAAATTAACCCCCCCACCATGCCCCCGGGACTTGGGCCACCCGGGGGCAAAATGCAATCGAATTTTTTTCGGCAGGATTCGCGCACCCTGAGCGCATCCTGCCGATTTAAAAAAAATTATTTTTTTATTTTTTTTTGTCCAGGGGGTCCTTGTGGGACCCCCTGAGCAAACCTAGGGGGTCAGGGTGTTTCTACCCTGCCCCCTTTGTGCGCTTTGCGCACTTGTTTCTGTCCCTCGGTTCTACCGAGGGACAAAATGGCTGCCAACATTTCCTGAATCGGAATGTTGACAGCCAGCTGACAACCAATTAACATGCAGCTCGTGATCGGGAGGGTACGCGGACCCTACTCGGCCATAGATATCACTATCTTTTTACTTTTGATTTTCTCAGCAACTACTGAACGGATTTACACCATTTAACAAAAGGGTTCTTTCTGAACCAAGAACTACCTCTTTGCCAAATTTGGTGTAATTCCGTTCAGCAGTTCAGGCTGTAGCCGTGTCTAAAGTTTCCTATGGAAAATTGCATGGGGAAAACGCGTTTTGGGACCCCCTTTTTTCTCGGCCCCCGCTTGACGAATCCCCCGAGACTTTCAGGGTAGGAGCGGACCGGAGCGGGCCACAAAGTTTGAAAATTTTGCGAAGATACGTCAACCGGCAAGAGAGTTATTTCAAATAGAATGTCGCGGATTTCCTATGGATAATAGGTTGTAACTATAACTATCTACTGGCGACCGCCAGTAGATAATATATGTCACTGACCATGTCATGAGTGATGTAATATGTGACGTCATCAGCAGTGCATTGCGGGGGCGTGAGTTATAGTTAGCTGGACTAACTATAACGGGGGAATTTCACGGGTTTTGTACGAGTGCAATGTCCAACTAACTATAACTGTCCCTAAAACCTATGGTTTTTTCAGTGAATTTCAAAGGTTTTTTAAATGCTAATTTGTAACTATAAAGTCCCTGAAACCTATGGTTTTTTCAGTGAATATATATATATATATATATATATATATATATATACATTACCTACTGGCGGTCGCCAGTAGGTAGTTATAGTTAGGATCTCGTTTCTATTCAAAAAGCGTTTTTTGTTTTCCCAATAACTTTGGCGTCGTTTGACAAATCTTCGCAAAATTTTCAAAACTAGTGGGGCGCTCCGGTCAGCTCCTGTCTTGAAAGTTTCGTGGTGATTCGTCAAGCGGGGGCTGAGAAAAAAGGGGGGTCCCAAAATGCGTTTTCCCCATGTAATTTTCCATAGGAAACTTTAGAAAAAGCTACAGCCCGAACTGCTGAGCGGAATTATACCAAATTTGGCAAAAAGGTAGGTTTTGGTTCAGAAAGAGCCCTTTTTGTTAAATGGTGTAAATCCATTCAGCAGTTCCTGAGAAATTTAAAAAAGAAAAAGTTTTGATATCTGAGCACCGAGGAGGGTTCGCGAACCCTCCCGGACACGAGCTTCACCCTGATTGGCTGCCAACACTCCAAACCAGGAAGTGTTGGCAGCCATCTTGTGACTACCGAGTCACAAGAAATCGGGGAAAAAAACATGAAAAAGAAGAAAAGGGGGCAGGGTAGAAACACCCTGACCCCCTAGGCCTGCTCAGGGGTCCCACAAGGACCCCCAGGGCCAAAAAAAGCATTTAAAAAAAAAAAATAGCAGAATTCTTGTTGGGGTCGCGAATCCTGCCGTGAAAAAAAATAAATAAATGAAGCGCGCTTCATTTTCAAAAAGCCCCCGGGTGGGCCAGGTCCCGGGGGCAATCATTTATTTATTTGCGGGGGCCCACGGGGGCTCCCGCAGCCCCGGGGACCGCCACCTCCCCAGGGCTATGTAAATTATGTGCGAGAGGGCATGCGGCACCACCAAGCCCCGGGGACCGCCATCATCACTGGATGATGTCATCAGTGATGTCATCAGTGATGTCATTTGAGATGTCATCAGTGATGTCACTGACCATGTAATGAATGATGTAATATGTGAGATCATCAGCAGTGCATTGCGGGGCGCGAGTTATAGTTAGCTGAACTAACTATAACGGACTAATTTCTCTGGTTTTGTATGAGTGATATGTCCAACTAACTATAATGTCCCTGAAACCTGTGGTTTTTTCAGTGAATATATATATACATATACACATATATGTATATATTTATTCACTGAAAATAACAAAGGCTACAGGGACTTTCGAGTTAGGCTTACATTTCACTCGTACAAAACCAGAGAAATTCAGCAGTTATAGTTAGCTGAGCTAATTATTACTCGCGCCCCAGCAATACACTGCTTATGACCTCACATTTTACATCACTGATTGCTTGACTAGTGTCTGAGTGATTGCATGAGTCCATTGTTAAAGCTTGAGTGATTGAATGAAAGCAAGTGTACTGCTGGGGTGATTGTATTGTTGAAAGAGTATTGCCTCAATAATTGAATGAGTGCATAGGTACTGGATGGGTGATAGGTTCACTGCAGTGGTACTCCCTGCGTAATTAGATGAGAGCATGAGTAGTGCCTGAGTGTTGGGATAAGTGTATGGGTTTTGGCCTCAGTATTTCGATGAGTGCATAGGTTGTAAGTGTGTGTTTGGATGTGTGCATAGGTTGTGCCCGGGTGTTTGAATGACTGCCTAGGTACAGCCCTGGTGATTGTATAAGTAAATGGTTAGGGCCTGGGTAATTGGATGAATGCATGGGTAGTGCCTGCATAGTTAAATGACCACATAAATAGTGCCTGCATTATTTCAAGAGTCCATATGTAGTGCCTGGGTAATTGAATAAATGCGCACACAGTGCTCGAGTGATTCGATGAATGCCTGAGTAGCGGCTGGGTGATTGGATGAGTGCCTGAGTAGTACCTGACTTAATGTGAAAGTACCTCCATTGCTGTTAGATACATAACAGTTGTGACTATATCTATGACTTATTCTTACGTCCTGTCAGAATAAAACTACTTTTTTTAGTGTATCTATCCTTTTCTACTGAGCTATGTGGAAGTAAAGTCTATATAGCACACTTGATATATCATTGGATACATTGCTCTCTAGGAGCTTACATTGCTCTGTTACTCAGTGTGCACATGCATCAGTAACTTTCTAAAACCGAAAACAACAATTCTTACTTTTTCAAAGCACAAAATATTTTCTTAATGGCACACCTACATCATTCCTCAAATATGCCTTGTGTCTTTAAAACATATATTCAGCATTTCTCCAAGAAAAGTTACACACCAAGTAAAGCTATCACAAGAACTCTCAAGAGACATTCTGCACTATTAACCCTCCTCAATTTTAATGTTTAAAGAAATGCTCCGCCCTCACCATACACATGAAATTATCAACAGCCTTAAAGAACATAGATCATCATGTAAACATATATGTGATTTCATAATAGATATACACCTTCGTGCCATCTTTCCAATAATATATAGTTCTATACATCTTTAAGTAAACTCAAGAGTCTCATCATACATATAACTATCTGCAACCAGAAAAACCCTATCTCACCATCTAAACATATGCAAACTGGTCATTTAAATGACCAACCACACTGACAAACAGTTCCTAATACATACCTAACAAGTATTACTACTTTATAATTCATATACAGTCGCCGCACACTTTCTTATCTTTTATTCATGACTACACTACTCATGTTTAATAATGTGACTAAAAGTACTACAATTCCCAGGATGCAAATAACATAGATCTGTCTGTTCTGCACATGACGCTTAGACATTTAAAACATTGTCATTTTTAAAGGCTTTGCTCATGGTAACTTTCAACAGTACCAACATCTTAAACACATACCCTCTGCCAGATACAGTTCATCTATTTTTTATAATACACTTTTTTATCAAACTCCCAAGTACATCTTAATTTCTAATGTACATTTTATATAATTAAAAAGTTATATATACTGTTAAGATTTGTAAAAACTAAGCACAAGAATAGTACATCACTCTCATACAAGACAACTATAAAATGGCAACCTCTTCAATTTTCCACTCTGTGATCATGAGAAAGGCAGCAAATCCGATCAGGTCTTTCATTTTAGACTACTCTATCTCCACTCGTGAATGTTTAGCATCTGTTCACCTTTTCCCTCTCTTTCAAAAAGAGATTCCTGTTTATGCATCACAATCCTCGCGTAGTAATCGCGAAGAAATGCGAGAGTCCAAAACTATGTTTAGCTTCAGTTTTTTTAAATTTAAATATTGCACAACAGTTTATTACATAGTCCCTAAATAGAAATTAAAGTTTATCATTACATAAATTGGGTCACTCCTCAACTTAAAAAAAAATGTTCTGTCTTTTTAACACCCCCCCCAATACACTCTTAGCTCAGTGTTCTAGCAACCCAGTGGAACCAGTAGGTCACAAGTTCACAACACATTCTAGAAGGAACATGCTGCTTCCAAATGAGATAGAGCAGGTCTGCATTACATTTATTTTTTTAAACAACAGCTATTAATAGGACTTCCTTCTAATGCATTCAACACACTACCTAGCTTTATTGACTTTAATGCTGACAGCATCCAATCAAATATATCTTTTTTTTTTTTTAAAGAAAACACCTCCATTTTAACTGCTTTTTATTTGGAAAACTACCTCATTCAGCTCAAGCCTTCTCCTGATTTCTGTTGCTCCTTCACGTCAGAATGCTTAGAGTGTGAATTGTTGGCCACAGCTATGTCTATTGGGCTAAAGAGGCTGCAAAAAAGAGGTATTTACAGGGACTTGGGTTTGCCAAATGTTGAGATTATTGGGATTGGCCAGAGAGGGTTAAAGTTGCATCAGTTGCTGGCTTTGGTTAAAACCATTGTGGATTGCCAAGCTCCTAACCTCATGATTGTGCACTGTGGTGGCAATGACCTAGGCACATTGACTAGGTTAGAGCTGGAAATCCTAATGAAGGATAACTTTGCAGAACTAATGTCACTTTTCTCTCACACTGTCTTGGTGTACTCCTTTATATGCCAAAGGCAGAAAAAGAAGTAGTCATATCAATTCTCTCCACAGATTGACAAAGCCAGGAAACATGTTAATAAAACTGTTGGGTTCTGGGGGGGCGTGGCCAAGCAACATGGCTGACAGAACATGAGCCTCCGAGCTCCCAGCCGGCCTGCCCAGTAATCCTGCAACATCCTGCGGTTACGATCAGCCGAAAATTATCCTGCCAGTTGTCAGAAGACAAGTAAGGGATGCAATCCTGACCTGGGTGTGCTGAGACCACAACGAAGCAGGAAGCCGGGAGACTGACTTGTGGGCCGAGCTGGTGGCTGACCACGAGGTGGCAGAGAGTGGCGGCCTGGGAGAGTGCATTGCTGGGTCGGACAGCTGTCCGGGTGAGGAAGCGACCAGGGGACCTGCTGCCGGGGCGGATGCAGCAGCAGTGACGTGCCGCTGAGTGAACGACTATTCTGTCCAGGGATGCTGCCGGGGAGCATGGCTTGCTCCGTGAAGAGGACCCTGAACAATAATGACCCAGTTGGGGAGGGTCGGGCTTAGGCCTGCATTGCAGTCCTTGAGCTGGGCCCCACCTGCTATGAACATGGCCAGGGTAAACTGCTGCCTCGTGACCGAATCGGAGAGAAGCGCTGACTGTGGCTGTGTGGCGTTGGGCTGTGGCTGTCTGGTGCCGGCGTCCCAGTGACCTGCGAGGGCCTGACTCAGGGAGCAACAACCGGCAGAGAACCAGTGCATCGGGGCACATGGTCCTGCTGGAGCAAAGCAGGTCCCTCGGGGGAGGAGCTGAGACCTGCGGGCTTCGGGCTGGGACTGCCCCCGTGTGGAGGTCTGGCACATCCTAAGGGCATTGGGTGAGGCCGCATGCCCAGACCGGAGCCTTGGTCAGAACAAGTAAAAGCAGCCCCCTGCTCCTACAGCAGCCCTCAGGTGAGAGGGTGCCCGTGTGCACCAGGACTGGGTCGGAGTGGGAGATCCCGGGAGCTGGACCCCTCCTCCTATTCACACCTGGGGCAGACTGCGGCCCCGCGTCCGAGTTGGTGAGGAGAGCTGATTGTGGCTGTGTGGCGTTGGGCTGTGGCTGTCTGGTGCCGGTGGCCCAAGAAACTGTGAGGGCCTGAATTGATGAGCCACGATTGGCGGAGAATCAGCGCATCAGGGCATACGCCCTACTGGAATGAAGCTGGGCCTCCGGAAGAGGAGGAGCTAAGGCCTGCGGTCGCCAGGCTGATCATGCCCCCCTGTGGAGGCCCGGCTCATCCTGGGGGTGTTCGATGTGGCCGGATGCCCAGACCAGAGCCCCATCTGAAAAAGAAAGAGAAGCTCCCTGTCACTACTGCTGGCATCAGGTGAGAGGGTACCCGAGTACACCCGGACTGGGCTGGAGCGAGAGATCTCAGGAAAAGGAAGTTCCCCTATGCCAACTGATCTACAGGGGAGTCGCGAGCCTGCACTGATCACATGGGGAGTGATGCACTGTAGAGCAGACATGTCGTGGATGAGGCCATCAAGGGAGACTGATCACTGAGACAGGGGGCTGCTAGAATGAATGGTGAGACAGTTGCTGCACTGATACTAACAGCCCAGGAGCCACAATTGAGCACGGGCAGTGACAAGCCCTGCGGGTAGAAGGGCAAGGTGGAACCAGGCAAATCTGAGCAAGGGAATGTTTATTGCTTCGCAGAAAGGGCAGGCAGCAGGATCACCACTGAGTGAAGGCCCTTTAGCCAGGCACCATGGACAAAGATAAAGGTGAACGCTCAGCAGGTACCAATACCATCACGCAAATCACTGTGCTGCGTCATCACTCACAGCCTATTACGAGGCACACAGTGGTGGAGAAGGGGAGGTGGATGAGAACAGTGGGGAGCCCTTGTGTGTGGAGATCATGGCTGCCATTCAGGGGTCCAGGAAAGCCCAGGAGAATCAAATCGATGGAGTATCTATCGATGTGAACCTACGGAGGGCAGACCTGCGAAAGGTGGCGGACAAAGTGACCTTGGTGGAAGGAGACATTGTGGACCTGAGGGGTGGCAACACTCAAGAAGCAGGTAGCTCAAATGTCCACAGCTATGAAAGCTCTGGAGCACCGGGCTGAGGATGTGAAAGGGTGCACCTGGCACAGCAACATATTAGTCTTGGGGTTTCCGGAGCGAGTGGAGGGGGGTTCTATGAGGCAATTCCTCGAGCAATGGATTCGATCGCAACTGCACCCTCGGGGACTATCCAACTTCTTCATCATTGAGAGGGTGCACAGGGCCCTGGTTCCGCCCCCGCGAGCACAACCACGGGCAATCATATCTAAAGTGTTGAATTACCGCAACAGAGACTGTATCCTGCATGCTGCTAGGGAACGGCGTGACCTCAGCTACAAGAATAATAAAATCACTATATACCCGGACTACACAAAGCAGGTGCAGGACCAGCGGAAACATTTCCTTGGGGTCAAGCAAAAGTTGTGAGATCTACAACTTCAATATACGTTACTCTATCTGGCAAAACTGAAAGTGTTGGCACAAGGCAAGGCTCACTTTTTTGAATCCTCGGAGGAAGCATGGGAATGGCTGGAGATTCGGTGAGACGCACTTCCTCCATGTGAACGACGTGGCCAGAAACATCTGTGGGGCAACCAATCAGGAAAAGGGGCACAGCAAAAACAATGATCGGCTGGGCCCCTGGACACAGATTCACAAACGGAACAAAGAGTCACTGTGGGCGAGGATGGCACCATGCAGCTAGGACCGGTGGAGGCGGGGAGCCCGGAGTCGTCAGATGCATCTATCGCACCAAAACTGGAGGGGCCATTGCGGTCGCTGGGCCTGATGGCTGGGGTTGTCCCGGAGATTTTGCTGGAGGCAGAGGCAGTGGCTGAGGGGGGATTGAGGGCTGATACAGCCTGACACTCTGGAGAACTGACCTTTCTAATAGGTACACTGTGAGTACCTGAGTTGCAAGTGGGGGATCAGCTCGGGAGGCAGTGAGTGCGTGAAGAATAGAGGTGTGGGAGTAAGTTGTATGACTGTATGGGATGAACGATCTGGTGGGTTGTTGGCAGAGAATGACTTCAACTGAGACCCAGACATTATAGGGATCTTGCTGCATGAATCACGCATAAGACAATGGCTGGTCTAGTTTTCTGGGCAGGCTGGCCAGGGTAGCTTGTTACATGGGGGAGATTAATGGCCCCTGTTGGGCGATTTGGGAAGATTTGCCCGTCTTGGCACGAACATGGGGTTGACATGAAAGTTTGCACAGTTGCACGTACAATGTCCATGGGTGGGTGTTATACGTTGGAATCATTTTGATGTAGTTTCACAGGTGTGGAGTGTAAGGTGACAGTGAGATGTGGGCAGGGACATGTGAGATGTGCAAATTCATAATCACATTGTTATGGGGACAGAGATCATGTTCCTGAACTGGAATGTTAGGGGCTTGGGCACATGTACAAAACACCATAGAGTGCTATCCTTTCTTAAACGACACCAGGTGTCAATAGCTTATCTTCAGGAAACGCACCTGGATGACACGGGGTCTGCCAGAGTAGCAAAGAAATGGCTGGGCTAAACGTTTCATTCCTCCTACTCTACATATGCCAGAGACACACTGCTGTGGGTGGCCCCTGGGACATCGTTCACCTTTACATACATGGAAGTGGATGTGAATGGCTGCTACGTGCCCCAAAGGGGTATGTTGGATGGCCAGGACATCACTATTTTAAACTTGTACACCCCGAATGTGGATGACCCTATGTTTTTTCAAACCATTCAGGATTTAATAACCCCAGAATTAAATGCACCACTATTATGGATGGGGAACTTTAATTGTGTGTTAGACCCTGACTTAGATAGACACCTCCCAAAAAAAGGAACTAAACCACAGAGCCGCAAAAGCTCCGGGAAATCATGTGGGAGCTGGATTTATGGGGTGTCTGGCATGAGGGGCACCTGACCCACATACTGTTTACATGTTTTTCCCCCACACATGGCAAATATAGTAGTTTGGACAGGGTGTTGGTGACAGGAGTACCCGCCTTTCCAGAGGTGGAGATAACTCATTTGGCTCGCTTCCTGTCAGATCATGCACCAGTGAGATGTGTGGTGCAGTGGGGAGCCTCCATTTGGGGACCGTGATGATGGAGACTGCCCCCTGACATACTTAGTGGCCAGGTGGGGAGGGAAGCCCTATCGCAGGTACTAACAGAATACATCACTTCCAATTGGAGGGGGGAACTAGCAGAGCCAAGGAGTAGGAGGCGATGAAGGAAGTGATGCGGGGAGCGAGTATGGGTTTGATGAGAGGGGTACGCCCCCAGCTGCAACCGGAACTGGGCGAGGAGGAGGGCATCCTGGCGAAGGTTCAGGCAGGGAGTCTGGCCCCCAGATATTGGAGACTGAGAGAGAATGTTGCATGTGCGAATTGGAGACATATGGAAAAGACCGGACAAGTACACACTTTACTGGTACTGACAGCAGCTCCATGCTGAGAGGGATACATTCGGGTGACTATTGGCCTGGATTCTGCAGAAGGAGTAGGCAACGCCTCTGATGATCTGTTTGACAGACGCGGGTGGGGACCAGGTGCATACCAAGGGGGAAATTTCAGAAGTGTTTAAGTAGCACATGAAGACAGTATATATGGCGGACATGGCGGTGCGCTAGGATCGACATGTCCCATTTATACAGGGGTTGTTGTTGCGCCAGCTAACTCCATCGGTGTTGAAGGAACTTGAGACCCGGATAACTATAGAGGAGATCCGTGAGGCATTGCGGTCAATGCCCGGGGCCAGGGAGCCAGGCTTGAATGTATTCCCAATGGAATTTTATGAGGCATATTCGACGAAGCTGGCGCAGAACCTACTACAAGTGTACGACGAGGCGTATGAGTGGGGACTACTGCCCACAACCATGCAGGAAGGGGAGATAGTTATATTCGTGAAGCCGGGGGGGTGGCCGGGACCCGGAAGCTTACCGACCACTCACCATGATTAACTCGGATATTAAAGTATTTTGTAAAATTTTGGTGTTCTGGCTGGCTCTATATAAATATGTCCCACCTGATCCATGAGGACAAATGTGGGTTCACACCCGACCATAACACCGGTATGAATGTAAGACAGTTGACACATGTCATGCATGAGATATGTCACAGGGATGAGGAACTGGCCCTAGTATCTATAGATCTCGAGAAAGCCTTCAACACTTTCGATTGGGGGTATCTGTTAGAAGTCCTGAGGGTGGCAGGATTCAGTCCTCGGTTTCACTGCTGGGTCAAACTCTTATATACTGAGACATGCGCCCGGGTTTATGTGGGTCAGAGCAACTCTGAAGAGTGGCTACTGGAGAGGGGCATGCACCAGGGCTGCCCGCTCTCACTGCTGCTGTTTGTGCTGGCTGTTGAGCTGCTGGCGATTTTGGCGCATAGGGACCTGGAGCAGTGGGGCATCTGCACAGGTGGGATGCAACACGTGATATCATTGTATGCAGACGATGCCCTTTTTTATGTTGCCTCGCCCTGTGAGGCAATGCCAGAACTGCTGCAGATCATGGAAAATTTTGGTGCCTACTCTGGACTTAGACTTAACAAGCATAAATCTTTGATCTTCCCACTGGCCCAGCTGGCTGGACTGCCACTGGAGCGACTTCCCTGTCTGGGGTTGCAAAGGGAGATGGGACATTTTAGATACCTGGGTGTACAGGTGGCGATTGAGGACACACAATTATTGCACCTCAATGTACATAGAACGGGGGATGCCCTGAGACGATCAGTGTCCTTTTGGAACACAGTGCTCCTCTCCCTAATGGGTAGCCTGGCAGTGGCTAAGATGATAGTGCTGGCCCACTGTCTATATATGCTCCAAATCTTGCTGTGCCCTATCCCCAGGCGAGTATTCAGGAAGTTGAACTCTATACTAGTGATACTCTATTGGGCCAGCCATCACAGTAGAGTGGCTTTGGACACTCTGAACCGGCCGCCCGAGGAGGGGGATTGGAGGCCCCTAAGTTGGACCTTTACTACTACGCGGCTCACTTGCAGCATGTGTCCCGGTGGCTAGACAAAGGGGATAACTGGGAGAAGAGACTTTTGAAAGGAGGAGTCTTGCCGGATAGACTCCCGACGGCATTGATGGAAGGGGCGGGTGTCCCTAATGACATGTTTTACATAGTTATACAGACCACGAGCATCTGGCAATGTTGTGTGGAACGGATTTTAAAGCATTCTCCATTCCATCGGAAACTATTGTGTGGGTTCTTGCCCCAGTGAGGACAATGATGGACATAATGTCCTTTCAGGCATGTCAGGAGGAAGGATGTAGCATATTGGCAGACTTATATCCAGGAGAGCCTTTTATCTCCTATGAGCATGTTTGCAAGGTCTTTGGGCTGGGGAGGGGCCAATATTTACATTATGCTGGTATATCTGACCTGTTTAAGGCAACTTGGCCCACGTATCCGGTCATCCCAAAGACAACAAAAATGCTGGAAGTAAGTCTCACATGTTGTGCTGGGTGCCGACTAGTTTCTCTCCTTTACAATGCAATGAGGGTTGACTCTATGGGCCTCCCTCCCAAGTCGCAGACAACATGGAATGCGGATATGGAGGAGCCCCTAGGTGAAAGTGCATAGAAAGCAGTAGGTGCTCTCACACATACGGTATCATGTAATGCTCGCTTTAAACTCATACACTAGATCTACTTACATCACACCTACATGACCCCTGTGAAGTTGCACCACATTGCACCAGACTGTCTGGATACATGCCCTCAGTACGGAGAGGAGGGGGCGGACTTCCTGCACTTAACTTTGGGGTGGCCCGGGGTCAGACATTTTTGGGCTGAGGTGGTGGAGAGGGTGCACAGTGGCACTGGTTTTCGCATGGAGTTGACACCGCTGCTCTGCCTGTTGAGACACGTCCGGAAACCTAAAAAGTGTAAGACAGCTTGCAAATGTTTGTAGTTGCTCATAGTAATAGCACGGCGCAGAACAGCAATAACTTGGATGGGGACACGTGCCCCTGAGGTTGATGCATAGATGAGGGATATCCACGAATGGACGCTGGCAGAGGAGGCCCATATGAAAGCTAGTCGTAGAGATGATTAACTAGGTGAGAATCTAGAAATCTAGAGCAATGGAGGGAGCTATGCAACGCATTCCTGAATATTGAATTGAATGGGAGTGACTTGAATGAATCAGGTGTGGGCGAATATACAATGGAGGAAGAACCAAACTAGGTATTTTGACGGGCTATTCGATTTCTGTTGCATAACCGTTAATATTTCATGTCGGGAGGTTCTGATTTATGCATGGGACTCTGATGTTTAATCCACCAATATGTGCTGTTTATTGCTGTACACCTGATGAGTTTTTATTAAAACCAATAAATAAAGTTGTTAAAAAAAAACTGTTCCTCCATTCCACAGAGACCATAACAGGGTCTCAATCTATAACAACGACATGCGTTTTTACATTCATGGAATTTATAGAAATGATAGAGTGCACTTTACAGAAGATGGCAGCAGGATGTTTTTAAGTAACCTGAAACTCTGCATCCGGTCTTATGTGTAGCTGTCATATACACACAATCAACACACTGGCTCTTGTCAGAGCCACCCTATTACCCAAAATATTGTTCATTATTTTTCTAAAGATTCTTTTTTTTAGTGTTTGGGAATGTTCTCTATGACATCGCGATGGTTGCGAATAAGTTGCGAAATTGCAAAACAAAACCAGACATTCAACGGCCACCAGCACATGCAAAAATAATAATTAAAAAAATCCATTCTAAATATCACTCTACACATATTATTATATACTTGCTTTTTAAAAAAAACATGTTTAAACTCATATTTTTATACTAAGTTTCTTTAAAAACCTATTTTCTGTTTTCACTGTTATTCAGGGCGTTGCAACAACGTGGTTAACTGCGATGATCGCGCCTTTTCCATAAAGTGTAAAACACATATATGCACACATATTACAGTATTTTACACACCATGTTTTTTTAGTGAGTTTCTATAAAAACCATCCCATAAACCTATTTTCCGTTTTCGCAGTGACGCTGGGAGTCACGATGACGTCGGTACCCGCGGCGATCGTGGATACATTGTGAAAACGTAAAAGCAAGAGTTCCATAGCCACTACCACATAAAAAAATTATAACTATAAAATTCATTCTAACCATCACACTAGATAAATCACTATCTAAATAACTCTACAAAAACTTGTATCAGTCTCTCAATATCTCTATTACAGTGTGTATTAATGATTCACTGGGTTATGTGAGTGGTTGCATAAGTCTCCAAGTGGGTCTGTGACTGGCTGCATGAGTCCTTCAGTAGGTCTATAAGTGGGTGCATAAGCCTCTGAGTGGGTATATGAATGGGCACATAAGTCTTTGAGTGAGTTTGTGAGTGGGTGTATAAGTCTTTGGCTAGGTCTGTACCTGGATGTGTGAGTCTCTGAGTGGATCTGTGAGTTGGTGCATCAATCTATCAGTGGGTGCGTGAGTGGAAGCATAAGTCTCTGAGTGGGACTGTGAGTCAATGTGTGAGTGGGTCTGTGACTGGGTGCATACATCTCTGAGTGGGTCTGTGAGCAGGTGCATCAATCTCTCAGTGAGTGTGTGAGTGGAAGCATAAGTCTCTCAGTGGGTCTGTGAGTGGGTGTGTGAGTGTCTGAGTGGGTCTGTGAGTGGCTGCATGAGTCTCTGCGTGGGTCTGTGACTGGGTGTATACGTCTTTGACTATGTATGTGAGTGGGCGCATGAATCTCTGAGTGCATCTTTAAGTGGGCACATGAGCCTCTGAATGCTTATGTGGACAAACATGGGTCTCTGAATGAGTCTACAGGTCGGTCCATAAGTGTCTGAGTGGGTATGTGAGTGGGTGTATGAATGGAAATGTGAGTAGGTACATGAGTCTGTGACTGTGACCAGCGAGGGTGTGTATATAAATACTTTTTGTTTTATATTTCCACCAATATTCGTGATGGCACGGTCGCATTGTCGTCACGAATATCACACACAAATAAAAAAATGTATTTTGGACATATAACTTATGTCACTAACACCCCCATTTCTCAAACATGGGGTCAGAGTACCTCCACCCTGACCCCTTATGTTACCTTTCACACAAATTTTCAGCCACAGGAACCATTCTTGATCGATAAAATGGCCCTGGGGGTTGGGGTCCCTAGGGCCCAAAAGGATCAAGGGAAGGGGGGCCACACAGCCTCCCTTCCTAAATAGAAAACAAAATAGGAAGCTGGCAACTCGCTGGAGGCCTGCCCCCTTTCTACACTACTCTGCAAACGCACCTCCTGGTACGCTCTTGGTGGGGGATGAAGTCTCCTTCCTTCCTGAAGGGCCTTAGTGGGATTGCTAAGAGGTGGTCGGAGGCCATCCCCCCTTTTCCCACCACTCTGCAAACATGCCTGTCAGCGAACTGCTGGTGGGGCGATGAGGTCCCTTTGCATCCTGAGTGCCTCAGGACTAAAGTGGACTTCATCCCCCAGGCAGTAGTGCACCAGGAGGCGTGTTTGCATAGTGATGGAGAAAGGGGGTGTGGCCTCTGACCACCTCTCAGCAATCCAGCTGTGTGGCTTACTGGAGGTAACAGGTAGGCTTGTTGGCCCGTAAGGACCCCCAGCAGCGAAGGGGACTTCATCCCCAACTAAGAGCGCACCAGGAGGCGCATTTGCAGCCTGTTAGGGTGTGGCCTGCTATCAGAACTCAGCAATCCTGCTGAGTGGAACTTACTGGAGGTAACAGTAGGGGTAGGTGGCCCACAAGGACATCCTTGGGGCCAACTACCCCTCTTGTTACCTCCAGTAAGTCCCACACAGTGGGATTGCTAAGAGATCTTTGTAGGCAATGCCCCCCTTTCTGCACCACTCTGCAAACATGCACTACTGGTTGGGGGATAAAGTCCACTTTACTCCAGAGGGACCTTAGGGGCCAAGAAGCCCTCCAGGTAGCTCCTGTAAGTCCTACACAGCAGAATTCCTGAGAGCTGGTTGGAGGCCCAGCCCTATTTCTCCACCACTCTGCAAAAGGGGGCTAGTTATAAAGCCTTAGAAATGCATTGAAAAAAACCAAAGGTTACAGGGATGTTATAGTTAGGAAATAGCATTTGAAAAACCATAGAAATTCACGGAAAAAAAACAAGTTACAGGAACGCTATAGTTAGGTTGACATTTCACTTGTACAAAACCTGTGAAATTCAGCTGTTATAGTTAGCTGGGCTAACTATAACTTGCGCCCCCTCAATGCACTGCTGATGACGTCACATATTACTTCACTCATGACATGGTCAGTGACATCACTGATGATATCACTGATGACATCCCAAATGACATCACTGATGACATCATCCACAGAATCTCTGATTCACCTACTCACACCCCAATATAACCTTTCATACACCCACTCCAAATTTCAGACTACCATTCTCTAAACCATAGACACACCAAAACAAGTAGGTACATACCCACTCACTGATTCATGGGTCCACACACACATCCACTCATTCACCCATTCAGCCACTCATACACCCAGTCACTCACAAGTACAGCCACTGATATATCCACTCACCCAACGAGTCAATCAAACTGGCACTTACTTACCTATACAGTTACATGCACACCATCTCACTTATTCATACAGACACTGACACATACTTACTTACTCTCTTATACAATTACTGACACAATTACACACTCATCCATACAGCCACTCTCACAATCACTCACTAACACATACTGTCACTTATATACTCCAACACTCACATATGCTGCCTTTTACATATGCAGTTACTCACCCCTATACCACTGAGCCATCTATTCACTCACCCACACAGCCATACACACACTCACTCACCCATACAGCCCCTCACAGATACACTCATGAACCCATACACCCATTGAATCACCCACTCACACATCTATGCAGGGAGTCACACACCCCCTCACCCACCCACACAGAGACTCAGGCAACCATACAGGTACTCAGACAACCAATCAACAACCCATATAGACACTAATGTAGCTGCTCACCAACCCATGCAGCCACTTACACACTAACTGACAGACTGATACAGACATGCACACAGATTGTGAAGGTAAGATAGGTTTGTGTTACAAATATTATGAGGTCATCATCTAGCCAAGTGCTCAGCGCTACCTAATCCTACTCGTTGGCGTTCACTTGGGCTGATTATTTAATAAGTCATGTAGAGACTCCTCTGTCCTATCACTAAGAGAGTGTTAGTTATTAGTATTAGTGAGTTAGCATTCTATCACTTCTCTGTGCCTTTCTTTTTTGTAACTCATACAGTCCCTAGCATTCTCCCAATGATGTGTAGTATGCATGCATCTATGCATTGAACTAAATGCAGACTGAGTTGAGAGATTGAGAATGAGATGAGTAGCAAAGATCATCTGTTGCAATTTATTATCAGTTCCAAATTGTAGTCTAGGAAATTAAAAATATGATTAGGTTTAGGAAATCAGGAATAGATCCACAATACTAGTACTCTAGGCGATCTGGTTTAGAAAAGTTCACTGTTACTGCGTTTGCCTTTCCCTGTCAAAATATGAACTGTACCACTAATCTTTTTTTATTTTATTTTCTTTGATTCTTACATCGGGCGGGTAATGGAGCCCGGGGTGCCTCCACAAAGGCCACGGCAGAGGCTCTGCTGCCCCAGTAAGTACTCCTGTTAATATTATTATTATTTCCCTAACATTTACTGCTCCACATTTAGAATTATTTTTCCTTTTTTTACTGTGCCTGTCTCCTATTTTTTTTCCAACACCTCTTCATTCAACTGTTTCCTAAATTCTTCTTATCTCTGCATTATCCTATTTACTTATTTTTTATATTTCAAGTTTCTGTACTTGACTTCAAACTGCCTGTACTACTCTGTCTGTAGCTTCCTTTCTTCAGCTTTGTCAGTGAGCTTTCCCTCTCCCCATATTAATCTTGTGGACTGGTACTGTAAGACTCAGAGAACCCATTTTAGGTCAGGTATTCATACTGTGAAGTTTGCATGCCTAAGTAAGGTATTCTATGCATGTTTGTTGAGAAGGCTTTCTTTTTCTTGATCATGGTGGACCCCCCAATGTTGTGTATGTATTATTATGATATTGTATACCAGCAGTTGATAACAGTGCAGCATGGCTGGCAGTATGAGGACAGCCCCATTACATTTACCAAACATGACTATGGGGATATTTACAATAAAATTTCAGAGCATGGTGTATGCCAAAATATCAAAAAAAATTAAATGCAGGGATGCGACGTATTTACAAAAGTACGGCACACCTCTGCATTTCCCATGGTGCTAAAAAAGCTACCTATCTCCAGCGCTGGTACCGTTCTGCCATGTTCCATCAGTGCCTGCGCTGCAAGGGTGATTGTTTATGTGAGGGGACATCTCCCTGCACATAAACAATCGTGAAAGGTAATTTGCTGTTTGTATGGGTGCTTCAGAATGCAGCACACCTAGAAAGAGCAAAATACGTTTCTCCTGGTATTGCCATCCTTAGTTTTGGGTGCTGCCCCATTATGTAAATATGGGGCAGCGTCAGAAAGCAAAGAGTGTTGCGGCGGAACTCCCACTGCAACACCCATTGCATACCCCTTTCATGTTAAGTCAAGCTTGAAATGGGACTTATTTACAAGGCGGCATTAAGTCCCGTTAAGTGGCGTAACGCCGCTTTAAAATAAGGAGAAAGGGATATCACCACCAGAACGTCAATATGCCCCTATATGTCCATCATTGATAATTTATTCCACCCCTTCATTGTGCTTCAATGACTCAGATTCATCAAAGCTCTGCCCCACTATTGCAAAAAGTTTTTGGTTGGCTTGACTACCTGGCTTTTTAAACAATGCCAACCAACAAACGCCCAACATGATATTATGATAGAAGATGCTGTAATCAAACTGTTGTGATTGTACTTTGCTAAAAAAAAGAAACAGGGGGAGGCGTATCTGGCATCTAAAATGTGTAATGGTTTTTCTAGCCGCACAGACCATCAGTGCTGGGGTCGGCAGAGAGAGCACTAGCGGAGTGGATGTGTCAGCGGCAGTCAAAGGGGGTGTCCCAGCAGCGGCAGGGATGGGTGGTGGCCCTGTGAGTGCAACAGTAGGGAAAGTGTTGGAAAATGTTTTAAGCAAGACAGATATTATGTATCCGACCCGTCATCAAACATCACCTCCCTCCCTACCCACGGCATTTCGCCAGTGCCACCCATGATGACCTAACTGCTGCATGGTTCAATTTGGCACTGCAATTTTGGATGTGTAATGTGTGTCTGCTTCAGTTAATGTGGCATTTCCAAAGTTTTCAATGCATGGCAATCCGAAAACATGGTGTGTCTCCCTTCTTTTGCAGTGCCCACTCTGTCACTTCCTAGTACTTCACTCCTTTATTCTTTCCTAAGTTCTGTTCCAGCCTTTCCAAAAATTCAAAAAATCCATTCTTAACATGTGCCACATTTTTCTGGCCAAGTGATATATTTCATCATGGTTTCTATAACGGATTTATGTATGTTCAAAATTTTTCCCTTTCAACATTTGTCAATGACAGTGACTCATTAGCCAAAGCTTAGGCACATGATGATGATCAGTGAGACTCCACTAATCTGTAGTAAAACATCTACTTACCTGGCCTAATCCTACTAACTTACCCTTCAGAATAATTAATTTAAGTTTCCTTTCCTTACTGCCAAGCAAATGTATTTGTTGGAAAAATAAAGGGACATATTAACAAGAAAATGTCAGAGCTGCACCAAATTTAGCAACGTCACGATCTGACATTTTCAAAATGCAGGGATGCACTGTATTCAGAAGACTACAGCACACCCCTGTGTTTTTCCTAGCCTGGCACTAAATTTAGCTGCATAGCACCAACAGAGGCACCCTTGCACCATAGTGCAAAGGTGCCTGCGTTGCAGGGATTGATTGTTTATGTGCAGGAAGGTGTCCCTTCCCGCACATAAACAATCACTAATGGCGATTTGTTACTTCTATGTGTGCTGCAGAATGCAGCACATATAGAAGTAGCACATATAGAAGTAGCAAATCATCATTATTTAATATTATTATTTAATTATTGGTTATGTGCAGGAAGGGACACCTTCCCACACATAAACAATCATTAATGGATTTTTGCTCTTTCTATGTGTGCTGTAGAATGCAGCACACATAGAAGAAGTAAAATGCGGAGAAAAAAAGCATTTCTCCTTGTGCACCATTTTAATGCCTGCTCTTGCATGGTGTCAGTTTTTGGCTCTGCCACAGATTTACACCTCCTTGCAAATCTGGGGCAGCTTCAAAAGCAATGGGTGTTGCGGTGGAACGCCCACAGCAACACTCATTGCACGCCCCTTTCACGCTAAGTGATGGGTGTACAGGGACCTAATTTACAAGGGAGTTATAAGCCACAAAAAGTGGCTTAACTCAGCTTTGTAAATATGGAGAAGGGCATATCGCCACCAGAACAACACTAAACGTGATGTTCTGGTGGCGATATATACACTTGTAAATATGGCTCAAAGTGTGCTGGAGGGTGAGGCCAAGGAGTAAAGAGTGACTAAGTAAGTACCTTGACTTTTGTGGATGGGATAGTCTGTGATGAACGTGGCAAATGCAATCTATATTTCGTCCCCTAATCCTTTCCCTGTACTGCAGTGCATCACTTTTCTCACCATCTACTAAGGCAGACAGAATGTACGCATGATTTTATACGTGACGTGTCACATTCATTATTATTCATCTGCCTTGTAGTCAGGGTAAAATTGAAAGGCATTTTGGAGAAGAGAAGGGCCACCATAATAAGATAGTTGTCTGTTAAAGCTGCCCCATCTGCAGACTGCAGAGAGTAGCAAAGTATGACTACCGAGTCCGAATAGTGCACCAGCTAACATGCCTCCATTAATTTAGTGCAACAAGTACTTGTACTCCATAGTTTATAATGTCTTACTCATTAATGAGAGGTCATTTATTTGTATTTTTCCATACAAAGTGTCTGTTTCGTTTTTACTGAAAAATCTTTCAAAAGAAAAAATATATGTTTTATTTTTAAATAGTGGTCCATTTATTCTGCCTTAATTCCTTTCAGACAGGTAGTGCATTTGCCATTTGCCTTTCATTTTATGTGAGGCATGTGTGGGTATTGGCTGTGACTCTTATCACATCAAGTCGAATGGCCCTAGGGGACCAGCAATGTGCTTCTACTGTGCCACTACATAATTTCAAGCAAGTGTTTTGCACAGAGCATTGTTTACAATTTGTCTTATAAGCTTAGCTTAGCTACTCCTGCTGGTCATCCTTCCCGACAGGATGTAGCAGCCCGGCTGTGTCAGCAGAAGCTGGAGGCCATCTGGGCATAGTACCAGCAGGCGGTGGCCCAGGAGAGGGAGAAGGAGGCAGCTGCCTAGGGCCCCACCACAGCCGCCAGCAACTCCAGCCTGTCAGCTACAACACTGGTGTAGCAGTCCACTGGCAGCCTCCTGACGTCATTCCATCACTGCTGCCCCTCCTCAATTTCAGACCACACCTACCAACACCACATCCTACTGAGGCTGGTGCGCATTGAAGGCAGGCAGGAACAAATGGTGGGGCACCTCAGTAAGCTCCTGGCCTGCCATGTCTAGTGCCCTCTTCTTTACCTCCTTTTCTAACAGTAGTTTTGGTGAGTCGGACTTGATGTGGGCGGAGAGGGTGGGTATGATGGGAGTTGGGCAGTTTGGAATTTAGTTTTTTGTTGGACATTTTGGACATTGGATTGCTTGAGGACAGGGAGATTTGTGTCAGAACTGGTAAAATTCCATTGGGTTCCTCAGGAGCAGTACCCTCAAGAAGCCCACCTTCCAGCAGCCTTGACTCAAGCTTAACTGCACTGAGTATCAAGTGGCTAGACGGGGGGAAGGGAATTAGGGTGGGCACTGCAGGGATGGAGACCTGGAAAGAGACGTTGTCCTTGATTAACTTTCCTTTCAAGCTTCGTAAATTCTTTGACTATATTTAACATGGGTTAAGCAATGACAACATACCTGTAAAAGAAAAGCAGGTTATGCATAGAACAGTCGTTGTGTACGTCTTCTCAGGCTTCACTGACAATTTCTGTTCCTATAATTCTCAAGGATACAATGTTATGGTTAAACAACCATGTTTCAAAACGAAGCACACATTCATATAAAGAGCCACTTGGCTTTTAGACACACTGTTTCCGTAATGATGAGTTTTAACCACTGTTAAATATCACAGTGGTACTTCCAACAACCTTTTTGCAATACACAACGCGTTACATATGCTAATGAGGAAGATTAATATTCAAACGCCCAAGGGAGCGCTTCAGCGCTATGTATCAGAGTTCAAAATATACAAATGTCCAGGAAGCGCTTCAGCGCTATGTGACACAATGCCAAAGTCATCAGGTATGCAAATGCCCCCAAGAGCGCTTCAGTGCGATGTGCCCAAAATGCCAGAGTCATCAATATGTAAATGTCCAAAGAGCGCTTCAGCGCGATGTTCCAAGTTGCCAAAATCACCGAACATGTAAATGACCAAAGAACGCTTCAGCGCGATGTACAAAAATGCCAAAATCACCAAACATGTAAAACAGTGCCAAAATTTCCAAACATGTAAATGACTAAGGAGCACTTCAGCACGATGTACAACAGTGCCAAAATGACCAAACATGTAAATGACTAAGGAGCGCTTCAGCGCGATGTACAACAGTGCCAAAATTACCAAACATGTAAATGACTAAAGAGCGCTTCAGCGCGATGTACAACAGTGCCAAAATTACCAAACATGTAAATGCTCAAAAGCACTTCAGCGCGATATGCAACTTTCTTTCAAAATGCAAAATAACAAAAACAGCACGAAGTTCCTTTCACAATGCTGTTGGTTAAGAAAGGAACAATCCTACATGATTGTAGCTGAGAGAGGATCTACAACCTAGGGAAAAAAAACAGAAGTCTTCTTGCTGCAACCGGAATCTTCTTTCAGCAACCGGAGAACAGGAACAGCTGCTGCTCAAGCTCAGGGTTCTCAATAACCAGCAATGAGAACAGGGTTTGGCCCCTATTTAATGGGCTCAGGAAGAAGCTTCTAGAACAGAGTGTGGTCCCTATTAGCTTCCTGATTCCAGGTAAACAGGTAAACTACTGGAGCTGAGAAGGGACAAAAGGCCTTGATAACATCATAGTCTGCAACAAGCATTGGCACAGACAAATGGCAAAGTCACAACAAGCATTGGCAAAAACAATAGAAAACAGTAAACAGATAACATCATAGTCTGCAACAAGCATTGGCACAGACAAGTGGCAAAGTCACAACAAGCATTGGCAAAGACAATAGAAAACAGTAAACAGGTGCCAGACAAGGTGCACCAGGAATCTGACGTGGCAGAATCATGACAATTTGGAGAGGAGGTGGGCAAGTTGTGGGTAGAAGGGGTTGGTTGTATTATATTGTTAAAAAGAGTAATACATATTTGGTTTACTTTATTTATGTCTCAAATCCTTTTTTGGAAGTTTTACTTTGCACTGCTGCCTTTTAGCGCAGCCTGTATTTGAAATCTGCTTATATTCTATAACAATTAGTTATGCAGTATCTTTGTCCCACAACTCTCCTAGTCTCTGCAGTCTGCAACTATATTGAACACTAAGGGGGGGTTGCCGTTGCCTATATTGCCTACAACAATGCTCCATAGTTCTCTTACCTGAATAGATGAAGCGAGGAATGCATGGCTTCCCAAGGTGCCATCTTATGGTGGTGGTAGTAGTAGCAGGATACCGCACTAACAGTGAGGGAATCAGAAGTGAACCACAACTGTAGGATTAAACGTAAGGATTATTCATTGCAGCCAACTAAATTGAAATAAAAACACAGAGTTAGTGGGTTATATATTATTATATCATAGCTTTACAAACAATTGAGACCAGACTACTACACAACAAAGAATGCCTGATAGTGAAAATATAACAAGAATTAGAAATAGTAAATTCTTCAAAGCAATGGTGAGCTAGTATTTTAATTGAAACTAAAGTTCTGAAATGCTCAAATCGTGAAGTGAACTCAAAGTCTGGAGTGGACAAGGTTAAGAGTTTACACAACCCAATGCCTGAATGATGATGCTGACGAATGATGTTTTTCTATATCTAAAATATAAATCACTTTTTATTCGTGAATGGCTAAATGGGGCCAGTTTGGGCTATTGTTTGGGTAATAGAACTGAATATCCTACACTGAGCTGGTGTTGCTTTCACCACATCTGCCCCACCAAGTGTGTGATCAATTATTGGTGCAAATTAAGTCACAACTCAATAAATCACACAGTCCGGGGGAAGAGGATTAGGGGTTTGATGAATGGATGAGAAAGGGGATTTGGGGAAAGGTGTGACAAAGACAAACACTACACAAAGACAATATTCATCTGGGCGATAAGCAGCCAACTATCATCAATCTGATGTGGGAGGAGATGAAGGATTGAGTATGACATAGTTAAGTTAAACACATTGGTGATAGCCCTTCAGCACCAGAGACCCAAGTTTTTATATTATTACATATCTACATATTCTGTCACCTAGGTTTGAAAAATAGTAAATATACATTATGGAGGACTGAAGTGAACCCACACATTTCTAAAAAATGATTCTCAAAAGAAAAATGATACTGTATTGCCAATTTGGGTGGTGCATCTGCATTCTTCTTGGATTGCCCATCAATCTTGGATGCTTGGCTGAAGAGGTGAGGTAAAGTAAGAATGAATGTTATGGTGCTTTTGCCTTTTGTGCAGGAGAAGCGAAGGACTGCAGATTGTAAAACAGAAATTATGTTTTAGAGTCAGGGAGAAGTACAGAAGGTAAGCTTTATGAGGAGTCTAACAAGAAGACTCAGAGGTGGAGCACGAGCATAGTCTTTTGCAATGATTCGTTTTATGACACATGTGCGATCAATTAAGTGAGAGCAATTACAACAACCAACAATCACAGACAAGTGGCTTCATGTATCGAGCTGATCAAATTTACAACTGTCATGAGCATCATCATAACATTTAGCCTAGCACGTGCATAATGTGATGATGTGACATCATTACATGTCTGTCTCCAGTTACCTACCACAACTGACACCCCACCCAATCACATAGTTTCAAATTTGAGCCAGACATCACACACACACTCCGTGTTAGACCTGGTACCATTTTTGTGAGTCTCATTCCATTTTTTCACTGATTGCCTCCTCTGTTTTTGATGTTTTGCTGGTTTAGATGCTTTGGGCACTGTGCCACTGCTATTCAGTGCCACAGTGCAAGTGCTCCCTATGGTAAATTGATGTATTGATTAGTGACTCATGATTGGATCATTTGATTTACTTGTCAGACCCTAGTATAGTGCACCAGGTGTGCCCAGGGCCTGTAAATCAAATGCTGCTGGTGGGCTTGCAGCACTGGTTGTGCTACCCACAGAAGCAGCTTGTAAAGTGTGTCTCAGGCCTGCCATTGCAGAGCCTGTGTGCAGTCTGGGACTGCCATGTCGACTTGGCAAGTGCACCCACTTGCCAGTCCCTAAACCTTCCCTTTTCTACATATTAGTCACCCCTAAGGTAGGCCCAAGGGCAGGGTGCATTGTAAGTAAAAGGTAGAACATGCCCTGGTGTGTGTGGCATGTCCTGATAGTGAATTACAGCCAATTTCATTTTTCACTATTGCAAGGCTACCTGTCCCCATAGGCCAGAATGGGCAGTTTGATTATAACATCTTATAATCCTAACTGACCCAGGGAACATGGTAGAAAAACGAATTTAGTATGCCTGAACTCAGAATGATAAAATACATCTTTTAGTGAAGTTGGTTTTAACATTCTGTGTTTGAAAATACCACTTTTAGAAAGTAGGTATTTTCTTGCCTAAACCATCCAGCCTGCCTCTGCTAGCTTGTGTATTGTATGTCTGGTTTTGTGAGTGATAGGGGCTGGGGGACTCCAGGAGACAGGGTGAGTCAGCACAGGGCTAGATAGACCTATCTGCATGTAGAGTGGTGGGAGGAGTAGCACCTGTGCCTGAATAGGGCTGTGCCTGCCTTCCACAATGCTGGCTCCACCTCCTGTGGTGTGTCTGATGTCCCTGGCCCGCACTGACAAAGGAAGAGGGTGTGCACTGGCAGGATGCACCCAGAACTGGTTTGGACTAGGTACTGGACCCTCTGCCTACAGAGGACAAAGGATTTATGGGTATAAATACTGGGGCCCAGACCCCAAGACTTTAGATCACTTCTGGAAAGAACAAGACAAACCTTTGCCAAGGAGAAGAACCAAGGAAACTGCAGGAGTTTGGACTGCCCCTCTGCCAGTGTGCTGTTTGGTGGGTTGGCCTGCAGTGGTCTTCATTGCCAAGGAAAGGAGAAGGAACTTTTAAAGAACTTTCATCATCTTGCAAAATATTCTCCAAGGGCTTGAACTAGAGCTTGGCTCCTGCTGAAGTCTCAGGGCTACAAGACTTCACCACCAGCTCCCTCCTGAATTCCCTTGCTGGGGATTCTGTCTGCAGAAGCCTGCGTGTCGCTGGGAGGTGGAAGCGTGATGCAACAAGAAGAAGTGTGTCGCTGATGAGGTTGCTGCCGTCGTATCGCAGGAGAAGTGTGTCGCCGCCACAGAGGCCACTGCCGCATCACCAGAGAAGCGTGCCTTCGTCGCAGCTGCCTGCCGTCGCATCACCGGAGAAGCGTGTCGCAACTGCCTGCCGTCTCATCAAAAGGGAAGCGTGTCGCTACCGCAAGGGTCGCCGTCGCATCCCCCGAGAAGCGTGTCGCCGTCACAGCTGCCTGCCGTTGCATCACCGGAGAAGCGTGTCGCAGGGCCTGTGTCGGCTCCAAAGATACAGAGTTCGCTGCATGGCTGTGGACGTGCACGCATCATCTTTACATCGTCGCATCGCATCAAGGGCGCACTTTGATCGCATCGCACCGGATCATCGCTCCGCTTCGAGGCGCCTGCTCGCCGCATCGTCCTCCCTGGGGACCCTTTGTTTGTTTTGCATTACGCATCCCAGGTACTTTTGAGAGAAACGTGTCGCATTTACCATCAACTTGAGCTAAGCTACTTCTACCATCTTTTAAGTCTATTTTGAGTACAGTATTATGGATTTTTGTTGTTTGTGGTCTTGTGTTAAGTCTATATAAAGAATACTTATTTTTATAAAACCTGTGTAGGGTCCATCTGTAGTGTTTTCACTGTATTACTGTATGTGTTCACAAATGCTTAACACACTGCCTCTGAGATAAGCCTGTCTGCTCTTGCCAAGCTACCAAGGGGGTGAGCAGGGGTTATTTTAGTAGTGTATCCCCCTTACCCTGACTAGAAGCAAGGGTCCCTATTTGGTCAATGGTGTATACCATTGCCAACTAGAGACCCCCAGTTCTAACATTGGTGGTCAGCGGTGAGGATTCTGGACTTGCATCTGTGACTCATATACAGTGATAGGTGTACACTACTAGTGAGTGCAGACCAAACGCAACCACATACTTTTTTGGTAGAATTTTTTTTCTCCTTGGACTGTTATTTTTTCTGAGAACTGCCAATTCTTATTGCCATGAGTCCACCAGCATCTATAGCATCTATGGATCCAGAGTTTGAGGAAGAAAGGTTGGATACCTATAATGCCAAACAGCTGAAAGCCTTCTGTAGAAAATTAAAAGTTGCTATTACAGGCCTCACCAAATAGGATGAGTTCCACAAGGTGCTAAGGGCCTGGGTGGAAGCAAGAAATGCATCTGAAAATGTGGAGCACCCTGTAGAGGAGGCAGAAGAGCAGCTACATGGGCCAGTGGGTCCAGGGGGGGAGAAAGTACCTACCCCGCCAGGCAGCAGTGTTTCTTCCAAAGACCTGTCCCCAGGAGAGCTGGAGGATAGGGAGAGAGATAAAAGGCATAAAATGGAGCTGGCCAGGCTCAAAATGGAGGGTCAAAAGGACCTAGAGAATAAGAAGCTGGAGTTTGAAATTAACAAGTTAGCCTTGGAGAGGGAGAGGATGAGATTAGAGCATGAGAGAATGTTGAGGGAGTTGGAGATCAAAGCCAAAAGCTTAGATATTAATCCCTCTGGTGGCAGCACACCGTCTGTGCCTGCAGAAGGCAGGGTATATATCCCCAAGGATGTCATCAAAGATTTCCATAAGCATGAAGATATTGGGTAGTGGTTTGCAGCCTATGCGATAGCAATGTTGGCCCACTGGGTCCCTGAGAAAGATTGGGGAGCGGGGTTGTGGGGCCGCATTGTGAGTGAGGGGAGGGATACATTGTTAGACCTACCCAGTGAGAATAGGATGCCTATGCCCATATGAAAGAAGCCCTGATGATGGAAAGGTATGGTTTGACCCCAGAACTCTATAGACAGAGGTTTAGGAATTGTAAAAAGCTGGAGGCAACCACTTGGGTAGAATATGTATCTTTCTTTAGCAGAGCTATGGATGGTTGGGTGAAGGGTAGCAAAGTAGATACTTTTGAAGCGCTCTATGATTTGTTTGCGTGGGAGCACTTGTCTAGTAATTGTTTTCCAGAGCTATGCCAGCACCTTATTGATAGCAAGTTAACTAACCCTAGGAAGCTTGCTGAGGAGGCGGACCCCTGGGTCAGCACCCGGGTCCACAAGGGTCACGTGGGAGACTCCACCAAAGGTGGGCAGGGTCCCCAGCAGAAGAGTGGGGGGGAGAAGGGTAAACAGAGGGAGTTACAGAAAGGGCCCCAAAGTAATTCCCAAGGGAACCAAGGGAAGGATTCCCAGCCTCCCCCTGAGAAAAAGCAAGAGGCCCCGACAGGTAAATCTGTTCACAGGGGCCCCTCTAAGTGCTTCACGTGTGGTCAAATGGGCCACCGTTGGTATGATGCACAATGTCCCATGAGGGATTCCAAAGCACCACCACGTGCACCACCCCGTCAGATGGTGAGTGTAGCCATGGGGGGGAGGTGATGGGTGCCCAAGGTGGGTGGGGTCCTGCAGAGATGTCCCTTGTCTCTTTAGGAGACTTTGAGATGGTCCCTGAGATCCAGCTGCCTGTTAACACTAAAAAGTACAGGCAGTGGGTGACCATCAATGGCCATAGGGTGGAAGCTATCAGAGACACAGGGGCTAGTGTGACAGCTGTCAATTGCCGGCTGGTGTCCAGAGAGCAGGTTATCCCCCATGCATTCTTCCCTGTAGTTGCCGCGGACAACTCACAGAGCCAGTGTGAGGTGGCTCAAGTTCCCTTTGAGTGGGGGGGTCTCAGGTACTCTTCAAGTAGCTGTGAGGCCAGCCATACCTGTTGATTGTCTGTTGGGAAATGATTTGGATAGCTCCCCTTGGGCTAAGGTGGAGAGAAGGTCTCATTTGGAGATGTTGGGTCTGCCTGAGTGGGCGTGTGTAACCACGTGGTCTATGGCAGCCAGTAAGGGTGTTGAAGCGGTTCTGGAGCCTGAAAATATGGCCCAGACCCCTGTCTTAAAGAGAAGAGGTGGGGGTCGCGGGAAACCGGCCCCCCTAGTTCCCACTAGCGTGTCGCTACCGCAAGGGTCGCCGTCGCATCCCCTGAGAAGCGTGTCGCAGTTGCAGCTGCCTGCCATCGCATCACCGGAGTAGCGTGTCGCAGGGCCTGTCGCGGCTCCAAAGATACAGAGTTCGCCGCACAGCTGTCGGGCGTGCACTCATCTTCTTCACATCATCGCATCACATCAAGGGCGCACTTTCATCGCATTGCACCGGATCATCGCACCACATCGAGGCACCTGCTCGCCGCATCGTCCTCCCTGCGGACCCTTTGTTTGTTTTGTGTTAAGCATCCCAGGTACTTTTGAGAGAAACGTGTCGCATTTACCATCAACTTGAACTACGTTACTTCTACCATCTTTTAAGTCTATTTTGAGTACAGTATTGTGGATTTTTGTTGTTTGTGGTCTTGTGTTAAGTCTAAATAAAGAATACTTATTTTTATAAAACCTGTGTAGGGTCCCTATTTGGTCAACGGTGTATACCATTGCTAACTAGAGACCCCATGTTCTAACACTCAGCAGCATTGCATTTCCAAAATCAAGTAACCAACTGAACTCACCTCTCACCAGTCCACAGAGTTGAGTAGGCCTTTTAGAGTCAACATCATATTGGTTTCCTTGAAGTTGATAACTTCCTTCTTCTGGCAGTTGTTGAAGTAGTCACACCCTGAGTCCTTCCACCATCTTCCTGACTCAGAGTAATGAATATGTCTAACTCAGTTTTCGACTCCCGACCCAAATGAGAGAGTTTGACCTGTAGTGCAATGCTGTTGATGAACAGGAAGAGAAACATTGAGTAATATTTTTGAGTAGACTAGGTTTGTGTTTGTTAGGTAAACGGACTGGTCTTGTCTTGTTAGCATGTGAACCAGAATACAAAGCAGTGTGGACCCGGCAAACAAATCTTGATAAGTGTGAAAGGGGAAGGAAAAAAATCACCTTCAGGGAAAAAAATTATCATCTACTCGGCCATCAACATTGTAAATCATCACAAAGACAATCAGGCATACAAATTGTAGTTGAACAATGAATCATCTCAGCACTCACAATCACTCATATATCACTCTTTGGTGCATTAATTACCTGTTCCAATTCAAGCACAGTGGTACGTTGCCAATCCTCTTTGATTCACGCAACACACATTGGCCAGTCTTGTAAATCAAATATTCTGGGGCCGTCCTGCTAAGAGATGAAAGAAAAGATAGGCACAGGATTGAGGCAGGCATTGTCTCTCCAATGTCCTTGAAGAGAATGGGGGTGCTTCTTCACTGCACACTGGTCCAACTCCAATCCAGCAATACATGTATCTAAAACAGTGTTACTGCATTAGTCAGTCAGACACAAACAAACAAAATAATATAATGTTCCCGTAGCTGTATCTTTTTTTTTATCAAAGCAGTTCGACAATAGAATGATCTCTGGTGGCCCGGCCTACTCAATAGTCAGGGAAGTAGAGTTTGTGCTCAAACCCAGATGGTTTGCCCGGAAGTTGGTCAACTAACACACTACCATGACCTGAGTCTGACCAATCACCCTCATCCTCCAGCTGTTGTACTTCAGGTATGGTCTAATTCGGTGGTATAAAGTGATAATTCATTTTGATCATGGTTAATCTCTCCATGTTTTGGGGCAACAGACTAGTCCATCTCATTGTGACAACTGCATTAAATGCACTGAACACACACTCAGCAGACACTCTTGCCACCGGACAAGCCAAATACTTTATTGCCAGACTGCTGAGCACTGGCCATTGGTGCCTCTTCCCATACTAAAACACCAATGGGTTTTGAGCAGATAGACCTCTTTTGGGTCATCCAGATAGGCCTGGACCATCTTCTCAATAGTCATTGATGCTCCAACTTGCTCGACCAATTTTGTTTTCACCTTTGCACTGGAATTAAGCCCTGCTTTAGAGACAAATCAAATGCAGATTTTGGGGGCGATGCCCCTCTTGTTGCTGTTGCTCCTGGTGTTCTTGTTGTTGGTTTTGGCTGCTGTGAGCCAATAGCACTGCCTCCAGGCTCTATGGAAGATGAAGGCTGCACCCCAGAACGTCTTCCCGGGAGTAGGCCTCTAATTACCAGCCAATATTTTTCTAGGTCACTGGCTTGCTCAGCAATCCATGTCTTGTAGCTTGAAACATCCCCGTCTGAAAAAGGAATGAAAGTGGTCAGTAATTGTTTGTACCAGGATCAAGAATTGTGGCACAAATTGAATGTTTGGATGACACAATGTCTCTTTGCAGCCTTGTATTAACAGCCAATTGAAGGATTAAGCTCTCCAACAACTCATGCATATCTTTTTTTCGTCCACACCTGCATACATTTCAGACACCTTCTTTAGCTGTTCCTGTAGCATATGGAACAACAGGATAGCTCGGCCCATGGCACTGTCCTCCAAGCTGACTTCATGTGTGAAAACCTCAAAAGGACGCAGCATCTCTGTCAGGCATTTGACTAGGCCCCATTGGTCCATCTCAATGATCATGCCTTTCACAGTTGCATCCCCTCTTTGCATGACATATTCATTGATCGGTCTGTACTGCTCAAACAGATGTTGCAACATGTAATAAGTTGAATTCCTAAGTGCTAGCCTCTCCTGTATGAGTGGTTTAACTGGCATTCTATTATCACATTGAATGACCCTCAACTGCTTCTCGACTTTAAAAGAATGGCTGAAATGAGTGCATATTCTTCTGCAAGTAGACAGTATGTTGCAGACTTGGACTTCTTTTTTTATAAAGTCCTATACTATGATGTTAATGCAGTGCACCAAACACAGGACCCTGAAATAGCCACCATCTGACATGGCCTTAACTATATTATTGCCATTGTCCGTGACAACACATCCAATGTTAAGTCCTCTGCATTACAGCCATTCAGAGACCTTGTTATTAAAGTCATCCAGAAGTTTGCAGCTGTATGGGATTTCTCCATGAACATGGCTACTGTTGGATGCTTCCGAGCGCCATTAAAATTTCAGCAGTATCTACACCTGCAGATATCATTTCTCTAACCACCACAAAGAGAACCAGTGTGCAGTGATATGCATGCGATCAGTGGCTTGGCAACTGGTCCACATGTCTGTCGTCAGCTGAATAGTGTGAACAGAACTCTGCTGCAAAGCTTGTCCAACCAATTCCAGCACATTGTGATGTAGCGCTGGGACAGCAACTCTGGCAAAATAAGTCTGACTGGGAACTTTCCATTTCGGGCAGCTGGCTGCTACAAATTCTAGAAAACCCACTCCTTCCACAAAAGAAAAAGGGAGGTGGTCCAGCACTAACATTTTAGCCAGCTTCCCATTGTACAAACATGCTGTTGGGTGGTTGTGTTCGTACTGTCTCTCCTGCCTAAACATGCCAGGAATAGTAGCTTGGATTTTTTTCTTTTGTGGTGCCACTGATGCAGGTGACTTCTTCAGAGAAGAAGTTGAGAGACTCAACTGGGAAGTCACTGTATGCTCTAAGGTGTGCCTCTCAGCGGATTGTGTGGTGTTTTCTCAAATGGGTTGTTTGACCTCCAGCACCATAGTTTGTTCCAAGCTTACCTCGACTAACACTTATGTTGCAAATGTAGCACACTGCAATGTTCACCTCCTGCTTGCTAACCATAAAGAAGTCCCAAATTGGGGAAGTCCACTTTCTTACACCGGTGCCACTGCCAATGTCTGAAGAAGTGGCAGTAGCTGGATGTTTTGATGTTTGCTTCTCTGCAGTGCCTACTTCTACTGAGGTGGTTGTGGATGTAGGTCACAGGGTCCTGGCTCATATGGAAGCTGGTGGTTGTCACATCCCGTCAGAGCAGGTTAAGATGATGTAACGTGGGTCTCCTCTGGGGCTGGACTAAAATCCATAATGACTGGGTCATCGTCGTCCTCCTCTTCTTCATCCATAACTCTAAGGACTTCAGGAAACTTCCTTTTCCCTAGCCTCTCCTGGCATGTGTCAGACTGAGGGGGGATCCAAGTGGAGTCTTGATCATCAGAAGGGGGCTTGGAGAAGAAGATGGTGGAGTGCCCTTCCTTTGTTTTGCTGGGCATCTGGAAGACAATGGATCTTCTTAAAGGGGGACTTCTTCTATTTCCTCAGCATGAAGCTCAATATCCTTACGGAGGAACTACTATTGCTGGCTGCGGCTGTTGTTGTCCATTAGCTGAGTTTCTGGCAATGATTGGGTACTACTTAGTGAAAGCGATAACTCCAATTCAATGTCACTGATATTCAGCATTGCCATGATTACAGTGACAGACATGGGCTTGAGCCTTGTTTGGGGTAGGGTGGGGATGTTGATGTGGGAGTGCTGCTCCCAGCTTGCTCCCCTGAGGCCGGTGCGGTAGGTACACAACATTGCCCGAAAAATGTCTGGGGCGACATACAAATGGTGGTAAGCTCCTTCTAATCACTGACCACATTCTTGGTAGCACCATTCTTTGGGGCCATCTTGAATCTGTCAGTTGGCTGTGGCACTTAGCTTCACAGCTTCAAGAGATGTCCATGTGGCCACATGTCACGTGCACAGGCCTTCTGTCTGGTAGTACTGTGGGTGATGTCTCTTCTCTTGTGCAGCTAAAACCAAACAAAGCGATACAAAAGGGGATGATGGACGGAACGTTTGAGCCAATCAAACACTCACCCCCAGTCAACTGATCTGGGTTTAATCCATCATCATTCTTTAGCTCACTCCACCACCCCAGTTCAGACATGGCCATATGCAAATCAGTCTGACCCTGTGCCTCATGGGAACAGTCCAGCCCGAACTGCCAAGCCATGTCTTCCCTGGACCGGAAACAAGCATCCTAGGACCGGTTTCTGGCATTCCAGCCGTCATCAGCCAGGCTTGCTTGCATCCAGTGGCAAAGTGAGCAAGGGACCCACGTCTGGGCATACCCCCGCCAACTTAGGGCGAACAAAGCGATACAAAAGGGGATGATGGACGGAACGTTTGAGCCAATCAAACACTCACCCCCAGTCAACTGATCTGGGTTTAATCCATCATCATTCTTTAGCTCACTCCACCACCCCAGTTCAGACATGGCCATATGCAAATCAGTCTGACCCTGTGCCTCATGGGAACAGTCCAGCCCGAACTGCCAAGCCATGTCTTCCCTGGACCGGAAACAAGCATCCTAGGACCGGTTTCTGGCATTCCAGCCGTCATCAGCCAGGCTTGCTTGAATCCAGTGGCAAAGTGAGCAAGGGACCCACGTCTGGGCATACCCCCGCCAACTTAGGGCTCAAACGTTCCGTCCATCATCCCCTTTTGTATCGCTTTGTTCGCCCTAAGTTGGCGGGGGTATGCCCAGACGTGGGTCCCTTGCTCACTTTGCCACTGGATTCAAGCAAGCCTGGCTGATGACGGCTGGAATGCCAGAAACCGGTCCTAGGATGCTTGTTTCCGGTCCAGGGAAGACATGGCTTGGCAGTTCGGGCTGGACTGTTCCCATGAGGCACAGGGTCAGACTGATTTGCATATGGCCATGTCTGAACTGGGGTGGTGGAGTGAGCTAAAGAATGATGATGGATTAAACCCAGATCAGTTGACTGGGGGTGAGTGTTTGATTGGCTCAAACGTTCCGTCCATCATCCCCTTTTGTATCGCTAAAACCAAACAAGCAAGAAGAACATCAGTGAAATGAGGCTTTGTTGCAGTTTGAATTAGTAGTATATCCGATATCATTTAGTGTGGTTAATTAAGTTATAAATAATTAACAACAATACAGTGTATCCATTCAAAAGTAAAACCATGCCAACATAAACTTTCATTTACAATCAGGAAGGATAAGAAAGAGCAACAACATACAGATGTAACTGTTTGCTTTATGTGCATCAAGTTGGGATTTGGCACTCAGGAAGGAGCAGGAGACAATGGAATAATCCTTAGAAAATGAATGCTGTTGTTCAGCTGTGCGCCTATGGCAGACAGGGGGTTGACGGATGTTGGGAAAATGTGGAAAAGAAGATTACAAAAATAATAAAATCAACAAAAAAAATCATTCAAAACAAAGAAAAAATGAAGAAAATGAAAAAAATTATATTAAATAAAGAAATTATCAAAAAAAAAAAATAATAATATTTATTTGCTGATGTACTAGGGGACTACCATGAGAAACCCATTGGGATTTGGGGGCCAAGGAGTGGTGCAGGTGAAAAATGCAAAAAAAGTATATAATAATATAAAGCATTGTTCATACAGTATATTTAGTATTTCATTGAGCTACTAGGCCTCAAGCTATTAAACTGATACCAGGGAAAAGTAAAAACAAAATTACCACAAACAAAAGGCTTAGGCCTCTACATCCAAAATGGCTTTGAAAACTGAAAAATGGATGGTTGCACAAAATGGTCACATGGTCAAACAACAAGCAAGGAGGCATGGAAAACAAAGAACACATGCAGGTCTATGGCAAAAAGCACACTGGCTGGCTAACAAAATGGCTGCCAAACACATGGTCAAACAACAACAACAACCAGAACGGAGGCATGGCCACAACAAAGAGCACATGCAGGCCTATCGCAAAAGCACACTGGCTGCTTACACAAAATGGCCACTGGCCACATGGTCGAACAACAACAACCAGCAAGAAAGCATGGCCACAACAAAGAACACATGCAGGCCTATGGCAAAAGCACTCTGGCTTGCTACACAAAATGTCCACCGGCCACATGGTCAAACACCAGCAACCATCAAGGAGGCATGGCCACAACAATGAATATATACAGGCCTATGGCAGCAGCACACTGGCTTGCTATACAAAATGGTCACCGGCCACATGGTCAAACAACAACAAGAAGCAAGGAGGCATTGCCACAACAAAGAACACATACAGACCTATGGCAAAAGCACACTGGCTGGCTGCACAAAATGGCCGCTGGCCACATGGTCAAACAACAACAACCAGCAAGGAGGCATGGGCACAACAAAGAACACATGCAGGACTATGGCAAAAGAACACTTGCTAGCTGCACAAAATGGCAGCCAGCCTCATGGTCCAACAACAACACCTAGCAAGGAGGCATGGACAACAAAGAACACATGTAGACCTATGGCAAAAACCAAATTGGCAGGCTACACAAAATAGCCACCGGCCACATGGCCAAACAACAAGCAAGGAGGCATGGAAAACAAAGAGCACATGCAGGCTATGGACACTGACTATACAAAGTCTCTGGGGCACTTCCTCCTTGTTGAAAAAAAAGTTAAAGAAAAAAAAGGCTCCTCACACTAAAAACAACTTGACCAGTTCATTGGAGAAGTATATTAGCTCTAAAGTGTCTTTTCTTGTTAATTGAGCAGCTTCTCGAGAAGAAAATCTGCTCGAGGATGCAGCCACGGTCGCTGGCACTCACCCGCGCTCGCTGTTGTCAGAAAAAGGTGCCAGATGTCACCAGCGTGGCCTAAAGCCACACTAGCAGCCGCCAAATCTCATGACAGCTCGCGGGTGACCGGCAAGTTTTGAAGGCACCTGCGGGCGGCTGGCAAATCTCTCATGCAAAAATCTGACGAAGCGCGTCAACTGAAAATAAAATTACACCACGTGCCGGAAAGTGGAATTTATCAGGAGCTCTGCATTCTCCGTGTATCGCGGGGTTCCCGAATTCCGCAAACTACGCAAGCAGAGCAGAATTTTATGCCTGGGCCTAGTCTAAATATATAGACATCATGAGCACTTCCAGGATACTTGGCTATTTGGGTCCATTATGGTCTACATTTGCCTTCACATTGATTGAATAGTTATGTTTCCAATGCAGAAAATATGTGTACTAGCTGCAGAGGGCACCATTTGCACATGGGTGGAATCAATTGCGCCAAGAACATGAAGAAATCCCGCAATTTTATAAAAACCTTGCTTGGTGGCTAGTTGTTGTTGGCTGGTTTGGGAAATAGCAAGTACTGTGGAGTGAGCTTGATGATGTCATCCAAAAACAGATGGATGAAATGCAGGAATGATATCCTGTGATATGCCTGGCAACATAGCAGATGTCTTCTGGAATGAGCCAGAGCCCAAAATGTGTAGTACTGCCATCAATTTCACATGTGGTGGGGTGGCATTGGTCCTTTATATTGCTGGTTGAAGCCTTGATGAAATCTTCACCAACAAGCCCGCATAGCTGGATCACCTCCTCCCCCCTGAGATCAATGAGTGTGATTCTACGCCTGAATATGAGCTCCATCCTCCTTCGCCATCCCTGCTGTCATCTCACACCAACCCCCAATTGCAAAATAAGTAGCTCCATGGCGAAGTTGAGCTTGCCAGAGAGTTTTGTGTTGGAGATCTTTTTATACTCATGGCCTGGCATTGTTGCATGGATCTGCATTGGCAATGCATAGCATTCTGATGGATTTTCAATGTTGTGTTACATTACTTGACAATGAGTCATACAATGATATGTTAGTAAATCCCACTGTTTTAAGGTTCTGTTGGATCTCCTGTGGAAACACCTACATTACATATATGAATTCCTTCGTCCCGCACACTGACACAGTGCAGCACTTGCGCCACACAAGTTCCAAAAACCAATGCAGACAGGCTTGTCTGTCACTTGGTAAATCTGCCTTAAAACCCTTCCATTGCCTTGCATCACCTTACGGGATACGAGAGCAGCACAATGGCTTGATAAATTTGGCATGAAATACATAATACTTACCCACTTTTAAGAAAGCATCAAGCAAATATTTGTTGTTGCTGTCCAGAGACTCACACCACTATATAAAGCATTATTAGAACAATGAATTCTACCAGGCCCACATCAGAACTACAGGGGAAATGTCCTTTGATATTTATTATTTTGAGAACACAAAGAAAGATAAATAGCCAGTTATGCCTTAGTGTCCTATGCTCTGAGAAGACTGTGGGGAGAGAAGACATACATGGTGCTTGATGGGAGGGGGAATGAGCAGGAGTAGGATAAACAAAGCAGTATCCATTTTACCAATGGTGACTTCGTGAAAATGTTGCACAACTAAAATACCATTAATAAACACACTTCTAAATATCATGTCAAACACGTTTTAAGTGCAAAGTTATCAATTTATCATTTGCGTCTACAATCCACCCAAACAATCATTAATACTCCAATATTAATTGTAACTTACATTTGTGATTTTTGAAAAACTTCAACACTACACTGACATTTATTGAGGGCAAATTTTATGGTTTTGGTCCATTTGTCCTCACCATGACCCCCTATATTTTTATCAATAGGAAAAATACTTCATATCAGTTCTGCAAAAGACAGGCGCAAGCCATTCACTATTTGGTCTTCAAACCTTACGGGTGAAATGCTGTTCTATACCATGTCTATTTGTAAGTATACGCTGCCAGAGTCTGAGTTGGGAGTATTTACAAGCCCCTATCGCCACGGGAGTGTCACTTTTTTTGACATTCCTGTGGCGATACGGGCTTTGCCTTATTTACAAGGCAGTGTTAAGCCACTTAACATGGCTTAACGCTGCCTTGTAAATAAGGCACCCTTTCATGCTATACTTAGCAAGAGAGGAATGGGCAGTGGGTGCTGTGGTGATTTTGAGGCTGCCCCATATTTACATGGCTGGTGCAAATATGGGGCAGCGCCAAAATTAGGACCAAAAAAACCTGGTCTTAAAATGGCGCAACTAGGAGAAATACTTAATGTCTCCTAATGTTTGCTGTTTCTACGTGTGCTGCATTGTGCAGCACACATAAAAACAGCAAAACGCCATGCATGATTGTTTATGTGCAGGAAGGTTTACCTTCCTGCTCATAAACAATAATTTTTAAAATGACGAGTTGCAACATCTATCTGTGCTGCACAAAGCAGCACACATAGAAGTTACAAATCACAAATTCAAAAATTCACAAAGGAATCTTGCTGCGCTGCCCTGTGCCAAAAGAAAAGGGCAGGAATGCGCTGCATCTTATATCTATAAGATACGGTGCATTCCTGTCCTTTTCCCCAGTGCTTGGCGCACAATGGTCTGCCATGCGCTAACGCAGGCACCCTTGCGCCATGCTGCAAGGGTGACTGTGTTGCGGGGCTGATTGATTTTGTGTAGGAAGGGACACCATTCTGCACAAAATCAATAAATTGAGGTGATTTCCTCTTTATATGTGTGCTGCAGAACGTAGCACAAATAGAAAGAGGAAAAAATAAGGAGAAAGGAAAACATTTCTCCTTTTTGCGCCTCTCTAATTCCACCCCTGGGGTGGCATTAGAATCGGACGCATTCCCAGGTTTATGATTCCTCGTAAACCTGGGAATGCTTCAGATTCCATGGGTGTTGCATGGGAACAGCCACAGCAACAGTCATGGAGCACCCCTTTCACGCAGTGTTCTCAGCAAAAGGGGCACATATTTACAAGGCCTTGAAAAGCCACATAAAGTAGCTTTGCATGGCCCTGTAAATATGCTGTGGCACATTGCGCCACCGGAGCGTCAAAAAAGGAAGCAGGAAATGTTTTACCGTTAAGGAGCTGGCTGGATGCTCCCTTCTGATGTTGTAGATACCAATAAAAATAACCTACCTGATCATCATGGACCAGGGCATCTTTTCAATGGCGACAAGGAGAACTATATCAGGAGGAGAGCACCCTTGGGGGCCAGCAGCTTAGGACGGTGTGGTGCTGTTGCAGCATTGTAATTATCGCTGGTGAGTAAAAATGACTTTGACTGAGGATTCAGCAGTGCACATTCAAAATGTATATTATATTTGAGAAAGACACTCACCTGTGGATGTATTATGTTGTGTGTGCACATACAGGCATTGCCTTTGTTTTTCATTTTTGTTGTTTTATTATTTTGTTGTTTTCTAATCTTACTAAGATGTGCTGACTGATATGAGGAGAGAGATGGGTTGTATTTAAACTCTTAAGCGTCTTCCTCATGAGACACGCGGCATTGCTGCGTGTGTTTTGAAGATTCTAAAGTAAACAGGAGATGCTTGACCATCAAGGAGCTGGCTGGATGCTCCCTCCTGATGTTCCAGATACCAATAAAAATAAGTTATCTGTTCATCGAAGACCGGCCCATCTTTTAAATGGGGCAGGCAGGTTGTGCCTCATTGCGAACAGTCATTTTACACAGAAAATGATTTGAGAATACCTTGCTGCTCAAAGCATGAGCATGCTCCCAATACTGTCGAAGGCATTGTCTCTTTGGGCATAACTCATTGCACAAGAACAATAGTGAATTGAACAATATTGGATTTAAAATTGTAAAATACGTGCCCTTGTATGTTGACATGGCCAAGCACTAGCATTTACTGGCAGCTTTGGAGCCAGGCCTGAAATCCTAACAAAACCTTACATTCTGAACAGCAATCAATACCTCTAATTGAAATCACCTCATTACTGAGACATCCGGAAGTCTGCAAAGGCCTCTTGTTTGTGGAGTGAAGCTTTCTAATGCACACAGATTGTCAGAAGAACTAGAGTTCTATTGGTACTCACTTACCCCTGAGGCTAGACAAAATGTTAGGGGCATATCAGCAACAACCGGCGATAATTATCGCTAAGTGCACTTAGCGCTAGGATAATTATCGCCGGCTATCGCTGGATTCTATCGCGGAGATAGCGTGCTATCAACAACGCTTATCTCCAAAGCGATAGAAATCCAAGCGTTAGCTACAAAACAGTGTGATTATCGCTGGAAAAACGGCGATAATCGCATTGCGACAGGCGATACCTTGCTGATAGAGCAGGGGGGATTTAGCCATGTAATCCACCTCCCATTGGATTACATGGCTAAATCAGATTAAAAGCAGGCGTACAGAAACCTGCGTTAAGCGCGGTTAGCGCTTCTTTCATTATCGCTAAGCAGGTTAGCGATTCCCTTGTTAATTGGAGAAATGTCGTTTAGCGACATTCTCCACGTAAGTTTGGCAAGGTACGCCCACTTTGCATCTCATTAGAGAGGCAGAGCTGGGTGTTAAGGGAAAGGGCGCTACGGCAAGGATTCACGCGATAGCGTGACCTTGCTGATAAGGCGATAAAATTATCGCCGCTTTTCGGCCGAAAACGGACGCAAAAGCGGCGATAATTTTATTGCGCCGCCTTGATGATATGCCCCGTTAATTCTATTCTGATGTTTTTGTAAAGCGCATGGCTGCCCAACCCAGCTGCCCAGCACTGAAAGCAACCAAGACCAGCTGAAGTTGCAAAGAGAACTTTAGGTTAGTGCGGGAATGAAAACAGGTGGGTTTTATGAAGTTTGCTGAATCTGGCTTTCGACTGTTGAGATCTCAGATTCGCAGGGAGGTCGTTCCACAGTTTCGGTACCAGGTATGCAAAAGATCTGCCATCACATCTTGCGCTGCTGATTTTAGGTACCATAAGCAGTCCTCAAGTCCCTGACACCAAAGATCTCCTGGGGACGTAGGGTGAAATCAGTTTCTGGATGATTGGCGGGCCTCTTTCCTTGTATAATCCAATGTGCGATACAGAGGGCCTTAAAGTGAATCCTTTTCTGAATCGGCAGCAAGTGCAGGGATGCCAAAGCTGGGCTAGCCGATTGATGTTTAGGAATTTGGTATAGAATCCTGGCTGCAGCATTCTGGACTACTTGAAGTCTTTTGATAACATATTTTAGACTCCCTATATAAAGGGAGTTACTATATTCTAATCTAGAGCAAATCAAGCCTTGCACAACTAGTGTTCTAGTAGAAGGTGGTAACCAGTGCAGTACTTTCCTAAGAGCACATAGAATACCGAAGCAGGACCCTGCCAATACCCAGGCCTGTGTTTCCATGGTACGTTTGTGGTCTATCCAGAATCCAAGACTTTTCACTGCTTGGGTGGGCCCCTAGATACTCCGGCCAGGAGAGATCAGTTCAACTTGTGGGCTTATATCTGACCACCAGAACCTCTGTCTTATCCCCATTCAGTTTCAGACTAATAGCAGACAAAAATATGTTGATTCTGCGAGGGTGAAAAAGAAAGTATGGACTGTGATCTTTTCTCTCCTCTCACACTGGCAGGCAGTGTATTCTGAGGATGTGCATGGAAAACCTGACTGCCACCACATGAAGTAGAGAGGAGAGACATCTGGCCTTCATGGCTGCCTGAGGTCATCAACAGGGCCTGGAGAGTGAACATTCTGGACAAGTCCAAGGCAAAGAGTAGGGGTGCCGCTTCAATCAACGTGTAAGTAGAAAACAGTTGGCCTGATTCACAATCCCTCCTGCTGGCAGTAAGAAGATACTGTGGTCTCTCCAGCAATAAGGGAGGCGACTGCACAAGGGGGTGCCACTGCAGAGCATCTGGTCAAGGCCTAAGCATTGGTGAAAGGAGGGTCGCACTTTGTAGCCCCTAGTTCTGCCCCCAAAAATATACTTACCACTCAAACTCATGCAAATTTCAACTAGATGACATAGCCGAATAGATACCAATGCTGTTACTTCTGGCTCTGGAGCATCTCACTGCAGTCTTTCTCTCCCACCTAGATTAATTCTATAGGCCCAGGTTGCTTGTTCAGGCTACAGTCTGTTTACAAAGAGAAGGCAAGAAAGAGACAGGTTTGGAATTGACTCAGATGACCACAGGCTACTGATCAGGTGAAACTGGTCCGTGCTAAAGCTGTAAAATGATTAGCACTACATTCGCCAATTAATAACATCGAGAAAGGCTCTGAATCTGCAGCTGCAGATCAGGAGATCCCAAAGGGGCTGGAGGTGGCCAAACCTGACTGCATGATAACAGAATGCCTTAGAAAACAAATTGACACAGGAGCCATGGTTCTCAGCCTTCTCAAACTGCACCAATAAGAATTTGCTATAAGAGTGGCAGATACCGAGTCCAATTAGCCTCAATATGGCTGGGTCCAAACTGGGGTGGTGTGGTGAGCAAAAGAATGATGGATTTAACCCAGATCCTTGTGACTGGGGGTGAATGTTTGCATTGTCTAGCATTCCGTCCATCAATTGTTTCTTTTGCATTCAATGAGGACATTAGCAAAAGAACCACAGAGCCAGGTAGTGGACCTCCAGAAATGAGTCTGCTACCTAAAATATCAAGCGTAGAACTGAGAGGGTGACTTTAGGAGGAACAAAGTACCAGAAAAGATCGAAGAAGTAAGCATGGAACTATATCTGGAGGATTTATTTGGCAAATAGCGCTTGTGGCTTATCCGGACACTGCTCAATAAAGAGGATGCACAAGGTTGCAAGGGCAGCACCTCCAACGAGATCTCACTCCAGATTGGGGGAGGCTTGATTATAAAATTATATGGACTAAAACCATCTTCTTCAACAAACCACTAAACAGTGACCCTTCTGGACTTCATGGCGGCAGTGCTGTCCCAAAGCAAATGATTGATGGCAATAAAATGGAAAATAATTTTTACCTCCAATGCCAAACTAAAGAGATCAACACAGGAGGCAAATCTCACTTCTTCACAAACCCAAGAGGCTTGGGAGAGGGTTAGGAAGTCATTAACATAATTCACGGTCAGCGGACACCACGGCATGCGCAACCAAGAAGGAGACAATCGTGCACCCTTCGGAAAAACTTTAAATGTTCATCAGCGCAAATCAGGCTGAAGAGCTCAGGTCCGGGTGATCTGAAAAACAGGGCACACTGACATCAGATTCCCATGTCTCGTACTGCATCCCACATCAGAGATGAGGAACAGGTACTGGAGGATTAGTCTCAGCCATAGGCCACACCGATGATGACCAACTCTATTATATGTACAGGAGCATTGTGGCCTACAGGCTTAAACACCTCCCCAGGGGCACTTTTGAGTTTTTACTATAAGTATGAGGACAATATGGTTTGTAACAATCTCCTTCACTATTGTGATGATACTACAAGGGGAGATCATAGATGTGAATCCTAAGCAATCCAGAAAATATTGCTCATATGAATTGTCAACAGATGCAATTATTGTGGATCTTTAAAAATGGGCTTAATAATAGGCCACCCCCTCACTGTTCATCTCTCCCCTGTGATATGTGTTGAAGGTGCTAATTGTTTCATTCCCGTGTTGGCTTGATTAGGGAGCAGCCAGTTGTGTGAACAGACCGTGGGAGTGAGTTATATTGTTTTTTTTAGAAGTGCATTAAAAAAAAGTAGCAAGTAGCTTGTGCAGATGGGGTGCTCACATCTGGTTTGTATCTCTATCCTATCATAGAAAGTGTTCCCGCATCAGGAGATAGACATTTGAATATCACAAATGATCTGTTTAACATAATATACATGACTTACATGGAATGTTAGGTGTTGGACTTGGCCCTCTTGGCAGGGTCAACTCCAAACATTTTGTCTTCTCCCCTCCTTTTAGGACTCTGTGCACTTTACAACTGCTAACCAGTTCTAAAGTGCTTGTGCTCTCACCATTAAACATGGTATAGTTGGCTTACAACCAATCAGCACATTTAGTTTACTTATAAGTCCCTTATAAAGTGGTACTACACGTACCCAGGGGCTGTAAATTAAATGCAACTAGTGGGTCTGTAACACTAATTGTGCCGCCCACTTTAAAAAACATGTCTTGGGTCTTCCATTTCAGCCTGTGTGCAGTTTAAACTGCAAACTCATCCCTGGCAAAATAAACCTTTTGTCAGGCTGAAACCTCCTTTTTTAATACATATGAGTCACCCTTATGGAAAGCCCTAAATAGCCCATAGGGCAGAGCGCATTGTATTTAAAGGATAGGACATGTGGTTTTAAGTTTTACATGCCCTGAAAGAGAAAAAATCCCTCTGGGAGAGGCCTACCTCTCCCAGAGGATAACATTGAGTTACCTTATTACATTTACCATGTGCTAACTTTTGATTTGGAACAGGTAGAAATATCATGTTTAGACTCAAATTAATTATAATTTTAAACCCTATTTAATTTTAGATTACAATTTTTAAAATGTCACTTTTAGAAAGCTAGCATTTTCTTGTCCAAACTTTCTGAGGTCTTGTAAGAGCTTCCAGCTGCCTCGGCCTGTTAATTGCTGTCCCATGAGAAATGAGTGTTAGTCCCAGACAGTGAACAATAGGACCTGAGTGTAGCTGGGAGGGGCCATCCTACCATGAAGGGAAGGGTGAAGCTGTAACCTATCCCACTTACATTTTAATGGCTGCCTCTAGCACACTCACAAAGGAACGTGACTCCAGGATTTTGCCTCTCCAGACTCCTTGGAGCCTAGCCTGGGGAAGGGGGTAAATTTCCAGAACCAGATGCAGAAAGGGATAGAAGCTTCTCGAACTTCAAAGGCTGGCGCCAGGTGTAAATATTAATATTGTACCCTCAGACCAACTCTTCAGTACACTCTTGGTTCTGAGGCAGACTGCAGAAGGACTGCATTGTACTCCAGAAGGCTGCCCTGCTGCTTGAAGCTTGCCTTGTTTCTCAGAGGACTGCCCTGATGCTTGAGGCCTGCTTTGTCTTTGAGAGAACTTGTCATAAGCCACCTACCTGGATCCCATATGATTCCAATGGGACGGCGACGCTAGTTACCGAATCGTCCCGAGACTTGCCCTCGGTTTACTGGAGGAGACACTGCTCCGGTGGCAAATCCCAGGGGGAAGGGGGTTGGGAGGGAGAGAGCATGTAGAGTCAAAGATGCTGTGGCTCGTCTACTCAATGATGAATGGTACCGGCAGATATGGTACCTATAAACAAACAAATAATAAGGCTTTAGTCTAGTGTTAACTCTATCTCTTAAGGTATCACTTCACAAAAGCTTTTCAAATCTCAATCAACTCTTAGTTTTTTTGTTGTTGTTTCATTTAGATTGTCCGTAGAGGCCCCTTCATCAAAGTTCTTGAAATTGTAGTGAGTATTATTTCAGCATCAAACCCACATGCCAATTTGGGCGGGGTCAGCTTCACACCAGTCCTCTGTGGCAGAGCCCTGTCAACAGTATGTACAAGTTGAACAAAAACACTGGTTACCTTTGTTTGCAACACAATGTTGCGACTGAGCTCAGTGCACAGTAAAATCAAGTCTGTTAATGCGTCTCTCCTTTTCTTCTTGTTCTTTTCTCCATCCAGGTGCAATACTAATGTGGGATATTCTTTATGGTGACGTTGACGCGCCAGGAAACAGATAAGTGGCAGGCAAAGAGGCTAAGCAAAGGGGAGGAGTGTGGATGGTCTTTAAATAAGACTCCTTTAGAATGCTCATAAAGGTCATATTCGAATTGTTTGTAACAGGGAACAGGTGCAGATAATTAACTTGATGAGTCTGCCTTCTAGAAGGGGCTTTATTATGTTTACAAAGGTTGTGTTCTAATTGCTTATAGCAAGGAACAGGTGCAGATGATTAATTTGATGAGGGCTGTCCTTTGGAAGGTTTACGTTGAGGTCATCTATGCCGGTTGCTTGATGCTTATTCTGGTGAATTTTCAGAATGTTTCCGTGGTGCCTGAAACCTGACCTTGCATATGCATGGTAAAGCATTTGTAAAAGCTATTAAGACTTTTCAAACAAACCGGGGAACACCAGCTGCAGCTAGCTATTACCAACAGTATGTAATATTGTCAAAAGTCAGGGTGCAAGACGTTTGTTCATATATAAGTGTTGGTAGGAATGATATGGGTCATGCCGGAATATTGTGAAAGTCAAGAGAGGTGAGCTGTGGCAGGAATCCTGACAGAACTACCCTGCTGCAAGAGGGATGCCTTGATGCTTGAAGGAGAGAGGTCCATCTCCTTGAACCCAGGACTACCAGAGTGACTCCAAAGGTCAGTTGGCTGACCTTCTGTGCAGAGTTACAGGGACACATTATGCTCAAGATTCCTCTGTGCAACTGCCGAGCTGTTAACTGGCTCTACTTGGACCTGCAACTGTCCCTGCCTGGACCTGCAACTGGCTGTGTCTGTGCCTGCAACTGGACCCAACTGCACCTGCAATTGGGCCTGCCTGAGCCCTTCTGGCCTCTTCTGGAGTGCGTTCCAGATCCCCAAGTGGTGCCTCCTAGGTACTGGAACTTTTGTTGACATTAGTTGAGTGCCTACTGTGAAATCCTGAAGTTTTGGCGGGCTTTAAGAAGGTAACATTTTCAGCCAGACTAACCTTCTCCCTGTCTGACCCGCACTCCACTGTGGTTTGCCGGAACTGGTGATTGTCTTCATCTAGCGCAACCAGATACCCACTGTCAGTCCTTTCTGCTTGTTGGTGCTATTGTTACTTAAACCTGTAAAATTGCATATTTCCTGTTCTACTGATTGGATTTTTGTTGGTTTGGTCTCATTTTATTAATTCAATTTTACTCTATTTTTCTAAATTTGTGTGGGATTTTTCTTGTGTTGTGTTTTCACCTCATTACTGTTTGTGTGCTGCCTAAATACTTAACACTTTGCCTCCAAGTTAAGCATGACTGCTTTTGTGCCAGGCTACCAGAGGTTGGAAACAGGTTAATTTAATGACTTTTGTGATTCACCCTGACAAGGATTGTGGTTGTTGCTTGATTAAGGTTTTTATCTCCCTCAATTAAAAACCCAATTTCTTACATTAGGTGACTATGCAATGTATCTAAATTATATAAGGTACACAGTTATTTGTGATGCCACACAATTCTGTTTGCCTTCTTACAAGAAAAGCATTTGCCTGGTGCTGAGGGGGGTAAACTCTCGAAGTGTCGAGGGATAGTTGATACTAACTTCATGCTGAATATGAGCTAGGGGGTCATTCATTTGGACTAAAACTGGGACATTGTGCGTGTTTCATTGAGAACGAGTGGACACGGAGGCAGATAGGGTCATTTAGGTGGAGACAAATTTGGGTTTGATTTGGGGTCCTAATACATCACAAGATGAACTTCTGAAGTGCTTTCATCACCAGCTCTCATACCTTATACATATCCCAGTGAGCTTAGAGTAGTATTTAACAACATCCCTGATGTCAACAAAGATCAATAGCATCCAGCATTGCAAAACACTAGCAATAGACTGCAGTCATCATCTAGGCTTACATATGGTTACAAAACTGGGATCTGACAGAGATATGAAGAGCTGTGGTCCCTTAGAACAAGGAGTATTCACAACCTGCTCTCTTGCTTAGAATTATTCCTATGTTTCACCCACACAGGGAGGGAAACCTGATATTTAGGCAGTGCATGGTTCAACCATAACCCCCTGATGTTACATATTTCATGGGGAAATTACATCACATGCACCGCAACCTGCTGGATGCAGGCAGTCTTTATCGGATGGTGCATTGAGAGTTGACCTGTGAGAAGCCATCATTAACTGTTTTATCAACAATGCAGGAATCACTGAATGTGCGAAGCAAAACAAATAAAGCCTTCTTAATTGCATTTTGAAAAAGTTGAGCTCATACTATTGCTTGTTTACAGGGATACACACAAGGGGCCATATTTACAACAAAATGACACAGCGCGGTGCTGCAAGCCATTTTGCTGCGCCGAGCTGCATCATTTTAAAAGCACTAGGGAGCATCAATTTTACAACAATATGATGCAAACCTGCGCTTTCCCCTGCGCTGGCGCACAATTGGCTGCCATACGGCAACACAGGCACCCTTGTACATCGTGCAAGTGTGTCTGTGTTGCGGGATGATTGTTTTTGTGCATGAAGGAACACCTGCCTGCACAAAAACAATCCCAAGAGGTTTTTTCCTTTTTCCAGAATGCAGCACACATAGAAAGAGGAAACAACTTGGAGCAATAAACGTTTTTCTCCTCGTTGCGCCTCCTTAAGCCTCCCCTGGGGAGGCGTAGGATTCTGACGCATTCCCAGGTTTATGAAATGTTGTAAATCTGGAAATGTGGCAGAATCCATGGGGGTTGCGTGGGAACACCAACAGCAGCATCCATGGCACACCCCTTTCACACAAAGTGATACATGGAAAGGGGTGATGTTCACAAGGCCATGAAAAGCAATGCAGGGTGGCTTTGCGTGGCCTTGAAAATATGGGGCAGCACAATGCGCTGCCGGTGAACAAAAAAATGATGTATCGGCGACGCAGGGGACTTGTAAATATGCCCAAGATATTGTAGAAAGAAACGCTGAATTCCATACTTCTCAATCTAATATGGGAAGGAACGTGACACTAACGAAACAACAGCTAATGGTATTAGAGGTTGGATTAAATTTCTCAAGCCATGTGCTACAGTAGCTTGAGGAACCATTGCAATCAGTAAAGGTTAGCTAGGAAAACAAGCTACTGAAAAGACACAGTGGGCCTCATTCACAAAGGTAAACTTGCAATTTTGTGTAAGGTTACTATTCTTTTAGTATTCACGAATGAGTTTAATTTTACTAATCGGAATTTTACGACTGCGGAGACTCTGCACATAAAAAGGATAGATCTACAGTGCAAAAAGCCTGAAAAGTGTTGGTTTTGACTTTATTTCTTCAGTTTGTTGTTGTTAAATGTAATTAACAGATGCTTCATATAACCAATGACTGTAATGCTATGGTGATTTTACTGTGATGAAAAGTGAATCTAACAAAATAAATGAAAATATATTTTAAAGAAACTCTGTACTCGTACCACATTATAAGATTCTTGGCTTAGTAAAAACTAGAATGTTTAGAAAATGTTATGGCAGAGAAATAATTTGGTTCCAACTATTTTGAATATCTTTATTCATGAAAACAAATGTATCAGTATGTCAAACATGCTTTGAAAAACATTGTAAGAAAAGCATATTTATTTACTGATTTTATACAGCGCATAGCTGCCCCAGCAACGGGCGTCCCAGCGCTACTCAGGTATACGTAGTTAGAAGCAGAACCGAAAAAGTATAGGGGTTATCCCAGGAAAAGCCAGGTCTTTATGGCTTTGCGGAACTCTAAATGATTCTGGAGTCCTCTAATTGCAGAGGGAAGAGAGCTCCAAAGTTTAGCCACCAACACAATGAAAGAGCGGCCGCCAGCTCTGGCTCTCGAAACACGGGGAATACAGACCAGCCTTTGCTCCGAGGAGTGAAGAGGTCGGCTCGGAATGTACGGCACTAACATTTTAGGTAAGACAGTGGGAGCTTGATGAAACAACATTTTGTGAGCAACGCAGAGAATTTTAATCTGAATTCTTCTCTCTACTGGCAACCAGTGTAGTTTGGCTAAGGACTTAGACACTGAACATGATTTAGGAAGTGCCAGCAGAATCCGAGCTGCTGCGTTTTGTATTCTTAGAAGACGAGAGTACAAGATTTGCTGGCCCCTAAGTATAAGGAATTTCCGTAGTCCAGCCTAGACAGAATCGTGGCCTGTAGGATGGTCTGACGAACCGAGGGATCAAAGAAACCCAGTAGAGGTTTCAGTCCTCTCAGTAGCCCAAAGCAGGTCCCTGCAACTGACTTAGATTGAATATATATTTTAACTGATATAGATAGATGACAGACACAACGCATACCATACATTTTCTGGTCCTCAAAGATCCCACAAACTATTTAATCATATCTAAAAATATTGGTCAAAATTCCTTAGCACAATTAATTCGTTTGACTATCATGTTAAACATTATGACATGGGCGACCTGGGAAATAGACATCCTGCTTCATAGACCTCCTAGAAAGACGGTGTTGTATATGTAAATACACTGAATTCTTTAATTTCCATTGTCGGCTAGAGGCTGGGTGAGTGTTTGAACTGTTTACAGGAAACCTATTCCGAAGTTTTAATTTTACTGAGTTCATATCCTTGAATGAAGGTCAACTTCCACGCGAGTGGAAGGCTGCACAGGTTCTTCCGATCTGCAAGAAGGCTAACCTTCCTGCATCTGATCTGTCAAATTATCGACCCATCTCCCTTCTCCCGCTGATGAGTATACTTCTGGAAGGTTATATTAACAATAACTTATGGAACATATAGAGTCCCAAGGCTGCCTGGATCCTTCACAGTCCAGTTTTAGACCTATGTACAGCACTGAATCAGCTCTTATAGCGGTAACAGATTACATCAGACATTCTCTCGACAACAACCAGGCTCTGCTACTGGTGCTGTTGGATCTGTTGGAAGCCTTTGACATGAAGTCACATCACAAACTACTCCAAAGATTGAAGGAGATAGGGATCTGTGGACTAGCTCTACAATGGTTTTCTAGTTTTGTAAATCAGCGCACACAGACCATTAACTTGGGTCCTTTCCGCTCTCGCTCCATTGAGCTCACTAAGGGTGTGCCCCAGGGCTCCTGTCTCAGCCCTACCTTATTCAATGTATATGCGGCTCCCCTCGCCAAGATTGTCAGAGATTTTGGCTTTACCCCCTTTTCATACACAGATGACACCCAACTTCGTCTATCTTTTGATAATAGCACTACTTCTACCAAATCCCTCTTCTCGGAAGGAATTCGAGCGGTCTCGGGTTGGATGACAGAACATTTCCTCCGACTGAATGCTACCAAGACGAAGCTTATGCTCTTTGGCAATGCTCAAATGCTGTGGTCTACAGAATGGTGGCCATCAGAGTTAGGAATAGACCTGGTCCCCAAGACGAGGGCTAAAAACTTGGACGTCCGTTTGGACCTATCTCTTACTATGAAAGATCAGGTAGTGGCTACCACTGGCACCTGCTTTTATATGTTGAGTCTCTTGCGTAGAGCATTACATCTCCTCCCTTTATCAGTGCGAAAAACTCTGGTTCAAGCACTGGTAATCCGTTGTTTTGACTACTGTAACGCACTCCTAGCTGCAGCAAATGAATCTTTACTGAATGAACTTCAGGTGGTCCAAAATACTGCAGCGCGACTGGCCCTTAATACGCCACCCAGAACAGCCTCTCTCGCACTTCTGTGACAACTACACTGGCTCCCCATACACAAGAGAATCAAGTTTAAGATCTGTTGTATTGTACATAAAGTGTTCAATGGCAAAGGTCCTAGCTATTTAACTGAAAAACTCATCACCTTTCAGCCGAACAGATTCTTACGCTCTAGGGATAAATCCCTCCTTATCACCCCCCATTTTAGGAAGTCTTGTACTGGGGCAGAGCCTTTTTCTACCTCGCTCCCCTCTATTGGAATCTCCTGCCTTTGCACCTTCGAATTGTGCAGACCTCCTTTTTAGGAAACTTCTCAAAACAGAACTCTTTTGCAAGTGATTCTACTGGTCCTGTGTCCCAGTCCGTAGATTCCCCTTAGGGGGTGAGTCCAGTGCTTTATAAATGCAACGGTATTACACAAATCCAAAAACAACATTTCCATCAAATATTATGTTTTTCTCAATCTTACATTTGATATGAGGGGTTTATTGGCCATGTGAAGCACATCTCATTATATACATTGTTTGGCAATACGTCTTGCATTTTACTTGAAGCAAAAGACTAAACATGTCTAATATGCTGCTGTTAGAGTATGTTTTAGGATGTATTTCTTTTTATGTTTGATTTGCTGTGATGGCATTCTATTTACGGAGCAATCTGAGGCATTTCGGAGGAAAGTGCCAACATTTATTGCTAATATTTATGTGACTTTACTGAATTGTTAACGGATGTTTAAACTGTGCTATAGGGCGTTGTTTTCATATAAACATCAAAATAACTGGAACTAGAGGAATGTATGTGGAGACTCAAACAGATTGATTTCTATATTCGCAGAGCCCTTAAATCAGTTATTTATGTCTGGTGTATGTTGTCATGTCCTTTATTAGAAGAAAAATTAATAATAAAGTTACAAGAGTGAATAGCACTAGCTTTCTAGACAACACCCAAAGGCAATCCACAATACCATCTTTGCATTTTTTGTCCACAATACGATATTTGTACTTTTTCTGGTACAGTTTGCTATTGTATCTTTGAATTGCCTTTTTGTCTAGTTTTTAAAAATAAATAAAATTTTTGGAGTAGGAATTGCTGCACCATCCACCATAATAGTTAAGGAGTGAAGAGAAGCCAGCAGGATGGTGATGCTTACTGTGGCACAACTCGTCCCTCTTCAAAGTGAGTGGGGAGCCCATCCTCGCAGCCGATGACAATGTATCTGGTAGTGTCGCTGCCCCTGTACCCACAGAGATACACTGATGCACTGTGAACCACCAAAAACTGCTGGAAACCTTAAGGGAGATTGGTATCATAGGAAAAGCCTATACATTACTTGAATCTTATTTGTCAGGCCGGGAGCAATTTGTGGCCTTGGATAATTTTAAGTCACCTAATTTTACGTTACCCTGTGGAGTGCCACAGGGCTCTTCGTTGAGCCCTACACTTTTTAATATTTATGTTGCACCTTTGGCCAGATTAATTAAGTCCCTAGGCTTCTCAGCAGTTTCATACGCCGATGATACACAGATTGTAGTTTCAGTGACAGGCTCGCCCGAAGACACAGCTGCACAGTTCCACACTTGTCTTCATCAAATAGGCGAATGGATGGCCTCCAATTGTTTGAAATTAAATTCTAGTAAGACCGAGGTCCTACTTTTGGCGGCCAAACTAATTTTTGGTCCCCTGCTCTATGGCCGGTGGAAATGGGTCCATTACTTACCCCCACGAATAAGGTAAAAAACCTGGGAGTTACGTTTGACTCTTTGCTTTCTTTTGAAAGCCACGTTAACCAGGTTACATCCCATTCCTTTTACACATTAAAACTTTTGAGAAGAATTTTTCCATTTATTCCGTCTGAGCTACGGAAACTGGTGGTTTCAGCGCTGGTTCTTTCCAGAGCTGATTACTGTAACGGGCTCTTTATTAATCTGCGTAAGAGGTGTCTTTCCAAACTGCAGATTGTGCAAAAATGCAGCGGCACGTCTTTTGCTGAATATTCCAAGACATAAACATGTCGCACAGGCACTGAAGGGATTGCATTGGTTACCGGTGAAGAGACGAATTGAGTTTAAGGCTCTTTGCATTGCCTTTAAGGCCAGGCATGACATAGGGCCCAGCTTCTTTAAACAGAATCTAAAACCCTATATTCCGGTTCGCCATCTTCGTTCATCTCAGGCCCATAACCTGGTGGTTCCCAGGTTCAAGAAATGCTCCTGGGGAGGAAGGAGCTTTGTGGTCGGCACAACAAGGCTGTGGAACGCTTTGCCGCTTGGGCTGAAGCAAGAAACTAATCTGCTGGCTTTTAGAAAAGCGTTAAAGACCTGGCTGTTTAATCTTTGAGGACTATCTGGACTGTACTCTGATTTATGAATGACGAATTTAGCGCCTTGACGCCTTCGGGTGAAAGTTTTTGCGCTCTATAAATTTCTTTTTCATTTCATTTCTTGGTTCTTGCAGGTCGTGACTCTGAAAGGCTGATTGCTTACCATCAGGTTCGGATTTTTTTTATAAGTCTCCCTGCTTTGCCACAGACAGCTTGGATTTGGTTCCCTGTGGCATGGATGAAGGAGTTGTTTTCTTTGCATTTCATCTTTGGGGGATCCCGGTTCGTCATCCACTTCATATGCATCATGTTGTCACAATAGTCTTTACCAGAAGTCTTTGGATCATCATGATGTTGTCTCTCCGGCAGGTGGTTTGCAGTGTTTGTCAGTGCAAGTGACAGAAGCCACCACCAGTAGCAGGACCGGTAAGCGTAGTGGTAGTAGAGACATGTCAGTGATCAATCACCTGGAACTAACACTAAAACGAGGTGAGAAGCAACATTAGACAGGTGACGCACACCACTCATCAAAATAGGCATTTCATCATTTCAAAACTTTTCACAAGTATTGTAATAGTCACTCTGCTAACATGGTCAAATGACAGGACAAGTGCATCAGCCAGTCCAAAATACTTTTTGCATATTTCATTGACGCACATCATAGCAATTGATCTTTCCTAAAAAGAGTGGACACACTGTCTTCATCTATTGTATTTCGTCACTTCTATAAATGCAGACCTCTGCCTGATGACCACAAGCTTAACTTGCAAACTATTCCCTTATTCTGAAGGTGTAGGATAAGAAATGGTGATCTGTTGAAATGACACACTCTGGATAAGTTGATAGAAGTTTATTGTCATATCACAGCACCACCAACAGACACTGCCAGCTTGTCGGTCCCCCAGTCTCCAACTGTCTCGGCAGAGACATTACCATGGAGACTAGAACACCCAACACAAGCAGGAATTCAGAACATAACAAAGCAAGCTATTACAACACATCCCCTTTACTAATAATACAAAATAGAAAAGAAAGTGTAAAAAAAGAAAGAAAAGATATGCAGATGAAGATATAGGAGGAAAATACCACAGAAGAGACAAAGAGGAAAATAATTCCTACTTAACATCAGTTCATTTCATAATCTTTGAAACGTATTGGAGGGCGTGCGAAATCTGGAAGAAAAACTTTTGTATGAGCACCAAAAGAAGAATTAGGTTTTGACAAATTAGATCCTGGCAACCTTGTATCAGAACAAGAAGGGTAGAGTGACTTGTCACCCATAAACTTCACAAGCCGGGACATACTCCATTTACAACCATTGTGCACTATCACAACATTCCTCTGAAAGGATGTTATAACAAAGGGCCCCATAAATTCAGTAACACCCTTTCTTTGCCACCTAGGTTTCTTGACCATCACCCACTCACCCACCCTCCATGTAGTGAGGTGCAGAAGGAGGCAAGAGGACTGCAGAAAGAGGCAAGAGAGTTGCAGAAACAGGCAGAAGGGGTGCAGAAAGAGGGAACAGGTGTGCAGACAGAGGCAAGAGAGGTGCAGAAAGAGGTAAGAGGGGTACAGAAAGAGGCAAGAGGGATGCAGAAATTTGCAACAGAGGTGCAAAAAGAAGCAAGAGCAGTGCAGAAAGAACCGACAGAGGTGCAGAAAGAGGAAAGAGGGCTACAGAAAGAGGCAAGAAAAGTGCAGAAAGAAGCAAAAGAGGTGCAGAAAGAGGCAAGAGAACTGCAGAAAAAGGCAAGAGAGGTGCAGAAAGAGTCAGGAGAGGTGCACAAAGAGGCAAAAGGGGTACAGAAATAGGCAAGTTTGGTGTAGAAAGAAGCAAGAGAAGTGCAGAAAGAAGCAAGAGAGGTGCTTAAAGAGGCAAGAGGGGTACAGAAAGAGGCAAGAAAAGTGCAGAAAGAAGCAACAGAGGTGCCGAAAGAGGCAAGAGAGGTGCACAAACAGGCAAGAAAGGTACAGAAAGAGGAAACAGGGGTGCAGAAAAAGGTAAGAGGGATACAGAAATTTGCACGAGAGGTGCGGAAAGGAGCAAGAGCAGTGCAGAAAGAAGCAAGAGAAGTTCAGAAAGAAGCAAGAGAGGTGGATAAATAGGGAAGAGGGGTGCAGAAAGAGACATGAGGGATGCAGACATTTGCAAAAGAGGTGCAGAAAGAAGCAAGAGCAGTGCAGAAAGAACCAACAGAAGTGCAAAAAGAGGCAAGAGGGGTGCAGAAATAGGTAGGAGAGGTACACAAAGAGGCAAGAGGGATACAGAAAGAGGCAGGAGGGGTGCAGAAAGAAGGAAGAGAAGTACAGAAAGAAGCAACAGAGGTACAGAAAGAGGCAAGAGAGGTGCAGAAACAGGCAAGAAAGGTGCAGAACAGGGGTGCAAAAAGAGGTAAGAGAGGTGCAGAAAGAGGGGAGAGGGGTTCAGAAAGAGGCAAGAGGGGTGCAGAAACAAGCAAGTGAGGTGGAGGAAGAGGCAACAGAGGTGCAGAAACAGGCGGGAAAGGTGCAGAAAGAGGGAACAGGGATGCAGAAAGAGGCAAGAGGGATACAGAAATTTACAAAAGAGGTGTAGAAAGAAGCAAGAGCAGTGCAGAAAGAACCAACAGAGGTGCAGAAAGAGGCAAGAGAGGTACAGAAAGAGGCAAGAGAAGTGCAGAAAGAAGCAAAAGAGGTGCAGAAAGAGGCAAGAGAACTGCAGAAAAAGGCAAGAGAGGTGCAGAAAGAGAAAAGAGGGGTGCAGAAAGAGGCAAGAGGGGTGAAGAAACAAGCAAGCGAGGTGCAGAACGAGGCAACAGAGGTGCAGAAAGACTCTAGAGAGGTGCAGAAACAAGCAAGAGAAGTGCAGAAAGAGGCAAGAGTATTGCTGAAAGAAGCAACAGAGGTGCAGAACGAGGCAAGAGAGGTGCAGAAACAGGCAGGAAAGGTGCAGAAAGAGGCAAGAGGGATACATAAATTTGCAAAAGAGGTGCAGAAAGAAGCAAGAGCAGTGCAGAAAGAACCAACAGAGGTGCAGAAAGAGGCAAGAGGGGTGCAGAAAGAGGTAGGAGAGGTGCACAAAGAGGCAAGAGGGGTACAGAAAGAGGCAAGAGGGGTGCAGAAAGAAGGAAGAGAAGTGCAGAAAGAAGCAACAGAGGTGGATAAATAGGGAAGAGGGGTGCAGAAAGAGGCATGAGGGATGCAGAAACTTGCAAAAGAGGTGCAGAAAGAAGCAAGAGCAGTGCAGAAAGAACCAACAAAAGTGCAAAAAGAGGCAAGAGGGGTGCAGAAATAGGTAGTAGAGGTACACGAAGAGGCAAGAGGAGTACATAAAGAGGCAGGAGGGGTACAGAAAGAAGGAAGAGAAGTACAGAAAGAAGCAACAGAGGTGCTGAAAGAGGCGCAAAGGGTGCAGAAAGAGTCAAGAGAAGTGCAGAAAGAAGCAACAGAGTTACAGAAAGAGGCAAGAGAGGTACAGAAACAGGCAGGAAAGGTGTAGAAAGAGGGAACAGGGGTGCAAAAAGAGGCAAAAGAGGTGCAGAAAGAGGGGAGAGGGGTGCAGAAAGAGGCAAGAAGGGTGCAGAAACAAGCAAGTGAGGTGCAGAAAGAGGTAACAGATGTGCAGAAACAGGCAGGAAAGGTGCAGAAAGAGGGAACAGGGGTGCATAAAGAGGCAAGAGGGATACAGAAATTTGCAAAAGAGGTACAGAAAGAAGCAATAGCAGTGCAGAAAGAAGCAAAAGAGGTGCAGAAAGAGGCAAGAGAACTGCAGAAAAAGGCAAGAGAGGTGCAGAAAGAGAAAAGAGGGATGCAAAAAGAGGCAAGAGGGGTGCAGAAACAAGCAAGCGAGGTACAGAAAGAGGCAACAGAGGTGCAGAAAGACTCTAGAGAGGTGCAGAAACAAGCAAGAGAAGTGCAGAAAGAGGCAAGAGAGTTGCTGAAAGAAGCAACAGAGGTGCAGAACGAGGCAAGAGAGGTGCAGAAACAGGCAGGAAAGGTGCAGAAAAAGGCAAGAGGGATACAGAAATTTGCAAAAGAGGTGCAGAAAGAAGCAAGAGCAGTGCAGAAAGAATCAACAGAGGTGCAGAAAGAGGCAAGAGGGGTGCAGAAAGAGGTAGGAGAGGTGCACAAAGAGGCAAGAGGGGTACAGAAAGAGGCAAGAGGGGTGCAGAAAGAAGGAAGAGAAGTGCAGAAAGAAGCAACAGAGGTGCCGAAAGAGACAAGAAGGGTGCAGAAAGAGGCAAGAGGGGTGCAGAAAGAAGCAGCAGAGTTGAAGACAGAGGCAATAGAGGTGAAGAAAGAGGCAAGAGAGATGCAGAAAGAAGCAAGAGAGGTGCAGAAAGAGGCAAGAGAGGTGCAGAAAGAAGAGAGTGAGGTTCAGAAAGGGACAAGAGAAGAGCAGAAAGTGGCAAGTAGGGTGCAGAAAGAGGCTGGAAAGGTATCAAAAGAGGCAAGATAAGTGTAGAAAGAGGCAAGAGAAGTGCAGAAAGAGGCACTTGAGGTGCAGAAAAACACAAGAGAGGTGCAGAAACAAGCAAGAGAAGTGCAGAAAGAGGCAAGAGAATTGCTGAAAGAAGCAACATAGGTGCAGTAAGAGGCAAGAGAAGTGCAGAAACAGGCAAGAAAGGTGCAGAAAGAGGGAACAGGGGTACAGAAAGAGGCAAGAGGGATAAAAAAATTGCAAAAAAGGTGCAGAAAGAAGCAAAAGCACTGCAGAAAGAAGCAACAGAGGTGCTGAAAGAGGGAAGAAGGGTGCAGAAAGAGGCAAGAGGGGTACAGAAAGAAGCAAGTGAGGTGCAGAAAGAGGCATCAGAGGTTCAGAAAGAGTCAAGAGAGGTGCATAAAGTAGTAGAGATTTGCAGAAAGAGGCAAGAGAAGTGCAGAAAAAGAAAGAAATGTGCAGAAAGAAGAAACAGAAATGCAGAAAGAGGCAAGAGAGGCACAGAAGGAAGCAAGAGTGGCTTGCACACCATTAGTACCAATTTAACACCCACATTTAGCAATAAGTTCTAGGTTTGCAAAGGGCCTTCCATCACGGTATAACACTTGTCGCTGCATTTTTGGTAACGTTTGAGGTAGAAAAAAGGCTTTTTTTGTTCAAATCTGCAGATTAGGGAGCAGATGATGTATTATGTGGCTAATGCGGAAAATTTATATTTGTGAGAAAGTCGGTGCAGCCAAACAGTAGCATAATTCCAGTGGCCCTGCTCATAACTCTGACAAGGTCCACAAGTGCTCCTCAGTGATTCCATCTTTTTTTGTCTCACTGAGTTCATAGTTGAGCTTCTATGGAAACGAGGAAGACTAAACCTGAGGTTACCACTCCACAACAAAGACTACCATACCACATAATTACTATCCATAACCCATAATCCCACTCTACATAATTCCTACACACTAAATACCACATACTTTCTAGCCACATAATTTCACCTCACAACTTACCACATAATTCCATTACACAATACGTACATCCATTCCACTCCAAAAAACATTAGTAAAAAACTTTTACATTTACAACGCCAATAGCTCTAACTCTAGTAAATGCAAAACCTATTGCATTGCAAACACTTCTTTAACTAGTAGATGCGTTTGCAGAGTGGTGGAGAATGGGTGCTGGGCCTCCGACCAGCGCTCAGGAATTCTACTGTGTAGGACTTACAGGAGGTACCAGGAGGGCTTCTTGGCCCCCAAAGTCCCTCAGGAGTAACGTGGACTTCATCCCCCATCCCGTAGTCTGCTAGGAGACGCATTTGCAGAGTGGTGGAGAAAGGGGGGCATGGCCTCCAAAGACGTCTTAGCAATCCCACTGTGTGGGACTTACTGGAGGTAACAGGAGGGGTAGTTGGCCCCCAAGGACAATCTTGGGGCCAACTACCCCTCCTATTACCTCCAGTAAGTCCCATACAACAGGATTGCTAAGTTCTCATAGCAGGCCATGCCCCATTTGCCCACCACTCTGCAAACGCGCTCCCTGGCGTGCTCTCGCATGGGGATTGAAGTCCCCTTCGCTGCTGGGGGTCCTTAGGGGCCAAGTAGCCTACCTCTTACTCCAGTAAGCACCACACAGTGGGATTGCTGAGAGGTGGACACAGGCCACGCCCCCTTTCTCCACCACTCTGCAAACGCGCCTCCTGGTGCGTTCAAAATTGGGGTATTAAGCCCCCTTCATTCCTGAGGGTCCCTGGGGACCAACTAGCCCACCAGGTACCTCCAGTAAGCCCCACACAGCTGGATTGCTGAGAGTGGTCCGAGGCCATGCCCCCTTTTTACACCACTCTGCAAACGCAGCTCCTGGCGCACTGCTGCTCGGGGGATGAAGTCCACTTGTGTCCTGAGGTCTTCAGGACACAAGAGGACCTCATTGCCCCACCAGCAGTGCACCAAGAGGTGCGTTTGCAGAGTGGTATAAAAAGGGGCGTGGCCTCGGACCACCTCTCTGCAATCCAGCTGTGTGGTGCTTACTGGAGGTACCTGGTGAGCTACTTGGCTCCCAGGGACCCTCAGTAATCAAAGGGACTTAATTCCCCAACTTAGAATGCGCCAAGGGGCGTGTTTGCAGAGTGGTGCAGGGATGGGGCAGGGCCTCCGGCGAGATGCCGGCTTTTAATTTTTATATATTTTAAGAAGGGGGGGCTGTGTGGCCGAAATATCTTTGGCACCGGTTGACGAATCTTCGCGAGATTTTCAAAACTCGTAGCCCGCTCCGGTCAGCTCCTGTCTTGAAAGTTTCGGGGTGATTCGGCAAGCGGGGGCCGAGAAAAAAGGGGAGGTCCCAAAACGTGTTTTCTCCATGTTAATTCCCATAGGAAAATTTAGACACGGCTACAGCCCGAACTGTTGAACAGAATTACACCAAATTTGGCAAAATGGTAGCCCTTGGTTCAGAAAGAGACCTTTTTTTAAATGGTGTAAATCCGCTCAGTAGTTCCTGAGAAATTAAAAAATAGAGGTCGGAAAATCAATTTCCCATAGGAAACTTTAGACACGGTTACAGCCGAAACTGCTGAACGGAATTACACCAAATTTGGCAAAAAGGTAGCCCTTGGTTCAGAAAGAGACCTTTTTTTAAATGGTGTAAATCTGTTCAGTAGTTGCTGAGAAAATCAAAAAATAAAAGTTTCTTTATCTATGGAAGCGGTGGATCCGCGCACCCTCCTGATCACAAGCTTTATTCTAATTGGCTGTCAACACTCCAAACCAGGCAGTGTTGGCAGCCATCTTGTGCCTCGGTAACCGAGGCACAAGAAAACAGGGAAACAAAGGCGAAAAAAAAGAAAAGGGGGCAGGGTAGAAACACCCTGACCCCCTAGGCCTGCTTAGGGGGTCCCACAAAGACCCCCAGGGCAAAAAAAGCATTTGTTTAAAAATAAAATCAGCGAGATTCGCGCACCCAGCGCGAATTTGGCCGAAAATAAAAAAAAAAGGAAGCGCGGGCTACCGCGCTTCGTTATTATTTAGCCCCCGGGTGGGCCAAGTCCCTGGGGCATGCGATTCACTGCGGTTATTACTCATGTTCTTGTCGTTACTTCTGTTGTTATGAATACAGTGTAATAACTCTGACACGTGACACGCTGCACCCCAGGCCAGTAGAAGCAGGCACTGTATTTGCAGTGACAACGGTAAATTTTGGAAATAAACATTTCACACCCTGTTATCGAAGTGCCCGTGTGCCGGGCTTCAGTCGGCTGGAGTGATTGGGTCTCCGCAGCTGTTCCGTCCATGTTTTGTGCCATTTCAGTGTTAGCCTGTTTGCTTAAAGTGCCGTCACTTCAGATAGCCGTGATTGAGCTGTGCTGACCACAACACACGCGGCACCCATCCCGAGAGGGCTGATAACACACAAGACACGGCGCTGAAGTGGGCTGACAACAGCACACAAGAAACACGGCCTGGAGAGGCCAAAGTCTTCAGGGGCGCACACAGGTACAGTGCACGCGATGGTCACAGGACAATAATAGCATTACAGGGAGGTGGCGTGAGGACAGACTATGCACAAGTAGAAAGCCCCTCGTGTTGGATAAAAGGAGTGAACATGGATGCGTTTAACGAACGTGTATGAAACAAGGCGAGGTGTGGAGGTGATAAAAGAAGGAGCCGCAGTTGCATCATAAAGAACCAAATCGGGTATGAAATGAGGCACTGTGCTTGTGGCGATGAAGTGATAAACGAAGGAGACGCTGCTGCCCCAAGGAGCAAGAACGGGTATGAAACTTAGGGTATGTCTGAGGAGGGGATAAAAGAAGGAGCCGCAAGTGCCGCATAGGAGGCAGGCGCGGGTATGAAAGTTAAGGCAATGAAAGGGTATAAGGCATGTGGTGAGGAAGGGATAAAAGAATGAAAAAAAGAATAAGCTGCCGCTTTCCCATGGAAGTGATAAAAGGAGGAGTCACGGCTGCCCATAAGAGTACACGGGCAGGGTTTGCGCCATGGAAAAGCACTCTGGCCGAGTAAGACTTACAGAGAGAGAAGAGAGCTGGCGTCGGTCGGGGCGTGTCCCGCAATGTGGAAGGAAGCCACCAAACCGCATATTACACAGCGCTCCTCTGGCGCGGGAATTCTCTGTCAGAGGTCAAACTGCGGCTCAGGAGAGTACTGGTGATGAGTTCAGAAAATGTAACTGCCAGAACCAGTAGAGGCAGGCGGCGCTATCTATAAATCCAAGGCGCTATATCGTGGCTCTCAGCCCGTGATTGTAGCAGACCTGAGAAGTAGGGACCGCAGGCAGCATGAGGTGCATATCACACCCAAAACCGCTCTTTAAAACAAAAAACAATAAAATACCACAGGCGTGCAACTGTTTATCTCGCAGTTTACATAACAACAATAATATAATGTATAGCTATAATAATACAATAATAATGATAATTACAATGATAATAGTAAAAACAACAAAAATATTGAATTGCTATGTATTCATTATTAATAAAATAACACTAAATCTGTTAAAACAACGAGCTACATAACTGCACATAGGCAACGCATCAAAGAAATAAATATTCGATATACATATATATATATATATATATATATATATATATGGTATCGCTATCGTTGGCAATACTAGCGATGGGCAAGGCCAATTCTGAATAATTAATGATGATGCTGGCAGCTCCGCGGCGCTCTCCTTGCTAACGAGGCTCTTGCTTGTCCAGCATGTGTAAGGGCCCCTGCGGCGGTGGGTCATTAACAGCATCGCCTGTAAATGTTTCCTTTCAGCACAGAGGGAGCTCAGTACATGTATGGACGGAGGGGGCCCGGGGCCACTAACTGCCCCATTATGCATGCAGCAAGTCTGGGGCCGCGGAGACTCTTTTAACACCCCGGCCCCACGCCTCCCCCTTCTGAAGGCAGACACCGATCAGGGCGCATGAATGAGAAAGGGGGATTGTTCTCCCTGGCGCCTCTCTGGGGTGCACTGTCCGGATAGCCCTCCTAGGCGGGGAGTCCCTCCCATGGGCAGCGGGCACACCCCCGGCCCCTGGCAGCTAATGAGCTATAAAGGGACAGGCCGGTGCCTTGCCCCTGACACCAGCGTGCATGGGCCGTCCGCGGGAGAGTATGAACTCCATGCACCTACAGGGACACAGGGATAATTTCTTTAGCCGAAATGTTTTAAGTCACTTTTATGTGTGACAGTGGAATTCGGGTCACTGCGCGCCCATTTTAAGATTATGGAAGTAGCAATATTTGCATTTTGTACAAATAAACTGGTTTGAGACATTTGTCACAAATTCATGTAAAACCTTGTGGCCATTGGTACGAAAAGTCAGGCATTCTGACTCTCTTGGGCACGCGTTGTTTTATAAGTTGAATAAGATACAGAAAGCAATAATTGGTAGGACGTTTTGAACCGGGCTTTTTCTTGTAGAGACAGTGCTTAGTTTTACAGTATGGTCGAATACGTGCGACATGCAGCACTAACGGCACGGGCATGTGCTGTCAACTGCCCAGGGTCACACATTGCGAAGCGAGGAAGTCCGCATTGTTCCAAACACAGTTTAAGAATCTAAAAACAGCTAGACAATATCTCCCCAGTTGCGATCCGACACCGTAGTTAATTTCATAAAGAACATCAAGACAAGCTATATGAGGCAAATGACTCAATGTATAGTGAAGGTTATTTAATATTTGATATTCACCATTTGTATATGACAGACATTAAAGGGCTGCGCTGACAGCGGCGCCAAATACTGGCCAGTTTAACAGCCTTCTGGACAGTTTAACAGCCTTCAGGGGCAAGAGTAAGACAGGTTCAGGTCTGAGGTAAATGTGTGATTTCACTACAGACTGTCGAGCTTCCGTCATCCTGCCCAGATTCAATATAACAGTGCACTTAGCTGTCAGATATGCACCCTCTCCGGGAGTACACCCCAACTGTTCTGGTGTGTAGAGGGTCTTTAGCCCATTATAACCCATGGGCCTGGAGTGGTTTTTAAGTTGGGGAATTAAGTCCCCTTCAATCCTGAGGGCCCCTTGTGGCCAACTAGCCCACCAGGTACCTCCAGTAAGTGTCACAGGTCTGCGTTGCAGAGAGGTGGTCCAGGCCACGCCCCTTTTTTACACCTCTCTGCAATCCAGCTCTGTGGCGCTTACTGGAGGTACCTGGTGGGCTAGTTGGACCCCAGGGACCCTCAGGATTCCAGGGGACTTAATCCCCCAAATTACAACGCGCCAGGGGGCGCGTTGCAGAGTGGTGGAGAAAGGGGGCACGGCCTTTGTCTACCTCTCACCAATCCCACTGCGTGGGGCTTACTGGAGGTAAAAGGTAGGCTAGTTGGCCCCTAAAGGACCCCCAGCAGTGAAGGGGACTTCAATCCCCATCCAAGAGCGTGCCAGGGAGCGCGTTTGTAGAGTGGTGGGCAAAGTGGGCATGGCCTGGTATGAGTACTTACCAATGAGGCTGTGTGGGACTGACTGGAGGTAATAGTTTGGGAAGTTGGCCCCAAGGATGTCCTTGGGGGCCAACTACCCCTCTTGTTACCTCCAGTAAGTCCCACACAGTGGGATTGCTAAGACGTCTTCGGAGGCCATGGCCCCCTTTCTCTACCACTCTGCAAACGTGCCACGTGGCAGACTACGGGATGGGGGATGAAGTCCAATTTAGTCCTGAGGGAGTTTGGGGGCCAAGAATCCCTCCTGGTACCTCCTGTAAGTCCTACGCAGCGGAATTCCTGAGCGTTGGTTGGACGCCCAGCACCCTTTCTCCATCACTCTGCAAACGCGACTACTAGTTAAAGTAGCATATTTCTGCACCTCTGACTTAAAGGTAGTTTTAATCCCCCTGCCCTATTATGTACTAGGGCCTTACAGAGGAGGTCATGCTAATCACAGGGGTACCCCAACGCATAGAGCCCTAGTGCATGTAGGTGTTTTCACTGTATTCTAACTGTCTTTTAGCATAGCACTGGCTCTAGGCCTGGTTAGTCAGAGTCAGTTACCACCAGTACCCGTTAGAAAAAGTTGTGGGCACAGGATGATTTTGCAACAAGGCCTCTTTCTGCTCCTCTGTTGGTTCTTCCTGCACATGTCTTGCTTCTTCCTGCACTTTTGTTCGTCTTTGTGGACTTCTGTTGCTTCTTTCTGCATTTCTTTGCTTCTTTCTGTGCGTTTTTCTTCTTTCTTCACATGTCCTACCTCTGTAGGCATAGTTAGAAACTAGCATTTAAAAACCTTTGAAATTCACTTAAAAACCATAGGTTTCAGGCAAGTTATAGTTAGAAATTAGCATTTAAAAACCATTGAAATTCACTGAAAAAACCATAGGTTTCAGGCATGTTATAGTTAGAAATTAGCATTTAAAAACCTTTAAAATTCACTGAAAAACCATAGGTTTCAGGCACTTTATAGTAGAAATTAGCTTTTAAAAACCTTAGAAATTCACTGAAAAAACCATAGGTTTCAGGGACGTTATAGTAAGTTGGACATTTTACTCATACAAAACCATAGAAATTCCCCCGTTATAGTTAGTTCAGCTAACTATAACTCGGGCCCCCGCAATGCACTGCTGATGACGTCACATATTACATCACTCATGACATGGTCAGTGACATCACTGATGACATCACTGATGACATCTCAAATGACATCACTGATGACATCATCCAGTCACTGTGTTTTTCTGTAAAGTTTAAATATGTTTAATATATATAGGGAAAGGTGTATTGAAGAATGAGTGGGTGTATAAGTGTCTGAATGGATGATTTAGTAGGTGCGTGACTGACTCTATAAGTGAGTGATTAAACATATCTTACTGAATGCATGGGTTAGTGACTAAACTGTGTGAATGTCTGTATCCGTCTGTCTGTTGGTGTGTAAGCGGCTGCATGTGTTTGTGAATAGCTAGATGAGTGTCTATATGAGTTATTGATTGGTTGTCTGAGTATCTGTATGGGTGCCTGAGTGTTTGTGTGGGTGGGGTGTGTGTGACTCTGTGCATAGATGTGTGAGTGGGTGATTCACTGGGTGCATGGTTTCAAGAGTACATCTGTGATGGACTGTATGGGTGGGTGAGTGTGTGTATAGGTGTGTTAGTGAGTGAATGTATATCTCAGTGGTACATGTGTGAGTAACTACATATGTGAAAGGCAGTATATATGTGTGTTAGAGTATATAAATAGCTATAAGTGATTGTGTGTGACTGTGAGAGTGGCTGAATGGATGAGTGTGTGCTTGTATCAGTGATTGTATAAGAGCGTAAGAATGAACTAGTATTAGTATGAGTAAGTGAGCTGGTGTGTGTATAACTGTATAGGTGAGTAAATGGGAGTGTGATTAATTATTTGCATGACTGACTAGGTGTGTGAGTACCTCTATGGATGAGTGGCGGTGTGTGAGTGTCTATAAAGGTGTATGAGTGCATATGATAGTGCTGTACTGAGTGACCGTAAGTATGAGTGACTGTACGGGTGAGTGAGTGGATGTGTGTGTAGACCTAAGAATCAGTGAGTGGGTATGTAGTTATTGGTGTTGAAGTGTCTATGATTTTGAGAATGGCAGTCTGTAATTTAGAGTGGGTGTATCCATTCCAAAGTTATATTAGGGTGAGAGAAGATGCATGAAATTATCACATGGATGATGTCATCAGTGATGTCATCAGTGATGTCATTTGAGATGTCATCAGTGATGTCATCAGTGATGTCACTGACCATGTCATCAGTGATGTAATATGTGACGTCATCAGCAGTGCATTGTAGGGCGCGAGTTATAGTTAGCTGAACTAACTATAACGGGGGAATTTCTAGGGTTTTGTACGAGTGCAATGTCCAACTAACTATAACTGTCCCTAAAACCTATGGTTTTTTCAGTGAATTTCAAAGGTTTTTTAAATGCTAATTTGTAACTATAACGTCCCTGAAACCTATGGTTTTTTCAGTGAATTTCAAAGGTTTTTTAAATGCTAATTTGTAACTATAACATGTCTGAAACCTACAGTTTTTTCAGTGAATTTCAAAGGATTTGTAAATGACAATTTTTAAATGTATTAATTGTTATATAAATTTTTTTCATACTGATTTCCAAATTTTTTAGAAACAATTTTTTTTTACATATTTTATTTTTTAAATTACATTGTAATTACATTATACATTACATTACAAAAAATACTTTCTCAGAATGAATTACTTTAGTTTAATTACTTTGCACATAGGCAATAGACTTTTAAGTACAGTAGTTACAGTTGTTGCAATGGGCAACACATTTTCAAACACAATGCAACATTCAGCTCAATGTGAATTTCTAGTTAAATGCAATTAGTTACTTTATGGATTACTTTTCTAACCACATTACTGGATCCTAGATTCAGTCCTGGGACATCTCCTGTAAACAGTTGAGTAAAAGCGTTTTGGTTACAGTCGTGATTTTTAAGGAATATTATTGTACTTTAAAAGTTCACACTTAGAAACTTTTTCTCATAGAATCACCAATGTTATCCTATGGAAGGAAATTCACTTAGAAGTTAAAAACTGTTATCGTTATTTTTTCTTACTCAGTGTTGGATCCTGGATCCAGCACTGGTGCATCTCCTGTAAACAGTTGAAAGAATGCGTTTAAGTCATTCAGGCGATTTTTAGGAATATTTGTAGTTTGTGAAAATCGACACTTTGAAACTTTTTCTGCTGAAAACCAGACAATGATATCCTATGGAAGGAAATTCAAGTTACTGGTAAGTACGGTTAAAATTACTTTTCAGGATCAGTACTGGGCTGAAAGATGCAGCACTGAGGTCTCTCCTGATAACAGGTTAGTAAATCGGAATTCGTATTTTGGCTTATTTTAGAGGAATATTTTAAAGTTCCAAAACTCCACACTTAGAAGAATTTCCAAGTGAAACCAGTCAATGTTAGCCTATGAAGGAAATTCAAGTTACCGGTAAGTATGGTTAAAATTACTTTTCAGGACCAGTACAGGGCTGAAAGATGCAGCACTGAGGTCTCTCCTGATAACAGGTGAGTAAATCGGAATTCGTATTTCGGCTGATTTTAGAGGAATATTTTAAAGTTCCAAAACTCCACACTTAGAAGAATTTCCAAGTGAAACCAGTCAATGTTAGCCTATGAAGGAAATTCAAGTTACCGGTAAGTACGGTTAAAATTACTTTTGAGGATCAGTACTGGGCTGAAAGATGCAGCACTGAGGTCTCTCCTGATAACAGGTGAGTAAATCGGAATTCGTATTTCGGCTGATTTTAGAGGAATATTTTAAAGTTCCAAAACTCCACACTTAGAAGAATTTCCAAGTGAAACCAGTCAATGTTAGCCTATGAAGAAAATTCAAGTTACCGGTAAGTACGGTTAAAATTACTTTTCAGGACCAGTACTGGGCTGAAAGATGCAGCACTGAGGTCTCTCCTGATAACAGGTGAGTAAATCGGAATTCGTATTTCGGCTGATTTTAGAGGAATATTTGTATGTTTCAAAAATCAACACTTAGAAACTTTTTCAGCAAAAAGCAGGCAATGATATCCTATGGAAGGAAATTCAAGTTACTGGTAAGTACGGTTAAAATTACTTTTGAGGATCAGTACTGGGCTGAAAGATGCAGCACTGAGGTCTCTCCTGATAACAGGTGAGTAAATCGGAATTCGTATTTCGGCTGATTTTAGAGGAATATTTTAAAGTTCCAAAACTCCACACTTAGAAGAATTTCCAAGTGAAACCAGTCAATGTTAGCCTATGGAAGGAAATTCAAGTTACTGGTAAGTACGGTTAAAATTACTTTTCAGGACCAGTACTGGGCTGAAAGATACAGCACTGAGGTCTCTCCTGATAACAGGTGAGTAAATCGGAATTCGTATTTCGGCTGATTTTAGAGGAATATTTGTATGTTTCAAAAATCAACACTTAGAAGAATTTCCAAGTGAAACCAGTCAATGTTAGCCTATGGAAGGAAATTCAAGTTACTGGTAAGTACGGTTAAAATTACTTTTCAGGACCAGTACTGGGCTGAAAGATACAGCACTGAGGTCTCTCCTGATAACAGGTGAGTAAATCGGAATTCGTATTTCGGCTGATTTTAGAGGAATATTTGTATGTTTCAAAAATCAACACTTAGAAACTTTTTCAGCAAAAAGCAGGCAAAGATATCCTATGGAAGGAAATTCAAGTTACTGGTAAGTACGGTTAAAATTACTTTTGAGGATCAGTACTGGGCTGAAAGATGCAGCACTGAGGTCTCTCCTGATAACAGGTGAGTAAATCGGAATTCGTATTTCGGCTGATTTTAGAGGAATATTTTAAAGTTCCAAAACTCCACACTTAGAAGAATTTCCAAGTGAAACCAGTCAATGTTAGCCTATGGAAGGAAATTCAAGTTACTGGTAAGTACGGTTAAAATTACTTTTCAGGACCAGTACTGGGCTGAAAGATACAGCACTGAGGTCTCTCCTGATAACAGGTGAGTAAATCGGAATTCGTATTTCGGCTGATTTTAGAGGAATATTTTAAAGTTCCAAAACTCCACACTTAGAAGAATTTCCAAGTGAAACCAGTCAATGTTAGCCTATGGAAGGGAATTCAAGTTACTGGTAAGTACGGTTAAAATTACTTTTCAGGACCAGTACTGGGCTGAAAGATACAGCACTGAGGTCTCTCCTGATAACAGGTGAGTAAATCGGAATTCGTATTTCGGCTGATTTTAGAGGAATATTTGTATGTTTCAAAAATCAACACTTAGAAACTTTTTCAGCAAAAAGCAGGCAAAGATATCCTATGGAAGGAAATTCAAGTTACTGGTAAGTACGGTTAAAATTACTTTTGAGGATCAGTACTGGGCTGAAAGATGCAGCACTGAGGTCTCTCCTGATAACAGGTTAGTAAATCGGAATTCGTATTTTGGCTTATTTTAGAGGAATATTTTAAAGTTCCAAAACTCCACACTTAGAAGAATTTCCAAGTGAAACCAGTCAATGTTAGCCTATGAAGGAAATTCAAGTTACCGGTAAGTATGGTTAAAATTACTTTTCAGGACCAGTACTGGGCTGAAAGATGCAGCACTGAGGTCTCTCCTGATAACAGGTGAGTAAATCGGAATTCGTATTTCGGCTGATTTTAGAGGAATATTTTAAAGTTCCAAAACTCCACACTTAGAAGAATTTCCAAGTGAAACCAGTCAATGTTAGCCTATGAAGGAAATTCAAGTTACCGGTAAGTACGGTTAAAATTACTTTTGAGGATCAGTACTGGGCTGAAAGATGCAGCACTGAGGTCTCTCCTGATAACAGGTGAGTAAATCGGAATTCGTATTTCGGCTGATTTTAGAGGAATATTTTAAAGTTCCAAAACTCCACACTTAGAAGAATTTCCAAGTGAAACCAGTCAATGTTAGCCTATGAAGAAAATTCAAGTTACCGGTAAGTACGGTTAAAATTACTTTTCAGGACCAGTACTGGGCTGAAAGATGCAGCACTGAGGTCTCTCCTGATAACAGGTGAGTAAATCGGAATTCGTATTTTCGGCTGATTTTAGAGGAATATTTGTATGTTTCAAAAATCAACACTTAGAAACTTTTTCAGCAAAAAGCAGGCAATGATATCCTATGGAAGGAAATTCAAGTTACTGGTAAGTACGGTTAAAATTACTTTTGAGGATCAGTACTGGGCTGAAAGATGCAGCACTGAGGTCTCTCCTGATAACAGGTGAGTAAATCGGAATTCGTATTTCGGCTGATTTTAGAGGAATATTTTAAAGTTCCAAAACTCCACACTTAGAAGAATTTCCAAGTGAAACCAGTCAATGTTAGCCTATGGAAGGAAATTCAAGTTACTGGTAAGTACGGTTAAAATTACTTTTCAGGACCAGTACTGGGCTGAAAGATACAGCACTGAGGTCTCTCCTGATAACAGGTGAGTAAATCGGAATTCGTATTTCGGCTGATTTTAGAGGAATATTTGTATGTTTCAAAAATCAACACTTAGAAACTTTTTCAGCAAAAAGCAGGCAAAGATATCCTATGGAAGGAAATTCAAGTTACTGGTAAGTACGGTTAAAATTACTTTTGAGGATCAGTACTGGGCTGAAAGATGCAGCACTGAGGTCTCTCCTGATAACAGGTGAGTAAATCGGAATTCGTATTTCGGCTGATTTTAGAGGAATATTTTAAAGTTCCAAAACTCCACACTTAGAAGAATTTCCAAGTGAAACCAGTCAATGTTAGCCTATGGAAGGAAATTCAAGTTACTGGTAAGTACGGTTAAAATTACTTTTCAGGACCAGTACTGGGCTGAAAGATACAGCACTGAGGTCTCTCCTGATAACAGGTGAGTAAATCGGAATTCGTATTTCGGCTGATTTTAGAGGAATATTTTAAAGTTCCAAAACTCCACACTTAGAAGAATTTCCAAGTGAAACCAGTCAATGTTAGCCTATGGAAGGAAATTCAAGTTACTGGTAAGTACGGTTAAAATTACTTTTCAGGACCAGTACTGGGCTGAAAGATACAGCACTGAGGTCTCTCCTGATAACAGGTGAGTAAATCGGAATTCGTATTTCGGCTGATTTTAGAGGAATATTTGTATGTTTCAAAAATCAACACTTAGAAACTTTTTCAGCAAAAAGCAGGCAAAGATATCCTATGGAAGGAAATTCAAGTTACTGGTAAGTACGGTTAAAATTACTTTTGAGGATCAGTACTGGGCTGAAAGATGCAGCACTGAGGTCTCTCCTGATAACAGGTGAGTAAATCGGAATTCGTATTTCGGCTGATTTTAGAGGAATATTTTAAAGTTCCAAAACTCCACACTTAGAAGAATTTCCAAGTGAAACCAGTCAATGTTAGCCTATGGAAGGAAATTCAAGTTACTGGTAAGTACGGTTAAAATTACTTTTCAGGACCAGTACTGGGCTGAAAGATACAGCACTGAGGTCTCTCCTGATAACAGGTGAGTAAATCGGAATTCGTATTTCGGCTGATTTTAGAGGAATATTTTAAAGTTCCAAAACTCCACACTTAGAAGAATTTCCAAGTGAAACCAGTCAATGTTAGCCTATGAAGGAAATTCAAGTTACCGGTAAGTACGGTTAAAATTACTTTTGAGGATCAGTACTGGGCTGAAAGATGCAGCACTGAGGTCTCTCCTGATAACAGGTGAGTAAATCGGAATTCGTATTTCGGCTGATTTTAGAGGAATATTTTAAAGTTCCAAAACTCCACACTTAGAAGAATTTCCAAGTGAAACCAGTCAATGTTAGCCTATGAAGAAAATTCAAGTTACCGGTAAGTACGGTTAAAATTACTTTTCAGGACCAGTACTGGGCTGAAAGATGCAGCACTGAGGTCTCTCCTGATAACAGGTGAGTAAATCGGAATTCGTATTTCGGCTGATTTTAGAGGAATATTTTAAAGTTCCAAAACTCCACACTTAGAAGAATTTCCAAGTGAAACCAGTCAATGTTAGCCTATGGAAGGAAATTCAAGTTACTGGTAAGTACGGTTAAAATTACTTTTCAGGACCAGTACTGGGCTGAAAGATACAGCACTGAGGTCTCTCCTGATAACAGGTGAGTAAATCGGAATTCGTATTTCGGCTGATTTTAGAGGAATATTTGTATGTTTCAAAAATCAACACTTAGAAACTTTTTCAGCAAAAAGCAGGCAAAGATATCCTATGGAAGGAAATTCAAGTTACTGGTAAGTACGGTTAAAATTACTTTTGAGGATCAGTACTGGGCTGAAAGATGCAGCACTGAGGTCTCTCCTGATAACAGGTTAGTAAATCGGAATTCGTATTTTGGCTTATTTTAGAGGAATATTTTAAAGTTCCAAAACTCCACACTTAGAAGAATTTCCAAGTGAAACCAGTCAATGTTAGCCTATGAAGGAAATTCAAGTTACCGGTAAGTATGGTTAAAATTACTTTTCAGGACCAGTACTGGGCTGAAAGATGCAGCACTGAGGTCTCTCCTGATAACAGGTGAGTAAATCGGAATTCGTATTTCGGCTGATTTTAGAGGAATATTTTAAAGTTCCAAAACTCCACACTTAGAAGAATTTCCAAGTGAAACCAGTCAATGTTAGCCTATGAAGGAAATTCAAGTTACCGGTAAGTACGGTTAAAATTACTTTTGAGGATCAGTACTGGGCTGAAAGATGCAGCACTGAGGTCTCTCCTGATAACAGGTGAGTAAATCGGAATTCGTATTTCGGCTGATTTTAGAGGAATATTTTAAAGTTCCAAAACTCCACACTTAGAAGAATTTCCAAGTGAAACCAGTCAATGTTAGCCTATGAAGAAAATTCAAGTTACCGGTAAGTACGGTTAAAATTACTTTTCAGGACCAGTACTGGGCTGAAAGATGCAGCACTGAGGTCTCTCCTGATAACAGGTGAGTAAATCGGAATTCGTATTTCGGCTGATTTTAGAGGAATATTTGTATGTTTCAAAAATCAACACTTAGAAACTTTTTCAGCAAAAAGCAGGCAATGATATCCTATGGAAGGAAATTCAAGTTACTGGTAAGTACGGTTAAAATTACTTTTGAGGATCAGTACTGGGCTGAAAGATGCAGCACTGAGGTCTCTCCTGATAACAGGTGAGTAAATCGGAATTCGTATTTCGGCTGATTTTAGAGGAATATTTTAAAGTTCCAAAACTCCACACTTAGAAGAATTTCCAAGTGAAACCAGTCAATGTTAGCCTATGGAAGGAAATTCAAGTTACTGGTAAGTACGGTTAAAATTACTTTTCAGGACCAGTACTGGGCTGAAAGATACAGCACTGAGGTCTCTCCTGATAACAGGTGAGTAAATCGGAATTCGTATTTCGGCTGATTTTAGAGGAATATTTGTATGTTTCAAAAATCAACACTTAGAAACTTTTTCAGCAAAAAGCAGGCAAAGATATCCTATGGAAGGAAATTCAAGTTACTGGTAAGTACGGTTAAAATTACTTTTGAGGATCAGTACTGGGCTGAAAGATGCAGCACTGAGGTCTCTCCTGATAACAGGTGAGTAAATCGGAATTCGTATTTCGGCTGATTTTAGAGGAATATTTTAAAGTTCCAAAACTCCACACTTAGAAGAATTTCCAAGTGAAACCAGTCAATGTTAGCCTATGGAAGGAAATTCAAGTTACTGGTAAGTACGGTTAAAATTACTTTTCAGGACCAGTACTGGGCTGAAAGATACAGCACTGAGGTCTCTCCTGATAACAGGTGAGTAAATCGGAATTCGTATTTCGGCTGATTTTAGAGGAATATTTTAAAGTTCCAAAACTTCACACTTAGAAGAATTTCCAAGTGAAACCAGTCAATGTTAGCCTATGGAAGGAAATTCAAGTTACTGGTAAGTACGGTTAAAATTACTTTTCAGGACCAGTACTGGGCTGAAAGATACAGCACTGAGGTCTCTCCTGATAACAGGTGAGTAAATCGGAATTCGTATTTCGGCTGATTTTAGAGGAATATTTGTATGTTTCAAAAATCAACACTTAGAAACTTTTTCAGCAAAAAGCAGGCAAAGATATCCTATGGAAGGAAATTCAAGTTACTGGTAAGTACGGTTAAAATTACTTTTGAGGATCAGTACTGGGCTGAAAGATGCAGCACTGAGGTCTCTCCTGATAACAGGTGAGTAAATCGGAATTCGTATTTCGGCTGATTTTAGAGGAATATTTTAAAGTTCCAAAACTCCACACTTAGAAGAATTTCCAAGTGAAACCAGTCAATGTTAGCCTATGGAAGGAAATTCAAGTTACTGGTAAGTACGGTTAAAATTACTTTTCAGGACCAGTACTGGGCTGAAAGATACAGCACTGAGGTCTCTCCTGATAACAGGTGAGTAAATCGGAATTCGTATTTCGGCTGATTTTAGAGGAATATTTTAAAGTTCCAAAACTCCACACTTAGAAGAATTTCCAAGTGAAACCAGTCAATGTTAGCCTATGAAGGAAATTCAAGTTACCGGTAAGTATGGTTAAAATTACTTTTCAGGACCAGTACTGGGCTGAAAGATGCAGCACTGAGGTCTCTCCTGATAACAGGTGAGTAAATCGGAATTCGTATTTCGGCTGATTTTAGAGGAATATTTTAAAGTTCCAAAACTCCACACTTAGAAGAATTTCCAAGTGAAACCAGTCAATGTTAGCCTATGAAGGAAATTCAAGTTACCGGTAAGTACGGTTAAAATTACTTTTGAGGATCAGTACTGGGCTGAAAGATGCAGCACTGAGGTCTCTCCTGATAACAGGTGAGTAAATCGGAATTCGTATTTCGGCTGATTTTAGAGGAATATTTTAAAGTTCCAAAACTCCACACTTAGAAGAATTTCCAAGTGAAACCAGTCAATGTTAGCCTATGAAGAAAATTCAAGTTACCGGTAAGTACGGTTAAAATTACTTTTCAGGACCAGTACTGGGCTGAAAGATGCAGCACTGAGGTCTCTCCTGATAACAGGTGAGTAAATCGGAATTCGTATTTCGGCTGATTTTAGAGGAATATTTGTATGTTTCAAAAATCAACACTTAGAAACTTTTTCAGCAAAAAGCAGGCAATGATATCCTATGGAAGGAAATTCAAGTTACTGGTAAGTACGGTTAAAATTACTTTTGAGGATCAGTACTGGGCTGAAAGATGCAGCACTGAGGTCTCTCCTGATAACAGGTGAGTAAATCGGAATTCGTATTTCGGCTGATTTTAGAGGAATATTTTAAAGTTCCAAAACTCCACACTTAGAAGAATTTCCAAGTGAAACCAGTCAATGTTAGCCTATGGAAGGAAATTCAAGTTACTGGTAAGTACGGTTAAAATTACTTTTCAGGACCAGTACTGGGCTGAAAGATACAGCACTGAGGTCTCTCCTGATAACAGGTGAGTAAATCGGAATTCGTATTTCGGCTGATTTTAGAGGAATATTTGTATGTTTCAAAAATCAACACTTAGAAACTTTTTCAGCAAAAAGCAGGCAAAGATATCCTATGGAAGGAAATTCAAGTTACTGGTAAGTACGGTTAAAATTACTTTTGAGGATCAGTACTGGGCTGAAAGATGCAGCACTGAGGTCTCTCCTGATAACAGGTGAGTAAATCGGAATTCGTATTTCGGCTGATTTTAGAGGAATATTTTAAAGTTCCAAAACTCCACACTTAGAAGAATTTCCAAGTGAAACCAGTCAATGTTAGCCTATGAAGGAAATTCAAGTTACCGGTACGTACGGTTAAAATTACTTTTCAGGACCAGTACTGGGCTGAAAGATGCAGCACTGAGGTCTCTCCTGATAACAGGTGAGTAAATCAGAATTCGGATTTCGGCTGATTTAAGAGGAATATTTGCACAATGGTGAAGGGAGGGGCGGGGCCTGAGGTAACATCTGTGCAAACGCGCCCCGTGGCGCGTTTTAAGTTGGGGGATTAAGTCCCCTTGAATCATGAGGGTCCCTACGGGCTAACTAGCCCACCAGGAACCTCCAGTATGCGCTAGGGGCTGCGTTGCAGAGACATGTACAGAGGCCACACCCCTTTACACCTCTCTGCAACGCAGCTCTGTGGCGCTTTCTGGACGTACCTGTTGGGCTAGTTGGCCCCCAGGGACCCTCAGGATTGAAGGGGATTTAATTCCCCATCTTAAAATGAGCCACGGGGCCTGTTTGCACACATGTCACCTGAAGCCCCGCCCCCTCCCTTCACCACTGTGCAAACGCGCCCCGTGGCGCGTTTTAAGTCGGGGGATTAACTCCCCTTGAATCCTGAGGGTCCCTGGGGTGCAACTAGCCCACCATATACCTCCAAAAAGCGCCACAGAGCTGCGTTGCAGAGAGGTGTAAAAGGGGCGTGGCCTCTGTACACCTCTCTGCAAGGCAGCTCCCTGGCGCATACTGGAGGTTCCTGGTGGGCTAGTTGGCCCCCAGGGACCCCCAGTATTCAAGGGGAATTCGCTCCTCTCTGCAAACGCGCCAGGGGGCGCGTTTGCAGAGTGGTGAAGGAAGGGGCGGGGCCTGCGGGCCCGATCGTTTCCCTGAAGGGGGCCTGTGTGGCCCCCTTCCTTTTTCCTATTTTTAGGCCCTGGGGACCCCATCCCCCAGGGCCTTACCCCTTTTTTTAAATTAAAATAAAATAAAAACGGGAAGGGGGCCGCGTAGCCCCCTTCCCCTGGGCCTGTATTGGCCCCGGGGACCCCATCCCCGGGGCATGGCCTCTTTTCTTTCTTATTTGGAGGGGGCTGCGTGGCCCCCTCCTCAGGCCATTTAAGGCCCCGGGGACCCCATCCCCCGGGGCCGGCCTTGCACTTTTTTTTTTTTTTTTCCTTTGGGGAGGGGGGCTGCGTGGCCCCCTCCCTGGCCACTTATGGCCCCGGGGACCCCATCCCCCGGGCCTGGCCTCTGGTTGGGGACTGTGGGGGTCCCCAATCCCCCACAGTCCCGCCGGCTCCCGTGTCCTACGGGAGCCGGCATAGCTTGACACATGGGGAGCAGCTAACATGCAGCTCCCCATGTGGAAAGCATCGGCTTTGGATATTGGAAGAGAGAGCAGGTTTCCTGCTCTCTCTTCCAATATCCAAGCAGTTTGTAATGACAGGACGGGAGCCGCGAGGCTCCCGTCCTGTCATTGCAAACAGCAGTGTCCCGGGGTAGGCACCCCGGGACACTGCAGGAGCCGGCTCCTGGGGGTGGCGGTCCCCAGGGCCACCACAGGCTCCAGGAGTGGGGCCGCGCGGCCCCCTCCCTACATCAGCACAGCCCCGGGGAGGTGGTGGTCCTCGGGCTTGGGGGTCCAAAACGGACCCCCATTTTAATTTTTTCTTAGTGCCCCGGGGAGGTGGTGGTCTCGGGCGTGTGGGGGCTGGAGCCCCCCACACAGGTTTTTAATTTTAAAAAAGAAGCCCCGGGGAGGTGGTGGTCCCGGGGCTGCGGGAGGGCTCAGAGCCCTCCCGCTTCATTATACATAAAGCCCCGGGGTGGTGGTCCCCGGGCTTGGGGGCCCTTAGAGGCCCCCCACACATAAAATTAACCCCCCAGCATGCCCTCGGGACTTGGCCCACCCGGGGGCCAATTAACATCGAAGCGCGGGAGACCGCGCTTCGATTTTTTTTTTTTTCGGCAGGGTTCGCGCTCCCTGAGCGCATCCTGCCGATTTTTTTTTTTTAAATTTTTTTTTTTTTTTGCCCAGGGGGTCCTTGTGGGACCCCCTGAGCAGACCTAGGGGGTCAGGGTGTTTCTACCCTGCCCCCTTTGTGCGCTTTGCGCACTTGTTTCTGTCCCTCGGTTCTACCGAGGACAAAATGGCTGCCAACATTTCCTGAATCGGAATGTTGACAGCCAGCTGACAGCCAATTAACATGCAGCTCGTGATCGGGACGGTGCGCGCAGGGTGCGCTGAGGGTACGCGGACCCTACTCGGCCATAGATATCACTATCTTTTACTTTTGATTTTCTCAGCAACTACTGAACGGATTTACACCATTTAACAAAAAGGGTTCTTTCTGAACCAAGAACTACCTCTTTGCCAAATTTGGTGTAATTCCGTTCAGCAGTTCGGGCTGTAGCCGTGTCTAAAGTTTCCTATGGAAAATTGCATGTGGAAAACGCGTTTTGGGACCCCCTTTTTCTCGGCCCCCGCTTGACGAATCCCCCGAGACTTTCAGGGTAGGAGCGGACCGGAGCGGGCCATAAAGTTTGAAAATTTTGCGAAGATACGTCAACCGGCAAGAGAGTTATTTCAAATAGAATGTCGCGGATTTCCTATGGATAATAGGTTGTAACTATAACTATCTACTGGCGACCGCCAGTAGATAATATATCACACCAATAGCCACTTACTGCCGAAGACCATTGAACGCGTGCGTCCATCATGGCAGTGGGCCGGCCACACATTAATTAACAACCAAATCCCAAACGAACGGAGCACTCACAGGTAAGTTGAATTCTGATTTATTTCATTTCATTTAAGCAGCCAGACAATGTTGCGGCAGGAACTGCCTTTCTCAATGGCGATAGTGTACTGAAAGTCACATGACACTTTTTAAAACGACTGAAGCACTCCGATTGGATGATTTCTAATGGGTGGCAAATGCAATTCACTCTGTGTCCATATATATATATGCTTTTCATAGTAGTAAGGTAAAAAAGACAAAAATGTTAATGAAATGTAATTTATTTTTCATACTAGTGTTATATTATATAAGTATATACAAACACACTCATATATATATTTTATGTGTGAATGTCTATATATATAATATTAACCGTTGCATACATTTATTTAATTTACAATATATTAATGTTATATAATAAAATATTCAAGATTTACTTTTTTCAACAATATGTGTATTAAACATCATATTTTGGTATGTTTTTTAACAATAATAATGTGAAACAATATTTTTTGATATTTTTGTACTTACCTTTATAATTATTGGGAAACAATATTTTTGTAATCGATATTTTTTGACACAATATTTCTGTATCATGATATCGTTATGATAGATATTATGTCAGTGATCCATTTTTAAAGCCTACTTTTTGTGACATGCCAGCTGGAAACTGAGGCCCATGGCCTATAAAATGTCCTAAGGCTATTGTTTTATGAAAAGGATAATTATTTTATTTCTCAGGGCAGATTCAGATGACGTCGGTGTCCAAATTCCAGGTTAGTCAAATGCAAAAAAATCTTGTGGCGTGAAGATGCAAAACATTTCCGTCAGCCAAGCAAATATCTTCTGCTGTAATTTCTTGTTTTGCAGCAATCACTAAAATATACTGTACAAACTTTCTGTGTTATCCAAACTAAACTCTTGTTTCTGGTGACACAGTTGTGCCACGTTGTGCTGGAGTAGCTCTCAATAAATAAGCTTTGACAAAGCCAACAGGTTTCAGCTCGGCCAAGTTATTGGCTTTGAAAGTGTGTTTTTACCGATTGCGGGTTGGGAGCTGTTGGAGGGTAATTTTTTTTACCACATAATTTACCGCATAAATGTGCTATATAAAATAATAAGACACACGTGTGAGATGCAGGAACTGAGTCAGAGTGGCACCATTTATTAAAAAAAACTATTTAAACAATAAATGTCAAAAGCACCTTATTAATCAGAAATAACTCTAAGCAATCTAGCAAGTGACGAGTGTCAGAGACACATTTTAGATGAAGAGCAAAAACATGCAATCTAATAAGTTTTAAATTCAAGGCAATTCAAAGGAAAGAGAGAGAGAGAGAGATGAATTTCAAAGCACCATGAAGCATTACAACCTCAGTCAAAATGCTAGATAAAATGGTTAACCGGGAGCACACACGCGTCGTAACCCAAGAGTTCACTGTGCGAGGTGGTCGATGAATGGACTGGGGGCAGCTCTTTTATATTATTTTAATGAGGAACTGCTGACCACAAGTCCTGATTATGTCAGGTGTTTGACTGTAAATCATAAAAATAATTTGAACATTTATAGAAAACAATTTGCGTCACTTCTCGGAAACTTTTAAGAAAGCAAAAGATTACAAAAGGTTAGAGGTTACTTGTTAGGCCTTGTCACTGTCTTAATTTCTAAGCAGTATCAGACTACAGGAGGTAGCCCATATACCCCAAGAAGACTAGGGCAGTAATCTGTAGCATACAACAGTGTCTCAAGCAGGGGTGTTATTTAAAGGTCAAATACATGTGGCACAATTAATTACTGAGAATTAAATCCAAAGGGGAGAAAACCAGGGAGACATTCTCTTGTGAAATAAATTGTATTTCAATAAATATACATGTTTGACATATTAAACTTCATATGTACAAGCACATGGAACGGTAGCACTGCGTTACATTGAATGGCATGTAACCTACAAGATACTGTGCACAAGTGCTCATGAAGGATTGTGATGGCGCAAGTGACACGTGACGTGGTATGTACAGCGATAGTGACGGGCTCAACATGAAACAAATGTGATTAAAATTCTTTACATATTTAGGATACCCTAACAGTTAATGGCACGAAATGCAAAAATAATCAAATGGGGTATCCATGAAGGGGGGCGCCAGGAGTTCCGCTGTGGAAGTCGACGGCGTTTCGGCCTGTAGAAGTGTTAGGCCATCATCAGGACCAGGTTACGGTTATTTATATATAGCAGTGCTGGAGATAGAAGGGTACATATATTTCTATATATATGCGTTCATTTTGGTGGACCAAGAAGGATAGGTAGGGCAGAGTAAGAGCGTTGCTTAAATTTGAGCCCAAAACAGGGGAAGGGAAGGGGTAGAAAACATATAATGGGCGCTGCAGACAATTACCGCGTAACTAGGCTCAGAGGAGAAAAGTGTAAACCAGAGCGCTAGTCCCAATGTGGGAAGGCAACTTACTCAAGATTCAGAATTACGATATAAGGCAAGGTCCAAGGTGAATGAGAGTAGGACCTGTAGATAAACCTAGGCGCAGAGAGAAGGAAAGGAGAATTAAGTTGCGTTGGGGAGGAGAGGGGTGTAAGGGGAAGGACAGGACTGACAAACTTACTCAAATGGATGTCAGAAGCGGTCCAAGAATTAGGTGCGAGGCATCGCTCCAATTGCGAAAACCAAGAAGCTGCTGGTAGTATTACCTGTGGAGGAAAAACTGATGAGCAGGTGCCCTCAATGGGGGCGGAGAGGTCATGTATGGGGGCTGAGGGAGGACCGGGCCGTGCATGTCGCAAGTGGCAAGCCAGTGGAGTCAGGGGAATGATCAGGGGTCAAGAACGGCGAGGAGGATGGCTGACACGAGAACGGCTGTGTGTACGTGACAACCAGACTAGGGGGAAGCTCCTTGGATGAGTTGAAGCAGGAATTCAGGGGTTATGGGATTAAGGCTGGGCAGCCGTGACAGCCGGGTGAGGGGAAGGTGTGTGGATGGATTGCGGGAGCAAGGAGGTGCGTGTGAGGCATCCGGGCTATGGGCGAAGTAGCGTGTAAGCATGGAAGCAGGAAAGCGGGAGGCAGAGGGCCAGGGCCATGTATGGGAACAGGCTGGGAGGAGAACACTGTCCTTAACAACCGGGTGACAAGGAGAAGCCAGCGTGAATCCTAATCGCTTCGTGGAGTCGGAATGGGGCGGTGTCCCTACCACTCGGGTAACAAGGAGAAGTAGGCATGATTCCCAATAACTGCATGGAGTATGACCACATAGGAGAGGTGGAGGCACACACGTGAAGGTGGTGCGCGGCTCCTAAAAAGTAGGCTATTGGACTGGAGAAGTAAAAAAAAGCGCGTGTGAAGGGAGGGCGGTCCGTCGAGGGCAATTAGCAAGAGGGACAGGGTCCCGCGGGACAAGGAGCTTATGAAGGAAGTATCAAACGCAGGGGCACTTACTTGGAGCAGTCAGCTTGGGCGAGACAAATCAGCGGTCCGGCAGTAATCAGGCTCAGATTGTGCGTCTCGCGGCAGTCACAGTTAAGAGCGCGCGGCGGGTCACGTGGTACAAGTCAGTTGAGAAACACTAGTGCGCGCGTTGGCATATCGGCTAGGGTAAAGGATAGTTTAGAGATGGAAAAGGAAGACTGACTTAGGAGGTACACGAAACCAGTTTCCCAAAAATTAGGAGGACATAAACCATGGCAATACAGGTAGGTACTGATTATACGGAATGAATGCAAAAATTATTATATACAGAGTTAGTCCGTTAACTAATCAGAGGCGGTGTGAGCAGGACCACTCAGAGGTGCACCAAAATAACACAGAAGTAAGCCTGGGCGGTGAACTACGCTACGCTCACGGAGCTTGCGTAGTTTCGGCAACTTCGCGATTCGTGTAGAATGCGAAGTTACCGTGCACTATGCAATTTGCGGCGTAGCGTAGCTGTTTTCCTTCTTCGCACGCTCAATATACGTTCTCGCGTGCGCGGTAACGACCTACCGTGATTCTGCGTTCGCCGACGCGACTTCCTATCCGTTCGCGGGCGCCACGAGATTTGGAATCCAGCCGCACGATCCCGCGAGAGTGTGCGAACGCGAACACGTCATTCGGACGCGCGATCTGACTTCCGGCGGCAGTGTTGGTAAGATCGCGATCCCGAACACGAAGAAACTACAATCTGGCGAAGAATATCTCTCGAGCATCATAAATCCTTCTCGAAAATGATGATTTTGCTCTAAAAAACTCCTCAGATTGTGATTTGGCTGTAGTTTTTTGTGCAAGGAGTCCTTTTCTTTTTTTACTTTTTTTTCCAAGAGGAAGGAAGTGCCCCTGATTCTCAAACTTCCTGTTCCTGTCCAGCAGGCTCCTCCCAGTGCTTTGTCCATGTGCAGTTCATTTTCATTTGGATTTGGAGCTGGAAGGATCACTTTTTGTGTCTGTCTGCTGCATCATATCATTGGATTGGATTTGAGGACTTTTGGATTTGAGATTTTACAAGTAAGTTGGAGAATTGGTGTACTTGTTTGTTTGATTGGGGCTTGTTTGTACCTACATTTTTTGGGGGATTTCCATCGTTTTTAAAATTTATTGTTGTGGCCTCTAGTTTCAGTGGGGGCCTAGTTGTTTTTATTTGATTGGAATTTCAGCCAGTAGGCCCAGACTAGAGCCAGAGGTACCCATGGGTGCATGTTTCTGTGGTGTCTGTTGAATTTAAACATCATGTAGGGCATGCATGGATGTCATTGGATTGAATTGTTAAATGTGGTTTTTGGGTGTATTTCACTTTTTGGGTGTAATATATATACCTTTGTTGGATGTGTGTGTGTGCTTGTTGTGTAACTTTCCAACCTTTTGTAGCCCTGTGGATTTTCGTTTTTGCATTTTTGTATTAAAGCTGTGTTGTTTAGCACTGCAGGCCTCCTTTGTCTGGTCATATTATTATAGGCCTGCTTGAGTTCATTGTTTTCCATGGCCTGTTGTGACTGTGAGTGACAACGTGGCTTGGGGCCATTTTGTGGTGGTAGTTTAGTAGTGTGCTGCTTTTTCCATATAGGCCTGCATGTCTTTTCTTTGTTCCCCTTGGCTTATGCTTGTTGTGAACTTGTGGGTGGCCTGGCCATGTGGTGGCGGCCATTTTGTGGGACCAGCCACTGTGCTTTTGCCATAGGCCTCCAAGCTTGCGGCCTAGTCTGCCAGTAGGCCCAGAGGTAGTCATCCTCATGGGTGCATAAAAACTGTTTCTGTGTTGTCTGTTGGATTGTTGTAAGTGTAACATCATTTTGGCCATGGATGGCATTGGATTGAATTGCAAAATGTGGGTTTTGTCGTGGTATTTCAGTTTTTGGGTGTGTGTTACATCAATAGGCCTTTTCAGCCACTAGGTAACCCTGTGCGTTCAGCTCGCGGACTTTCGGCACCTCCGCACTGTGCGACAACGTGGACTTACACTTTTTCTCTTCTTCTCGCGCTCAATATACGTTTCCGCGCGCGCGATAATGACTTTTTGTGACGATCGCGATGCCGAACTCGCAGAATTGACAATCTGGCGAAGAATATCTCTCGAGCGCATAAAACCTTCTCGAAAATGATGATTTAGTTCATTTTGCACAAAAAACTCCTCAGGTTGTCTTTTAGATGTAGTTTGGTGAGCAAGGAGTCACTTTTTTTTTGTTTTACAATTTTTTTCACGAGGAAGGAAGTTGCCCAGAGTCTCCAACTGCCTGGTCCTGTCCTTTGTCTTCACTTTCTTGTTATTTTGGGTGGCCTGGCCATGTGGGTGGCGGCCATTTTGTAAAGCCAGGCATTGTGCTTTTGCCATAGGCCTGCATTGTCTGTCTTGTGTTCCTTTTCTTGTTGATGTGGCTGGCCTGGCCATGTGGTGGCGGCCATTTTGTGGGACCAGCCACTGTGCTTTTGCCATAGGCCTCCAAGGTTGCGGCCTAGTCTGCCAGTAGGCCCGGAGGTAGTCATCCTCATGGGTGCATACAAACTGTTTCTGTGTTGTCTGTTGAATTTGTAACATCATTTAGGCCATGGATGGCATTGGATGTATTTGCAAAATGTGGGTTTTGGGGTGGTATTTCAGTTTTTGTGTGTGTGTTAAATAAATAGGCCTTTTCAGCCACTAGGTAACCCTGGCCATTCAGCTCGCGGACTTTGGGCAACTCCGCACTGCGCGACAACGCGGACTTACACTTTTTATCTTCTTCGCGCGCTCAATATACGTTTTCGCGTGCACGATAACGACTTTTTGTGACGATCGCGATGCCGAACACGCAGAATTTACAACCTGGCGAAGAATATCTCTCGAGCAGTATAAAACCTTCTCGAAAATGATGATTTAGTTCATTTTGCACCAAAAACTCCTCAGGTTGTCATTTAGATGAAGTTTGGTGAGCAAGGAGTCACTTTGTTTTTGTTTTACAATTTTTTTCACGAGGAAGGAAGTTGTTGGGTGGCCTGGCCATGTGGTGGCGGCCATTTTGTGGGACCAGCCACTGTGCTTTTGCCATAGGCCTCCAAGCTTGCGGCCTAGTCTGCCAGTAAAGTAGGCCCAGAGGTAGTCATCAAGGGTGCATAACAACTGTTTCTGTGTTGTCTGTTGAATTTTGCCATCATTTAGGCCATGGATGGCATTGGATTGAATTGCAAAATGTGGTTTTTTTTTGGGAGGGTCTATTTCACTTTTTGGGTGTGTTAAATAAATGCCTTTTTTGCGTGTGTAATTATAATTATGTGTTGTTGTTGTAGTGGCTGTCTAACTTTCCAAACTGTTTTTAGCCATGTGGATTTTAGTTTTTGCATTAAAGCTGTGTGTGTTTTATCAGGCATCCTTTGTCTGCCTATATATAGTAGGCCTGCTTCAGTTCATTGTTTGCCGTGCCTTGTGCCTGTGAGTCACCATGTTGCTGGGGGCCATTTTGTGGTGGTAGTTAGTAGTGTGCTGTTTTTGCCACATAGGCCTGCGTGTCACTCTTTCCATTGTTCCTCTTGTCTTACTGCTTCCAAATCCATCCCCATTGCCAGCTGCAGCTCCCTGATGCTGCATACATCCCACGTGATGCACAAATTTAGGCCAAACATGCTCCACTACATTTTAGTTTTTGTTCTTTACTATTCTTATTCTTCCAGAGTGTACACACTACACAGTAGCCAGGAAAGCCCTGGCCTTGTTGTCAAAGTCTCATAAATGGCTACACTGTGTGTTGTTGTTCACTGAGTTTCTAAAATTTAATAATTGAGGCCACCACCACACACTAAGTTCTATATTATATTTGTTTGATTTGTGCTATCGTCGTTTGACTGATGTTGTTCTGGATTTTTTGCTTTTAGGTGCACAAAGACTGAGGAGGAGGTGTGTCATCATTGCCCGTTGCACTGCCAGACAGACATCCTGCTGCTGTACACAACGTGATGTGTGACCTGACCAGACGTCTCTGCAACTGAGTGCTGCTGACATCTGAAGAAGAAGATGGGCCCAAAGAAAGCAGGTACCAGGTCCTCCAGTGCCAAGAAAGTTGCTATTGAGAAGAAGTGACAGAAGAAGGAAGTGACACTTAAGTCTGGTGTGCCGCCCAGTACCTTTTTTGGGAAAAAAAAAATTACGCCTGCAGCAACGGTGTCCGGGGGGCAAGCTGGGGGCAGCACCTCCGCATCAGTGGGCCCAACTCACCAACCCAGGCCCAAGCACATGAGTGTGGAAGAGGTGCCAGCCTAATGGTGGAAAGCAGTGATGCTGAGCCTGAGATAAACTTATTGCTATCTCAAAGTAGTACCCAATCAACGCAGGAGGAAACACAGCAGATAAGTGGTCAACAACAACAGCCGCAACCACCGCCCGCAATAGTAGTTGTTGTTCCTCCCGAAGTAGGGGCAGTTCAGGAAATTGAGCCTCATGCAGAGGTAGAAGAAGAAGCCACTCATTCGGAAGATCCATTGTCTTCCAAATCTCCAGCAAGGAAAAGGAGGGGTAGTCCATCAAGTTCTTCGCCAAGCCCCCCTTCTGATGATCTAGATGCCACTTGGAAGCCACAAACTGAGTCTGAGAGGGAGCCACGTACCAAGACCAAGCTAGGGAAAAGGAAGGTTCCAGAAAGCCTTACACTTATGGAGGTCGATGTAGAACAGCAGGATGATGATGATGAGCCAGTCATCACGAACATCACTCCCGGCCCCGAGGAGATGGAGACCAACATTATTACCCTATCCAAAATTGCTGCGAGGGATGTAGCACGCATACCTCCACAGGTAACACCACCAACACGACCTACAGCTTCCATATTTGCATTAGCAAAGGCCCGGCAGCGACCTACATCCACCAACACAACCACCACCTCAGTAGAAGTAGGTAGTGGTACAGCAGCAGCACAGAGTCAAATTCAACACACACCCTCCAGTTCATCCGCCATTGGAAGTAGCAGGTCCTCCAGCAGGAGGCCAAAGTTAAGCTCCCCAGTTTGGGACTTCTTTACGGTTAGCGAAAAGGAGGAGAACATTGCTATATGCTCCATTTGTAATACCTCTGTTAGTCGTGGTAAGCTTGGTACAAACTATGGTACCGGAGGCCAAATGACCCATCTGAAAAAACACCACTTGATCAGCTGGGAGGACCACCTTCGTGACATAAAAAAAACTGCAACCATTGGTGTTGGTGGGGATAAAGGAGTAGAAGATCCGATCACGGTGGAAGAGGAAGGACAGGGAGACATTCTCTCTGGTAGTGGTACACAAGGTGTCCCTGACCCCAGCAGTGCAGTGTTGTTAACGTCGCATACATCTTCAGCAACATCTCAGTGGCACAAGAGTAAGAGTCAGCCTGAGACACCAAGGACAAGGAGTACCGCAATCCCAAAAAGTGCGTTGAGCATAAGAGAAAGGAAAACCATGCATCCTACCATTATCAGCATGTTTGGTGGGGAGGGGCAGTACGAACGCAACCACCCAATAGCACGATTGTACAATGCGAAGCTGGCTAAAATGTTAGCACTGGACCTTCTCCCTTTTTCTTTTGTTGAAGGGGTGGGTTTTCTGGAATTTGTGTCAACCATCTGCCCAAAATGGCATGTTCCCAGCCGCTACTATTTTGCCAGAGTTGCTGTTCCAGCACTACATCACGACGTGCTGGAATTGCTTGGAAAAGCCTTGAAGCAGAGTGCTGTTCAGAGTATCCACCTGACAACAGACATGTGGACCAGTTGCCAAGCCACTGATTACATGTGCATCACTGCACACTGGATCTCTTTGCGGGGGTTAGAGAACAGATATCTGCTGGTGTTGACGCTGCTGAGATTTTTCATGCCACTCGCAAACATGCAACTGTAGCCATGTTTGCCATGGAGAAATCTCATACTGCTGCAAACATTTTGGAAGAGTTTAACAGCAAGGAATTTGAGTGGCTGCGCCCAAGAGGGCTTAACATTGGTTTTGTTGCCACAGACAATGGCAGTAATGTAGTTAGGGCCATGGAAGATGGTCGCTATTTCAGGGTGCCGTGTTTGGCACACTGCATTAACATTGTTGTTCAAGACTTTTTGAAAAATGAATCCAAAGTCAGCAACTTACTGGTCACCTGCAGAAGAATATGCACACATTTCAGCCATTCTTTTAAAGCCCGGAAGCAGCTGAGGGTCATTCAACGTGAGCATAACATGCCAGTCAAAGCGCTCATCCAGGAGGTGCCAACACGTTGGAACTCAACTTATTATATGCTTGATTGTCTGTTTGAACTGTACATACCACTCAATGCTTATGTCATGCAAAGATTAGGGGAACCTACTGTGAGAGGCATGACCGTTGAGATGGGTCAATGGGACCTCATTAAATGCCTGACTGAGATGCTACTTCCTTTTGAGATATTCACACGTGAAGTCAGCAGGGAGGACTGTACTATGGGTCAAGCTATCCCATTGTTGCACATGCTAGAGCAACAGCTGAAGGAGGTGTCTGAAACGTACGCAGGTGTGGATAACAACCAAGACGCATATCATTTGGCGGAGACCTTAGCCGCTCGCTTATCTGAAAATACAAGGATTCAAAATAAAATTTTGTCACAACCACATTACATTAGTGCCACAATTTTGGATCCACGGTACAAAGTATTTCTGAACAGCAAGGCAGTAATTCCTTTTTCGGAAGTGGATGTTGCCAACTACAAAACTTTGATAGCTAAGGAAGCCACTATTTTCGAAAACGAACGGCTGTTAATTGCAGGCCCCCCACCCCAGGCCATAACAACAAGTACTAGAGGGCATCCAGAGTCAAGTTCTACTTCGGAGCCTGAGGGCAGTGCGTTTGCCTCTCAGCAGTCACCTACACCAACAATAACATCAACAACAGCAAGAACAGGATCATCCACAGTACAATGTGCAACTGATTGGTTTCTACGGCAGGGGTATGGTATGTCCAGTGCTGATGCAAAGGCAAAAGAGGCCGAGCACATCGAAGCACCCCTGAACATTGAGTGGACGGTCCAGGCCTATCTGGATGACCCAACAGAGGTCTTCATGGATTGAAACAAATTGGTGTATTGGTATGGGAAAAGAAGCCAATGGACAGTGCTTAGCAGGCTGGCGATAAAGTATCTGGCTTCCCCTGTCGTAAGTGTCTTTTCAGAGCGTGTTTTCAGTGCTGCTGGTGCCATTGTAACGTCTAAAAGGACCAGTCTCTCGGCCAAAAGCGTGGAGAGGTTAACCATGATCAAAATGAATCAGCACTTTATACCACCGGATTACAAAATACGTAAATCACAGCAGGAAGAGGAGAGCGACTTGGATGACGTAAATAGTGCGTTACAGGACCTACTTCTGTGCGAACCACCAGAGTTTGAGGACAAGCTCCTCTTCCCTGACAACTAGGCTTTCAAATTGTTACTTTCTTCCTTCCTTTATGTGTCTTTGTATCTGTCTTTCTGGTTCAAATCAAATCACAACAAATCCATCACCACCGTCTTCTCTTTTTATTTCCCTATTGGAGTTGCACGTCTGTGCATTTAACTGTCCACTCTTCAGAGTCCTGCTTCATCTTCCTGTCTCGCCCTAGTACATTTCCATCAAGCCAGACATTGGAGTACAAGAAATGTTGCCTTTAACATTAACAGTCCCTCCATAAGAAGTGAAACGTGACTATAGCTATCCTCCGTTTTGTTTCCGAGCCGAAACTCATCATCACTGTCTGAAGGCTACAGCCTCGGCAGGCATCCAAAGCTCCTCACTGTCAGAACTTGGGCAGGCATCCAAAAGTAAACTCATCACTGTCCGAAGGCTACAGCCTCTGCAGACATCCAAAGCTCCTCACTGTCAGGACAGAAGGTACTTGGCAGATAAAGACAAGACTCTTCGAAGAAACTTGCTGACATTTGTGCAAACTCAATTGACCAGCAATGAGCGCTACCCAGGCTGCGGCCCATCATCACAGTGCTGACCATGTGAAGCAACTTAAACTGTGACAAAGTGCCACAGATGAATAATACGGAAACCGAAACAGCGACTAACACTCGAAATGAATGTGGACTGGAGTAATGATGAGGCTACTGCCCCGTAAAAAAAAAAACACACACCTGTCAGTACTAGGCATCTGATGATCTGACAGCCAAAGAGAAGAGCAAGACAGGTAATGATGGAATGCATTGGATGCTTGCTGACTCTGAGCGATTGCTGTTGTTTGTTGTGTTGATGTTGTGTTGTGCATGAAGTCGAACTCTACTCTACTAGTTAATCTACAAAGTGACTCAAGTGACACTCAATGTTTCCCTTCTTGTTGTTTAATAACCAGATTGTACTCCTACTACTGCAGGTGCAGGCCAATATCTGTTGCAATTTTTTAATATGGAATATGGACTTAATCGGAGTCACTACAGACTGAGTTGGAGTTGGACAACACGTACCACAACATGATGATGACCATACTATCTTTGCACGCAGTCAGTCAGTTGGATCGGAGATGATTCAAGGAATAACTGCGTTTCATGAAGTGGCATAAGGTAAACATAAACACAACAATTCAACAAGAAAGTAAACACAGCAGACCTACATGTCCATGTAGTGGTGGAGTCGAGTCAGTTTAGTTATGACTGACAGCGGCGCATTGATTTTGTCACTTAATTTTGAAAATGCTAAGTTGCTGTATATATGCCTTTTGTCTGGCTCTGTCAAAAATTAAGGTAAATGGAGGTTGGGTCACAGGCTGGTGCTGTGGTGGGCCTGTTCTGTCCTGTTGTTGTTGTAGCTTAATGCTGTAAACAGAATATACACGATATATCCAAGCCGCCTCAGTCTGAAAGTGTTCTCTCTTCTCTTCTCGGACTCCACCGTAATTGATGCTTTTTTATATTCATTGATTTTTCAATACCCCTTTTGTTTTTCCATCTAGACGTTACAGGCCGGCCTTTACCCTGTGCTATACTGGGAGACTCAACTCACATTTACCTTACCAATCCGCATCAGGAAGGCAACCAAGATTGATGTGCGGAGCGTCCATGGAAGATAGGACCAAGAGGAAGGACGAGATTCAACTCCACAATTTGACCAGGATAATACAGTAACTTTAGTATCATTCATCTTTTAATTAATTGGAATCCTTTTTTCTCTTCAATCATTACGACTGTGTGTTGTGTGTTGTTGTTTGTTTGCTAATTGATCCCTACAACTATTTTTTACTTTTCTTTGCTATCTTTAAAAGTAAGCCCAGTACAACATGGAATTTGGGTCTCTGTCTGAGGGCATATATTACAGGCAAGGCAAATTGCATAGAATATACTGCTGCCCTGTACTGTCTTGTCTAGTAGGAGTTAGTAAGTACTACTCATTAACCATCAAGTTATCTTCATCATGCATGCATTGCCTTTTTCTCCCTTTATAGATTTTTTGGATAAGATCATGGTCGTCTGCCAAGATTGCGCTTTGCTTTTGTTGTCCATGCGTACTGTTTTTCTTTCTCAAACCTTTCCCCAAACTCCCCTTCCCATCCATTCATCAAACCCTAACCCTCTTCCCCCGGGCTCTGATTTATACTGAGGTGTGATGTGATTACATAAAATGTACACCAATTGATCACACTCTTGCTGGGGCAGATGTGGTAAAAGCAACACTAATTAAATTTCAAGGCAGGGCGAGGAGCTTCTTCTGCTTGCCCACCCATGCTCAGTCTATGTGCAAGCCGTCACCGGCTAATAGTACATCATAATTAATTGCCAGCATTGATTGGATTCATCATCAAACTCCTACCACACAGCAGTAAAGGTTACGAATTACGATTGTGTTAAGTTAAGTAACTCACTCGACACAACTACAGTTTGTAACTTCTTGTACTAGGCTGTCCCCGCCAACATTATGTTTTATTTGACATTAGCAGTTGCAAATGCAATATTGTTTGTTTGGCAGTCTTCTTCTGTACTGTATTTGACTTCGTTCTACTACTCCTCCCACAGTCGCTTTCAGGCAAGTGACTGTCTCTTTTTATTTTTTTAGCAAATGCTGCTGGCAGTGTCTACTCTACTACTACCACCACAACCATGGCATCTTCTCCATTCTCTTGGGAAACCATGCAGCCATCGCTGTGCCGAACGTAATCATCATCAATCACAGGTAAGATAAGTTTGGTGGGAGGTATAATGGACTAGGAGGAGAGACTGACAGTACTAGTAGGACAAATCACTCAGTGAGGGGTACCGCATCTATCTGTTTGTGTTACATCATCGGCAGATTATTTAAATCAAACACTGGCTGCGGCCCTGCAGCAGCAATGAAAGAAACCATGTGACGTTAATTTGTAAAACAGTAACCCCCCACAAAACATTAACATTGTATGTTGAAGTAGAAATATAATTTATTACCCTAACAAAAATAAACTATCCCACACCTGACCCACCCCTCTCCCTAACCCCAACCAATGTCCAAAACGAAAAAAAGTCCAAAGAATGTCCAAAGTCCAAACCCCAACGCCCAATTCCCACCCACCAACAAAACGAATAAAAAAGGGGCAATGCAACAGGGTCCTATTATATTCGGCGGGCTTTAAGGTGTTTGTCCACCAGAATTTTAATTCGCTCCTCAAGTTGCTCCTCTAGCCGTGCCACCCGGAGGAGAATCTTGCATTGAAATGCCCTGCAGTGGCATCCAGGGTGGGGGACAGCAGTGCTAGTTGCAATCGATTTGCGGCGGGCGGCTGCCAGACTGCGGCGCCGTACCACTGGATGTCTGGCCTGGCTGGGGCCCGTGGCATCGGACAAGGCTGCTGCTGCTGCCGCCTCCTCCTCCTCCGCCTGAGCCACCAGCCGCCGGTACTCGGCACAGATGGCCTCCAGTTTCCGGTGCCGGGCCCTGGCTGCCAACTCCTTCCGGGATGGTTTGCCTTGGGAAGGAGTACTATCTATATCAAGAAAGAAAAAGAATATTGTTGTAACCAGTACTCTTAGCAAAACAGTAACACAAAATTAATTCAACACATAATGGCACAGTAGCACTAGCAAGAAGCACAGTACATAACATTTCTGGTATAATAATCTATCTATCCTCCCACTTCCTCGGCCTGTAACATTTGTGGGAGTTTCAGGCATTATACTAGCACTATGGACTCCAGTACACCAGTCTTCTTCTTATCTCTACTAGTTTAGGGAAATGACATAACCTGGTTGTAGCCGGCATGCCAGCTCGGTCATCTATGCTTGCACCCAAGACAAACATACGAGTCATCATGACGCAGACTCACGTTAGTTTGATTTACTACTGTATGCAGGTGGGGAAGCTCGTATTTATTTTTCTATTACGGGTGGCACTGGCCATACTCTCTCTGTTACATGAAGCAGGGCAATTGGTCAATTTCACTTTAACAGTGCCCTGGCTACTACAAAAAGGCAGATTATATATCTGATCCAATGATCATTGCTTTTATGGGACGACGACATAAGGTCAGTAGCGGTCGGTGGTGGGACTCGGGGAGTGCTGCCGGGCGGTGATGTAGGGAGGGGCAGGGTGGGGGGTAGTAAACTATGGATTACAGCCAATTACAGGTAAGTAAACATATAAAGAAATAAAAGTAATTTTGTTGCGCCCACTGCATCGCATTTGGCGGTGCAGTGCGCACAATGAAATTCGCTTTATTTATTTTTATGTTTACAGTAAACTTACCTGTATTTGGCTGCGTAATACATTGTTTACTGCTACCCCCCACCCTGCCCCTACCCATATCGGCTTTGCTACTGTGGTGCAGTTTCTTTTACATTCCCTTAAAACTAAAACTGTGCATTCCGTGACAGTCTCCACCTATGCTGTCTATGATGAATACATACAGGCATCCATCCATTCTAAGTAAATGTCAATCATTCTTCTTAATCTCTCCACAAACCTTACTTTGTTTCGCCAACAACAACCCATGCGTCCACTCAATCCGTTGCTTGCCTTGGCTTAGAGTTTCACCCAAACACCGCTGATGATTCTTGCTATCCACAGTATCCACCAATACTGTGTCGCCCACCCAGGCAGGCATCCATTCTTCTTTCACCTTCCACCCATCCTTCAACAACACATGCATCTGATTCCTATCAGCCACCTATATCCATGCTTCCAACGTATCCTTCTCTGCCAGTCATCAATCATATTAAATCTCGCCCGTCCTTCCTCCTTCCACCCTTCTTTCCCTTTTTATTCAACACATCCATCAAGGTCATCTGATCTGACTTTTAGTCTCCTCCATAAAACTTTCACAGCTGAGTTGGAGTCAGATAGAAGAGGCCATTGGTTAATCAAGTCACGCTGGTAATGCTATTGCTACTGCATTGCTAATGCTAAGTAAAGGGTGTCTTCTCTTCTTCAACCGTTGTATAATGTTCACTACAACTTCATACCTAATAAGTCTCAACAACAGTACAGTGAGTGAAGTCACTCAACATCCTTCCAGCTAGTGCAATGTCAATACGTAATGAATATAACTTACCATCGCCCGCCACTGCTGCTGGCTCACCCCCTGTAGCTCCTGCAGGTGCCGCATCTCCTTCCCCCTCCGGAATGGCCGAATCGCCGCTGGCCCCGCCGGCACTGGTGGTCGTTACTACGCCTAGATAAAAACATGACACATTTTTAGATGCCTGTGTACACCTCCCCTATTTATATTTCTTCTTTTTCACTAGCAAGATTGAAAAAAAAGTTAATACATACATATTATTATACATCACATTCAGTAGTCCAAATCGGGTACTAGAGTCAGTAGACACTAGTAGTGTTATGGTCCCTAGGGTCATTATTTATTATACTATACTCTACTCTTTGCAAAGTTAGCCTGAGCCATGCAACCATTTTTCGCTTCATGTCTTTTGCGCATGTTACCTCGCAGCTTGTTGTGCAGTAACAGTAAGACGCCTTTTTAGCCCACATGAGCACATACAGCTACTGTCTGAGCGTTGCATACAAGAGGTCGAAAAACAAGCCACTTTGTTATGGAGTTCGGTTAGTCCGTATTGCTTAGCCATAAGTAACATGTTACATTTTTTTGGCAGGACTGACAAATGCTTGCATTATACTATCTAACGCGCACCATTTTTCTCAGGCAGAAGATTTCCTTCTATGAACCACAGATTTGGAGAGCTTATGAATGATGCATGTAACCAGTAATTCTACGTTCTACGGTGAGGAGTCTCACAGAATTCTCACAGATCTTTTGTCTTCTAAGTTCTATCATCAATTATCATGCACTTGTTGTAACAATGTTTATTGTTTTAATCTTATGCATTTAGCTGTTGGAGCTGGCTGGAGTACACTGAATTTTATAGAACAACATACAGAGCTTGTTAGTTGAAAATAAACCTTTTAAACTTAAACATAGACTCTGTGGTATTTGGTGTGGTGGTGGTGGAGGTGGTGGACTTACACGAGTAAGTGAGCGAAAGGGTGTTATATTATGTTCTGGGTTGTGTAATCTCATTGGGTATCTTCGGGTGGGGGTTCGGGGACCTAATGAGAGTGAGACACTACACTATAGCTAGTCGTTCAGGGGATTGTGGGTTCACTTCTGACTGAGGTGTGAGGAACGTCCAAGTTCCAAACTCCCATCACCAACATCCTATTTCCTTGTGCATAGTTCTGCATGGGGCTGTGCAGAATCCACACATCAGTAGTAGTATGTACTATATCCTATCAAAAATAGTCAAATATCTGGTTGGGCATTTTGTTTGTGGTAATTGTCAAAGCCTCAAGATTAAGAAGCCTAGAAGAGGACAACCGAAAGGACAGGACTCAGCTATTGGTAAATCAGAGTTTTATTCAAAACCGTACAATAAAGAGTGGCAATGCAAACTGGGCTAGCTTAGCGACAGACTAATAGTAGTAGTACAGACATTCATAGCAGAGGCAGTTAGAACTTAGAGGCAGGGATAACCAGAATTTAGAAACAGATAGTCAAGTCAAGATCAAAGAATCTTTTGTAAAAAATAGAATTAGGGAGTGGAACCATAATTAATAGTTCTGGAAAAATAAGGTGCAGTAAAAGTTAGGGCAATATAAATGTTAATATTAACCACTGGAGGACTTACTGGGACCAGCAGCAGGGCCCTCGGTAGAGGAGCGGTCCTCTGGTGGTTGTCCCGCCGACTCGGACCCCGTCTTCTTGCCCCTGGGTGCTGCAGATCAGTGATCATGTAAGATATAATAAAGAAAGACACAAACATTAATGATTGCTGTGAAACAAATAAATTATCTAAAAAACGCTCAAAACGTTTTAGGAACCAAAAATTGCACTAAAATTTACCTATCTAATCCGATCGACTACTGGCTTGCGGGATTCATGGTCACGGACAGTCTACTTATTTGGGAACACTAATTCAGTGTTTCATTCGGATTGATTCAAATAAAATCCAGAACACTAACTAAGCCTAAGTACCACCTGACCTAGCCCACCTATTCCAGGCGGGCCAATTGTTCATTAAGTCTGCAATTCCATTTTTTTATTGCCCTCATAAATGCATATATGAGAAGGAGGACACATGCATAAATTGGTGCATAATGCATACACCAAATTGTTGGTTGGTTAAGTCTGATGTTCTGCAGCTGACTGACACTGCTAAGCTTACCACTCACTAAACAAACTACAAAAGGTTCTACTAGTAAGGACTGGGGTTAGCAGCAGTCAGTGACAGAGGATGCGTCACGCAGACCGCTCAAAAATTATCAACTAATAACTAAACCTACTAACAAACTATCAATCCATCCACCACTATTTGACAGGAGGACAAAGGAAGGACTAGAGTCTCTCTAGAAATAGCATTACCTAACTGAAGTTCTCTAAAGTAAACTCTTACATAATAATAAGGACAAGCGAGCGCAAAGTTGCAAACAAGTAAGAGTAGCGCCCAGCACCTGTGTCCTACAATCACAGAAGATTTTGAAACGTAATTTACCTGCAATGTAAGCAGCAGTATTGTTGTTATTTGTAAAAAATGTATACACAAATCACAATATTTATACTACTATATATATTAGCTACTCACCAAGCCCCACGACCTCGACACCTAGCAGGTCCAACAGGTCCTGCTCCTGGTCGAGGCTGTCTGACCACCGGTGGGCCAGCTGGTTATGGGTGCGCCGGACCCCTGAGCAGTGAAACACTGCACGGCGCACCTTCGCCCACCGGCGGTGACGCTCCTGGGTCGGGTACCCGGAGCCTGGCCTGCCGCCTGCTGCCAAGGTCAAGGGGAGGTGGCGCTGAAGAAAAAAAACAAGGGCGGCCACCTCCGCCTCAGTAAAAAGCTGGCGGGCTTGCACCCTGCAGGGCGCAGTCTGCCGCAAGGCAGGCGGCGGCTCTTGGGCGCACGCGCCTTGCCCTTCGAGCCGTCACTGCTGCCCTTCGCCATGGTTCTGGGGTGGGACTGGGAGGAGGCGGAAAAGAAAAGTTAGAAGGGAAAAATAAAGTTAGGGGAAGAAGTAGGAGCTTAAAGAAGAAAGTTATATAAAACAGTCGAAAAGTAAAAAAAACACAGTAAAAAGTAGAAAAAAATGCAAAATATAGACTTAGGCAGAGAGAGAGAAATAGATAAAAAATAAAGAAAAATTGAAAAACAGTGTAAAAAACTAAGGATTGCAAAGATTGAGGGAGGATAGAAAAGCAGGTCCAGAACCATAGCATAGAGTGAAAAACAAGATGGCAGCGCCCATCGTGACGCGTGGGTAAGTTCGCGCGATATTTCTCCCCGAGCACGCAAAAAGCGTCGCGAAAACGTACGACGCGTTCCCGAACATGAAATGCGCATCGCGAGCACGCTATACGCGACCCGGAACAGGAAATAAGGCATCGCGAACGGGCGGGACAAGTGAAAAACAAGATGGCCGCGCCCATAGGCGACCGCATGGGTAAGTTCGCGCCCCCGAGCATGCAAACAGCGTCCCGAACACGCACAACGCATTCCCGAGGAAGAAAAACGCTTCGCGAACGGGCGCGACAAGCAGCTACGCACGCTCGCGAAGCTATGCGTAGCTCGCGTAGCGCTCCGACGTCTTCGCGTAGCTTCGCGTAGCGCAACTACGAGAACTACGCCCAGGGTTACACAGAAGTAAATGGAGGGGGTTTTGTACAAGAAGAAATGACAGTTTTGACCCCTCAGAGGTTCACCAGACTAATACAGAAGTTACTAATGGGGTACACAAGAAATTTGGTCAGAGCAGGGTATTGAATGTGATTCATTTAATTATAAACTGTGTGCTGGATGTGATTCATTTAATTGACATAATATAAACAATGTCAAGGAGATGAATCAATTGGTTAAACTGGGATCGACCGTCTGGAAAAGGATTAGTTGGGTACAGACGTATGGAGGTGATTAAGAAAGGGTAGGTACAGATTAGTAAAAGGAGGGCTAGATGGAAAAAGCACTCCGTAAGGGCAAGCGGAGCAAGTAGGCTTGAGGATGACTTATGTTAGTGTGGTATTCCATTTGTCCAAAGTGTTCAAGCCAAGTTCAATGGTGTTGCAGCGAGCTATCCAGCGGCATACGCATCTGTTCAGGAGCCTCTGGATATCGCCCCCTCTGATCGGTATGGACAGTTGGTCAATAACCATCCAGGTAAAGTCAGTGTCATTGTGATTATGTTCTTTGAAGTGTGCGACCAGGGGCGCTGTCAACACACCGCACCTTATACGACTGCGGTGTTGTATGATTCTGCCTTTGACCATTTGTGTGGTCTGGCTGATGTATAAGAGATTGCACAGACAGCATATTGAGTAGATGACATTCTGGGATCTGCAGTTGGTGAGGGATCTCAGTTGATGTTTCTGTCCATTGTGTTCAAAGCATTTTGTGTTAAGTGAAGTGGAACATGCTGAGCATCTTTGGTATTTGTAGTGTCCAAGTAGAGGTGGAAGACCCCATGGGTCCCTTACAGATTCATCCCTGGTGTTAGTCTGTGGCCATGTGATGGCGTGTACCAGGTGGTCCAAAAGGTTTTTTCCTTTTCGGTACGAGAACAACGGAGGTTCGTTGAATAAGTTAAGAGGAGCCAGTGTATTCCAGTTTCTTTTGATAACTTTGGAAAGTCTGTTGCTGGTGGGAGAAAAAGTCGAGACAAAAGGGATGCGAGAGTTCACCCTCTTCTCTTTAGGTGTGAGTAAGGTATTACGATGATTGTACCATGCGCATTTCCTTGCTCCGGACACCAATTTCTTTGGGTAGCCCCATGAGATGAGCTTCTCAGTCAGGACCGCGGCTTCCCTAAAGAAGTCCTTTCTCCATTTACAGTTGTGGCGGATCCGTAGAAACTGCCCGAAGGGTAGGCCATCGCGTAAGCCCCCGCGGATGGTAGCTGGAGTAGAGCAGTAAGGTGTTTCGCTCGGTTGGTTTCCTGAATAACGTTGTTCCGATTTTGTTGTCTTCTACTTGTAGCGATAGATCAAGGAATGGTAAATTGTTTTCTTTGGGGTCAATGGTGAACCTCAGGTGTTGTTGGCAGGTGTATAGCCAATCCACGAATTGTAGGAGGTTCTCATTGGTTCCTGACCAAATGAGCAGCATATCGTCTATGTAACGACGCCAGAAGGAGATGTTGTTCTTGAATGGGTTGTCCTCCTAATTTTTGGGAAACTGGTTTCGTGTACCTCCTAAGTCTGTCTTCCTTTTCCATCTCTAAACTATCCTTTACCCTAGCCGATATGCCAACGCGCGCACTAGTGTTTCTCAACTGACTTGTACCACGTGACCCGCCGCGCGCTCTTAACTGCGACTGTCACGAGACGCATAATCTGAGCCTGATTACTGCTGGACCGCTGATTTGTCTCGCCCATCCTGACTGCTCCAAGTAAGTGGCCCCGCGTTTGATACTTCCTTCATAAGCTCCTTGTCCCCCGGGACACTGTCCCTCTTGCTAATTGCCCTCGACGGACCGCCCGCCCTTCACGCGCCCATTTCTTTACTTCTCCAGTCCGATAGCCTACTTCTTAGGAGCCGCGCACCACCTTCACGCGTGTGCCTCCACCTCTCCTATGTGGTCATACTCCACGCAGTTATTGGGAATCACGCCTACTTCTCCTTGTTACCCGAGTTGTAGGGACACCGCCCCATTCCGACTCCACGAAGCGATTAGGATTCACGCCGGCTTCTCCTTGTCACCTGGTTGTTACGGACATGGTTCTCCTCCCAGCCTGTTCCCATACATGGCCCTGGCCCCCTGCCTCCCAAGCTCCTCCTTGCTCCAGCAATTCATCCACGCACCTTCTCCTCACCCGGCTGTCACGGCTGCCCAGCCTTAATCCCATACCCCCCACATTCCCGCTTCAACTCATCCAAGGAGCTTCCCCCTAGTCTGGTTGTCACGTACACACAGCCGTTCTCATGTCAGCCATCCTCCACGCGATTCTTCACCCCTGATCATTCCCCTGACTCCACCGGCTTGCCACTTGCGACATGCACAGCCCGGTCCTCCCTCAGCCCCCATACAAGACCTCTCCGCCCCCATTGAGGACACATGCTCATCAGTTTTTCCTCCACAGGTAATACTACCAGCAGCTTCTTGGTTTTCGCAATTGGAGCGATGCCTCGCACCTCATTCTTGGACCCCTTCTGACAACCATTTGAGTAAGTTTGTCAGTCCTGTCCTTCCCCTTACACCCCTCTCCTCCCCAACGCGACTTAATTCTCCTTTCCTTCTCTCTGCGCCTAGGTTTATCCACAGGTCCTACTCTCATTCACCTTGGACCTTGCCTTATATCAGAATTCTGAATCTTGAGTAAGTTGCCTTCCCGCATTGGGACTAGCGCTTTGGTTTATACTATTCTCCTCTGAGCCTAGTCACGCGGTAATTGTCTGCAGCGCCCATTATATGTTTTCTACCCCTTCCCTTCCCCTGTTTTGGGCTCAAATTTAAGCAACGCTCTTACTCTGCCCTACCTATCCTTCTTGGTCCACCAAAATGAACGCATATATATAGAAATGTATGTACCCTTCTATCCCCAGCACTGCAATATAAATAACCGTAACCTGGTCCTGATGATGGCCTAATACTTCTACAGGATGAAACGCCGTCGACTTCGACAGCGGAACTCCTGGCACCCCCCTTCATGGATACCCCATTCGATCTTTTTTAGCATTTTGTACCATTAACTGTTAGGGTATCCTAAATATGTAAAGAATTGTAATCACATTTGTTTCATGTTGCGCCCGTCACTATTGCTGTACATACCACGTCACGTGTCACTTGCGCTGTCACAATCCTTCACGAGCACTTGTGCACAGTATCTTGTAGGTTACATGCCATTCAATGTAACGCAGTGCAACTGTTCCTTGTGCTTGTACATATGAAGTTTAATATGTCAAACATGTATATTTATTGAAATACAATTTATTTCACAAGAGAATATCTCCCTGGTTTTCTCCCTTTTGATTTAATTCTCAGTAATGCTTGTTTCCGGTCCAGGGAAGACATGGCTTGGCAGTTCGGGCTGGACTGTTCCCATGAGGCACATGGTCAGACTGATTTGCATATGGCCATGTCTGAACTGGGGTGGTGGAGTGAGCTAAAGAATGATGATGGATTAAACCCAGATCAGTTGACTGGGGGTGAGTGTTTGATTAGCTCAAGCGCTCCGTCCATCATCCCCTTTGGTATCGCTTTGTTCGCCCTAAGTTGGCAGGGTATGCCCAGACGTGGGTCCCTTGCTCACTTTGCCACTGGATTCAAGCTAGCCTGGCTGATGACGGCTGAATGGCCAGAAACCGGTCCCAGGATGCTTGTTTCCGGTCCAGGGAAGACATGGCTTGGCAGTTCGGGCTGGACTGTTCCCATGAGGCACAGGGTCAGACTGATTTGCATATGGCCATGTCTGAACTGGGGTGGTGGAGTGAGCTAAAGAATGATGATGGATTAAACCCAGATCAGTTGACTGGGGGTGAGTGTTTGATTAGCTCAAGCGCTCCGTCCATCATCCCCTTTGGTATCGCTTTGTTCGCCCTAAGTTGGCAAGGTATGCCCAGACGTGGGTCCCTTGCTCACTTTGCCACTGGATTCAAGCTAGCCTGGCTGATGACGGCTGAATGGCCAGAAACCGGTCCCAGGATGCTTGTTTCCGGTCCAGGGAAGACATGGCTTGGCAGTTCGGGCTGGACTGTTCCCATGAGGCACAGGGTCAGACTGATTTGCATATGGCCATGTCTGAACTGGGGTGGTGGAGTGAGCTAAAGAATGATGATGGATTAAACCCAGATCAGTTGACTGGGGGTGAGTGTTTGATTAGCTCAAGCGCTCCGTCCATCATCCCCTTTGGTATCGCTTTGTTCGCCCTAAGTTGGCAGGGTATGCCCAGACGTGGGTCCCTTCCTCACTTTGCCACTGGATTCAAGCTAGCCTGGCTGATGACGGCTGAATGGCCAGAAACCGGTCCCAGGATACTTGTTTCCGGTCCAGGGAAGACATGGCTTGGCAGTTCGGGCTGGACTGTTCCCATGAGGCACAGGGTCAGACTGATTTGCATATGGCCATGTCTGAACTGGGGTGGTGGAGTGAGCTAAAGAATGATGATGGATTAAACCCAGATCAGTTGACTGGGGGTGAGTGTTTGATTAGCTCAAGCGCTCTGTCCATCATCCCCTTTGGTATCGCTCAGTAATTAATTGTGCCACATGTATTTGTCCTTTAAATAACACCCCTGCTTGAGTCTTAATTTCTGAAGCTGTGGAAAGTCCCAGTTGGTCCAGCTGGCCTCCACTCCTACTCTTAGCCAATTTTGTTCTTCTAAATGACAGACGCATCCTGTTATTGCTACATCTTGATGTTCAGAAAGATGTACAGGAAGAGGTCATAGGAGAGATACATCTGAGTATACAGGAGGGCATGGGGCCTACTGCCTCTGTAGACGTTAATGGCCGTGTGGACAATTTTAACACAACCCTGTCTATGGGCTGGCATGGACAATTGAGACTCTCATGCTTCAGATGTGGACAGAATGGTCCTGGGGCACTATATGGTAAAACGAGACCCTGCTTCAGAGCAGGGCATGGGTCTTTAAGGAGCAGGGGTGGGGGACTAGAGCATGGATAAGGTCAGAAACAAATGCTGAAAATAAAATAAAGAGTACTCTCTAGGTAGCAGTGGAACGATGCAATTCATCCAATTGGAACACTGTGAGGGGGCAATGCTACTGGGCTGCACAAATACGAGGTTAGGGAGGAAAGCCACTGAATCAAGGAAAAATATCAGAGATAAGTGAAAGACTGGATGATTCAAAGCCCCTTCAAATTATATGATTTATATTGAAAACATTAGGTCTGCAGCCAACACCTAAAATGACTGGATTGGTGATAATTTGTGTGTACTTTATGCAGTGTGGGTGTTTGCAGCAATCAGAGGATTTAAACTCTATTCTCCTACATTTATATGTTTATTGCATTTGTGCAGTTCTGTTGGACACATGTTCATGACTTCTGAAAGTTGGCAAAACAAATGGGTGGCAGCCAAAGGGTGCAATTAATAACTCGCACTGTACTAAAAATATTTACTTATATATATACTTGCAGTGTCGATATTTTTGTTGTCTAAATTTTTGCTGCAATATTTTTATTGCACAATATAACAGAAAAGCTTAGTATTCAGTACCGTACCATTATCTTATTGTATGTGGTACAGAGCCCAATGTACAAAGAACAGGTCAAAAATCAGTCAGTGTTTTTGCAAACTGGCTGCTCATGATCTGCTTTTCATTTTTCAATGCTATTGATGTACTAATTATTACCACTGTAAAAGACAAATTTGCAAGAGGTCACAAAAGATCATTATTGTTTATGAGGCAGGAGGCGACATGCAATCCCCTGTGAATGCCTGTGAATACAAGGATGGAGGACTGTGATAGTTACCACAGATGCTTCCATGCATTTCTATTCTCTGTTTGCCAACAGTTTGTTAAAGCTGTATATGCCCCTTAGAAAAAGGTTGACAGCTAGGAGAAGACAATTTAGTAGTATCCATTGTGTCCCCCTGCCCCAATGGTGGCCTGTCACAATTCATTAGTTGGGCGCAGTCCCTAGAGGATAACTTCCCCTTTGTGAACGAGTATCCATTTCATGTCGCTAATGTTCTTGCATCCCATTGCTACGCTTCATTGAAAATCACAGAGAGGCTGGGGTATCCTTTCATGGCCCTTGTATTTGTTTCTTGGAAGGAGGTAGCAAAAGCTCTTTGCAAGGCAGAAACATTTTTGTGAATCACAAAGTACGTGTAGTACATTGTGACTTGTGCTTTGTGGACGCCAAGCCCTAGGTTTCTCTTAAGGAATATAGTGCCCACACACTCCTGACCCCATACATAAACTGAGCTCTCTTTGTAGCTCCTTCCAACTGCTAGGTCTTGTCATTTCTCTTTGCAGACAGCTTGTCTCCATTCCAGCACGGCTGGGAAAGGGATGTTTTCCTTCATGCATTCCTCTTTTCCACCTTGTCCCACAACTTATAAGTTCTCTGTCCTCTTTCCTTCAATCTCTACATGTGACCTTCTTCTACCATCCTCTGCTTGTCTTGGGTATAAGGTTTCAACACTTCCTTTAAGCATATACCAAAAGGCACTATTGATATTGTTAGACCTGTCATCCTTGGTGTGCTTTCCCCTTACGTTTTGCCTACTGACCTCCTGTTTTGCTGGCTATAGGATTTTGGCCACTTTACCACTGCCAACTAGAGCTAAAGTGCATATGCTCTGTACTCTAAACATAGTAACTTTGGCTTAACCACAATTGGTGTATTTAATTTACTTTTAAGTCCCTAGTGAAGTGCACTATGTGTGCCCAGGGCCTGTAAATTAAATGCTACTAGTGGGCTTGATTTAGAAGCCCTGTAAACATGTGTCAGGCCTGCTGTTTTAAACTGCCTTTTCGATCTGGCAAGGTGACCTACTTGCTAGGCCCAAACCTTCCCTTTTATTACATATAAGACACCCCTAATTTAGGCCCTAGGTAGCCCTATGGACAGGGTGCAGTGTACTTAAAAGGTATGAGTTTTACATGTACTGGTAGTGAAAAACTATTACATTCGTTTATTGCTACTGTTAGGCCTATCTCTCCCATAGGTTAACATTGTGGCTGCCCAAAAAACATATCTTAAGTGTCATTTCCAATTGGAAAAAATTGAAATTTGGAGTTTGGTGTCTCTGGACTCACAATTTAAAATCACAACTTATGGTGAAGTCAGATTTTAAATTATGTATGAAAATGCCACTTTCATTAGGTTGCACTTTCTCACTTTAACCAGTCTGGACCTCTGCATGTCTCTGAATACATGTCTCGGTTTGGTGATAGCTGGGCTGTGTGCACTCCCTCTAGACAGTCACACAGAAAGGGAGCTGGAGTGTGACATTCACATCCTGATGGCCCATCACCAGGCTGATAGCCCTTCCTGAGCTAAATTCGGATGGAGGAGCTTGCAATTGCACCTGAATAGGGCTGTACCTGTTGCCATACAAAGAGCTGCCTACTCCCCTGTACTGAGTCTGGAGACAGGGATGGAAGGACAGGGACCTTGTGATCTTCAAAGGCCTCTTTGAAGTCTCTCTCGCTTCAATGGCTCAACTTGGTATAAGTACTAGACCCCTGACACAACCAACACAGTACACTTCTGGATCTGAGGACATTCTGCCAGGACGAAAGACTGCTGTGCTGCCAGGAGGGACTGCCACTCTGCTGAACTGATTTGCTGTGTTGGCCTGCTGCCTCGTGACTGGGAATGAAAAGGACTGGACCTGACTCTACATCATCCAAGAACTTAAGTGACTCCAATGGCTTGCTGGTTTGCCTCCTGTTCTGAAGTCTCACGGCCATCAAAGACTTCTGTCAACTGTGTTTTCAAGATGGAGGGGATGCACAGCTAAATGAAGTCCAACCGACAGATCATGAGTTTATAAAAATTCCTTTATTTTAAATATAACAGCCTTATCAAACACATAGACTCCAGCCAACGCGTTTCATTCCCTAACTGGGAACTTCATCAGGGCTGAAAAGAATTCAACAGAGAATACACAAATTACAAACATGAAAATTAATGACATAATTTAAAAAACAACCATGGCACAGAACTGAAACATAAACTATTTTGGACACATAATACCACTTAAAAAACACACAAAAAAACACACAAAAGAACACCCAAAAAAGGGGGAAGGATATTAGATAACACAAATCTTCTCAGAACTCTCCTATTATGTTGATACAACATAACAAACATATTTAAAATTCACATAAGCATAACACACAATACATAAAAAGTACATAAAATATCTAAACCAAAAGAGTTGGTAGACAGTGCAAACACACTTTTTACCAGAGTCAGTGACTGTCCTTTAAACAACCATAAATGGGTGGACCTATTGTGGCCTCAGTAATATTTTTAAGTTGAAAAAGACAGATGAGAACGGAAAAGGGTAAAGACAAAAGGAAAAGAAAAAAATATAAAAGTAAACAGAAAAAATATACAGAAAAATATAAAAAAGATGAAACAGTAGTGAATAAGGGGGGGGCGGCCCAGACGGGGAAAGCGTATCGATCCGCATTCGCACTATTCAGTTATCTAGTGAACTCAAACCTAACACATTCGACACATATCCAATACATATAATATTATCTTACCAAAAAAGTAGTAGTGAGCTCAGTGTACTCACACCATGTTCATAGTCTCATAAAAGATGCATCCACTGACACGTGTCTCAAAGTCAGCTAAATGCTCCTGCAGGGGCACACAATAATTGTACAGAAAAATATATAACCATTAGTCTATATATATAATATCCTACTTAAAAGGAAATAGGCAATAACCAATGGTCAATAAATAAAGTATATTAACTCTGTAGAGTACAGACCTTCTACAGAGTAACCTCTGATAAGGTATCGCAAAAACCACAACATATATCTAAAACAATTAATAGGACATAAAATCCCATGCATAAAAAACACATAAGGGTACCGGAATAAGCATAAATTGTATCTCTACCCCCGGTGTCCCCCATGACATAGACAACCAAACAAAATCCTGAAACACGAGACAAATAAACAGAACCATTAAAACATAGAACATTAACTACAAATAGCAAATAAGTGAAACAATACCTAGTCAGATATGACTCTGGAATGTAGCGGAAAGTTTTCCTTATTTGATTGGACACGTCAGTTCTAAGTCAGATACTATTATGAATCGGCAGTTCTATCTAAAACAAATTTAAAAAACAAAAATATTAACACCAATCAGGCAGATCGATTTCCTTAGAAAACTGGTCCGCATTCCTATCCTTATCTCATAGGTATAGACCACCCCCATAAGGATATAGAGAATAATCATACCTCTGAAGTCGCTAGGTTCCCCTCAATACCGATCATATTTCGAAAGTCCAATATTGACAATGATATGTGATATCCAGCCAAGATGTATGTATATGCCACAATAAGCTGGCTCACAAGGTGTATTGCACCGTAAGCACGACGTATCAAAGATGAAAAAACCTGTTTTAGGTACGAAGAAAAAAGTAATCAGGGAGTTATAAACATCTAAAAAACATAAATACGCAAGTGTGGGAAGTACTCATACCTCTGGAATAACTAGATACTCTCACACACCATTCCCCATTCACCTATAAGTGTTAATGGTGTATTCTGATGTCACGTCACGACATATAGGCATCCCAGAGATAACCGTATCCCTAAGTGTATTCCACTGTGTACGGGACGCATCAAGGGTTAGGGAAACTGTTTCCAAACATTCCCGGACTACAGTTCCCAGAATGCCCCTTTCCTGCTCGTAAACCGGAACTCCTATAGTCATGTGGTGTCCATTGACAACAGTATCTGAATTCAAATCTTAAAAGTACCAACTGTGCTTCAGGTGCCTGACTCTGCCACCTGTGAGCCCTGCCATGCCAACAGTTGCCAATCCAGCCCTGGGCCTTGAAAGTGGGTAGGTTCTGCAGCTGTTTTTCCATCAAAATTGAGGCAGTGACAACCTTGCACCAATCGGAAGCGATGCAGTGACCTCAGACGCTGAGCAACGCTGATCCAAAGACATCCCTGCTCAGCTTGACAATGACGCAGGTCCCGACTGTGAAGCTCCATGATGACTCATCACTGCTTCAAGGACATCCTTGCACCGTTCGACGACAAGGCAGCGCCAGCATCATAAGAGATTTGACTGTTGCTCGGATATGAATTTAGCTTAAAAATTAAAAGACAAGAGGTGTTTGGCAAAACAGGAACAAGTTGGTTTAATTAAAAGCAGCAGCCGGGAGAGCAGCAACAGAGACATGTCTGAAGACTGTCTTGATGTAACGAGGTTTTGGCCAGCATTATATACAGTTTGTGAAGTACAATAAACCGATTACACATTCTTGTAGAGCACATAAATCTGGGCCTAGTCATGAACCATGATTTCAACCATCTGATAAGGGCACTGGTGGCTGTCGACTTTGTGGAAACCTAATGTGGGCCAGTGTGTGTGTGTGTGTGTCCAGATGTCCAGCATGGAGATCGCGTGATCACTGCATGTAGTGTGCATGCTGTTTTTTATGATATGTCCTGCCAGCAATGAAAAATACTATGGAAATATTAAAATCTGATTACAAGAACACACACATTCTATTCTAAACCTCATATCCAATATTTTCAAATGATTTGATTCTAATTAATACATTGATCTGTGATAAGAGCGCAATTAAAACTCGCCATTTATTATATGCTGACAACTATGCAACCTTTATGACTTGGATGCAACCTGAAAACCCAAGTAACACTATTAATTGCTTTTTCCACATTATCTACTTAACCAGGAGTAACATGTAAATTGATCTCTGAGAGCAAATAATAAAATTGCTCAAATTGAGCTTAAATAGGCCTGGGCGGAGCATGTGAAGTTTCACTCCCCGGAATTCCGCGGATTGATACAAGAACTTCACGAGATTCCACAGAGTTCCATCCACAAGCGGAGCTACAGAACTGAGAACAGTCTGTTTCCCATCTATGCAGAAGGCTATTGGCTTTGTGATGAGACACCCCCGAAGAGACTTAAAACATGCAGCATGGTCATTAAATGTCTGGGGGGAATATTACCAAGAAATTGCGATAATTATCGCAAAGCGCGCTCAGCGCTGTTTTTTTTTATCGCCGGCTATTGCTGGATTTCATCGAGGAGATAACCCGTTATTATCAACGCTTATCTCCAAGGCGATAAAAAATCCATCAATAGCGGCGAAACCCAGCAATAGCGCGAGAAATCCAGCGATAAATTCAACGCGCTAATGAAAAGCTTGCTAATAGGCAGGTGAGGACTTAACCTTACAATCCACCTCCCATTGACTAGAATGGTTAAGTCAGGTTTTTAGCAGGTGTTAGATTCCAGCGATAATCGCGGTTAGCGCAATTTTTTTTATCGCTTCGCGGGCATTGCTAATAGGGGGAAGTTGTGTTTGCGACTGTTTTCAGTCGCTTTTAGTTGGGAACGCCTACTTTGCATGTCATTAGTGATATATATCGCTGACATGCAAAGCGGCACCACAACGGTCGCTAGCATAAAGCTGTCGCTAACAGCTGTTAGCGACAGCTTGCTAATAGGGCGATAGAAATATCGCCGCTTTAGCATCAAAAAGTGCTGCTAAAGCGGCGATAAGGCCCTTGCTAATATGCCCCCACGTTTTATATGCAACATTGTCGTGTACCGAAGTGATTGGGGAGGAAGGGTGTCCATGCAGCAGGTGGAGGGGTATTCGGTGTGCACCAAAACATGCTCTAATGCCTCCTTAATATGAAAAGCAGCAGACAGTAGGGGTTTAGCAGCTAGCAGGTGACTCGATGTTCATATTGGTACAGTAGACGGTGACAAGGAAAAAAAAGGGAATATATTTGTTTATTCCAGGTTTAGGAACGAGGAAACATAACATGAGAAATGTTGTTTGATTTACTAATGACAGCTCGTCTGACGTTATTCAAGGTCAATGATGGGACATGACAGGCGTCTCTTACAGAGGAATTATAAGAGTGAAATGAATACTTTAGAGGAGTTGTTTTAGGCACTTGAAAGCAGCGAAAGGCCTAATCCAGCACGGATAACTTCTGTTAATGAAAATATTAATTAATAATATTGGTGTGCGCAAGTTGACAACATATAAAGAGGTTTACACTACTGTTGGTTATATTTCAAACTAATATCAAAATTAACGATTTACCCTGACAAAAAAACATTCTTCAGGTGTGCATGTTAAATGCTCACTCAAACTTCCATAAGTAGTGAATACACAAAAGGGTACAGCTTGCAGAATTAAAGCTGTTGTGGCTGGATGGTTCAAGAAGAGTTGTTTAATTAACTAACCCAGGCCTTTTCACACCTTGGTTAATGGGAATCTCAGAGGAACAGACCACTGTACGACGGCAGCTCTTGGAAAGACCAGAAATTGTGCTGTGCCAGTGACCACACCATGAAACGCAGAAGTGTGCTCTGCAGACCAGCCCTCCCCAATCTACTGTTGTTCATAATTTCTAAGTAAACCTTGCAATGAGTATCAGCAGCATATTATATATAAATAATATAACTTCACCAGAGAGTTATTGTGAAACTACGGATCACAGCTTAAATTGCTGTAGTAGCCACTATGATGCTGAATGATTTAAGTTAACATGAACCTGTGGAAGTACACGTAAAGCAACTTTCATGTCCAGGACAATCAGGCACATGCATCAACCATTTTTGCGAGCGAAAACGGTGCGATTCGCAAAAATCGGCCGTTAGCGCCCGCAAAAGGCACTCGCAATTTGAGAATTCGCAATTAATTGCGATTTCTCAATTATGACAGCATTTAAGGAATCGCAATTTGCGATTCCTTAAATGCAATGCAAGAACCACTTTAGAATAGCAATTTCAGCTATTAGGGGCGCAAATTACCATCAAGTTGGACTTGATGGTATTTGTAAAACTTTGAAAAATGCACTAAAGTGCATTTTTCAAAGTTGTAGGTTACACACACACATGCCCTTGGGGCATGTGTGTGCGCAACATGGGTGCAAATCACAATTTAAGGGGTGCAACAGGGTGTCCTTTTGACACCCTTGCACCCTTGAAATTGCATGCGCAATGTGCGAGTACCTGTAGGCCCATAGGAATGAATGGGAAGGCATTCCTTAATTGCGACTCTCAATTTGCGAGTAGCAATTAAGAAATGCTTGGGAATCGCTAATTTTATAGCGATTCCTTCATGCATAGGCTTTTGCAATTCCTTAATTGCGATTCCTTAATAATCGCAATTAAGGAATCGCAAAAGCCTACATTGATGCATGTGCACTAATGTGCGGTGCTTCCCTCCTCTTCCAGACTGTCAGCCAAGCCCAGCCTTGTAAGCTTCTCCCCCCGCTGTAAGCCTAGGCTGAACACCATAACACTCATAAACACTCCAACATACCACAGCAGCTGAACACTATAAGATAGGAGATAGACAAGTGGGTACGCATGAGCAACATGAGCAGCAGCCTCTTCTCCCTACAGCCTTCACTCTAGCAGTGCCGGAAAGGAGCTATAATGCTGCTGCCACATCTGAACATGCATGCACACTCCCACAAAAAGCGCTGACTGAATAGGCGTGCCAGGGCGTGGCATGCCGTGAATTGTAGTTCTCTTCCAGAATTCATGCTTTGTGTTACATAACCATGGGAGAGCAAAGGAACTACCAGAATTAGGCTGTGCACTGTGATAGGTTTTGTAATAAGGATGGGAAAAAGGGTTGGGAGCCAACAAACTCAGCTCTGTGGTGGCTGGCAGAGATTTTACAAAACAGAGTGGAGTGTCTGCCCATCCCTAGCTTAGATACAGCAACATCTGGTATTGTACGGGGCAGCATGAAAGCTTATGTATGAGACATTACTCAATCATACTGATCCTGGAATTAATAGCAATACCAGATAGAAGATCACAAGTTAAGAGAAAGCCTCAAACAACTAATCTACACTGTCAACAATTTACAGATATTTTTTCCAAAGCACGTGCCACCAATTTCAAGTCATTGCAATTCAAGGAAGAATTAAGGCTACTCATGTTGCCAAAGGAACCAAAAACATTCTTTCCAATTTCAAAGTCTTTGATATAGGGGAAGAGTCGGGCAAACCTCTTGCTTCCATGCATAGCCAATCCAAAGTTTCTAATATTATTAACTCCATTAAAGATGATAAAAGCAGAATATATCATAGCCATAAAGAAATTATTTCTAAGTTCATGCATTCAGTGGAGAAGATCGAACACAACACTCTGACTGACGGAGTTTCAATAGAAGGGATTAGAAGGATAATTTATCATGTACCCCTTGATAAAGCTCCCAGTCCTGTCTGCAGCCCTGCTCAAATTCATAAATGGAAGATATTGCTCCATTTGAGTTGAAGATTCTTGAAGAAATAATTTGAAAATACAAACTTCTTCTTCATGACCACAAGCCATTACTTCATTATTTTAAAGAGCAAAGACCCAACCAAGTGCACATCTTATTGGTCAATATTTTTGTTAACTTCTCATTCATCAAAATACATGCTAACAGCAGTGGCATAGCTTAGTCAGTCAGATTCAGGAGGTGTGACTCTCAATGTTTCAACTAACAGAGCAGTGGGCTAAAGAGTGAGGGGTGAGATGACCAAGGTTTGAGCTGGCCTTTTCTACAGGGAACAAGGTTGGTACTGATTTGCATTAGGGGACCTTCTTATAGAGTGGCACATTGGGCAATGGGTTGGATTGTTACCCTGAGCCACCATCTCCATCACGACCTCCATCTACTCCGGATCCAACTCGGACCCCTGCCCACACCACATCTACAACCTAGGAAGTGAAGCCATTGGACACACCCTCACTGGACTCCTCAACTCCTCCATCACCACAGCCACTGTTCCCAAATGCCTGGAAGCACGCCGACGTCAAACCCCTCCTAAAGAAAGACTCAGCCAACCCCAACAAACTCAAGAACTTTCAGCCAATCTCACTCTTCTCTGCCAAAGTTTTTGGAAGGTTGTAAACCACCAGCTCAAACACTGCTGCGAGGAGAACAACCTGCTCGGACCCTCCCAGTCAGGATTCCGAACAAACCACAGCACCGAGATTGACCTGATCGCAGCCACTGATGATGTCAGACACCTCTTCAACCAGGACAGCTCGGCTGCCCTCATCCTCCTTGACCTCTGAGCAGCCTTCGACAAGGTCTCCCTCTACACCCTCATCACCAGACTTCACCACATCGGCATCCAAGGCAAGGCTCTAGACTGGATTGCCTCATTCCTCTACGGATGAACTCAAAGTCTCCACCTTCCACCCTTTGCCTCCGCACCCAAAAGCATCATCTGTGGCATCCCCCAGGGTTCCTCCCTCTTCAACACCTACATGACTCCTCTGGCCAACATCGCCCGCACCCACGGACTTGACATTGTCTCCTATGCTGATGACACCCAGCTCATCCTATCATTTGCAGGAGACACAGACACCACAATGTTCAACTTCCAAATCACCATGGCCAGCATCGCCACCTGGATGAAAACCATCTGTCTAAAACTCAACTTGGACAAGACTGAGGTCATCCTCTTCGGAAACAAGCCCTCTCCCTGGGACGGCACCTGGTGTCCCTCCGCACTCGACCCAGCATCCACCCTGTCCGATCACACCCGCTACTTCGGAATCATCCTGGCGCCCATTTCACCATGAAAAAACAGATCAAGTCTTTTTCCGCCGTCTGCTTTCACACCCTCCGCATGACCCGCAAGATCTTCCGCTGGATCCCCATCTCAACCAGAAAGACAGTAACCCAGGCCCTAATCTCCAGCCGACTCGACTATGGCAACACTCTCTACGCCGGATCCACCAAACAACTCCTCAACCGCCTCCAAACTATCCAGAATTCGGCATCAAGACTCATCCTTGACCTTCCTAGAAGATCCAGCATCACCCCTCACCTTAGGGTCTTCCACTGGCTCAACGTTCAGAAAAGATGCCTCTTCAAGCTCCTCACTCATGGCTACAAAGCCCTCCGCGAAACTGGACCCACCTACATCAACAACTGCCTGACTTTCCACTGTCCAACCAAAGAGCTACGCTCCTCCTGCCTCACCTTAGCCCAGGTCCCATGCATTCATCAGAGCCGAAGCGGGGCCACTCCTTCTCCTTCCTCACCATCAAGTCCTGGAACGACCTCCACCCCCAAATACGCACGCCCCACTTACTGAGGGAATTCAGGAAGCTGCTGAAGACCTGGCTCTTCGACCTGCACCTCTCGCTGACCGAGGATCGCTCAAACCCCCAGCACCTGGAAGCCCTCCTGTGTGACAAGTTGCGCAATACAAGCCTCAAAGATTGATTGAGCAATTGCCACTTGTCAGACTATTTGCAAGCATTCATCCAATCACCTTTTGGGTTTTTGATTGCCAGAAATATGCTTGAAACCCTGTGAGGGGTTTAGCTTTCCAAACCAGTTACTGCCAATGTTTGTGAATTCCAAAAAGTGGTACATTTACACCCATTCAATAAGTACTTCTATGGGTGTAGATTTACTAAACATTTTTGTAAACCAGTCACTATAAATCCATCTACTTAAGCTTCCTATCCAAAAATGTATGAAATTAGAACTATCAGAAAAACTGACAGAGACATAGCAGACTTAACTTAGGGCCCGAGACCCAATTATCAAGCCAAGAATGCATGTGGGGTGCACAAACCAACCATGCCCCTGTAGTTACACTTCTGCTCTTCCCACTGGGCCTCGTACTTCTTTCTGGGAACCTATGACTACAGTGATGTACAACACAACGTCATGAAGTCCCTTCCCTGGGATAACTTATTTTAAATGTATTTTCACTGCACACATTCTTATTTTGTCTCTGCTACAAGAAGTTTTAATAGTACGCTTGTCAAATCGGTGCATGTAGCAGAGGTCCACGTTTCAGGTTTTCACCTTCTACAAATCATTTTACAAGTGACTAACAACCCTTTGTACTAAGCCAAAGTTGCAAATGAAGGTGGGCATGCCAGCAATTTAATAGGGTGAGCGAAGTGTCCGACTTGGCCATAAGAGTCCGTGCATGAGCCAAGCCATTAAAATGTTTGGCAATTATATCTTGCAACAAACATAATTTAAAAATATGATACAGTCTCTTCAGCACTCACAAAAGTATTTTTTTTTACATGCAGAAGAGTTTCACCGGACTCATTTTTCAGCTTCTCTTATCTAGTAGGTTTAACTTTTTAAATGTTCTTGGAAATTTCCCACATATCAGTGGCGGATCCTACGCTAATGCGGAGGAGCAGCGCCCCACTACTCTGCAGCAGTAAAAGAAATGAAAAAATAAAATAATAATAACGTAATGTTATTATCATTTTTTTCTGTCCTCCTGCTTCGGCAGCTTTGCGTGAGGGGGCGGGCAGGGCTGCAGAGCAGGGGAGGAGTGATAGAACCCTCCTAAGTGCGCAATGACTGTTTTCCCAGCCCATTACAGCCTGCTTGGAGAACATGCCTACCCCTCCAGCCCCTGGCTGAGCGCTGTGTCACGGTGCTCAGACCAATCACAATGCTTCATTGTAGTGTTGTGATTTGTCAGGGGAGCCTGGCTGTGCTTCCTGTTTCTGGAGTCGGACGCAGGAGAGCAGGAGCAGAGACGCAGGACCCGGCGGCAAGGTAAGTGTTAATTTAAAAAAAAAAGTTTTCCATTGCAAAAAGTGCACTCCCCGCGCACCCACCCCGCCACCCGCGAGCCGTGCCCGCCGTGCCCGCCGCCACTGCCACATATGCAGTCTGTATTCATAAGCAACTGAGTAGGTTTCACTAAGGTGTAAATATCACTTCCTTTGAGGGTGTTATTTGATATTAATGTCCACATAAAACAATTATGTATTCTTGCTGTCTGAAAACTGCATTTGTATTAAGGTTTTGTTTTTGATGCCAGTGGAGGAAGGTGCATAGTTTTAAAAATAATAGATAAAAAGAAGAATCATTCTGCTCTTGGCCAACTTTACCTTCCAGTTCACTTGCTGCCGAACTCATATGTATACTTTTCATAGAGGTCAGGGGCCTTTTTCAGACTTGTTATTGACCGTTCAATGGAGTTGTGCAGGGTATGTGATGTGCATGACATAAACCCATCTCTCCAATTATTGTGTCTTATACCACAAAATATCTCCATTCAAGAACAATGTAAGCAACATGGATAAAAATACAATTGATTACCTTTGTGAGAGATGATTTATGGGAGTTACAGCAAAACACACATAGACATACAGATTTGCAGTATTACGATAAAAGGACAACTGCACAGAGAGGATTTAATAAATCTGAAATACTACTTTTGAAACAGTGGATGAGACACTGGTTATTTACTTTCGCAAGTGTGAGATTCTGCATTACTGGTCAAATGTACTAACCTTGAATTCAGAGAAAAAGTGTCAAAAATTGTGTACCAACATTTTTCGAATCGAATTTTGAAGCAACCTATGTACTATTAGTTTGGTTTATAAAATCACCATTTCATAGGGGTTGCAACCTGACCTACCTCATGCATATGAATGAGGTAGGTCACAAATTGCATATTGCTCCGATTGGATGCCATCAAAGGGGTGGTTGCCTGCTGGGGTAAACAGACTGCCATGTCTGTGATTGCATTTAAATAACGTATTTTTTAAATGCTAACTGGTTTGCCAAAAAGGAAAAGGATCTGCATTTGCCGAAAAAAATACTTTTGTTTAAGATTTGGCAGTAATACCCTGGACCACTGTGGGCACACAAGCAAACTTGTGTTTCCTTATTCTCCTATTTGATTTGTTAGCTCTTGTTCTGTATTACAAACCTGTTATTATATTGTTGCAATGTCATCCTGTGCCCTGGGACCCCCATTTTGTGCTGACTGGTACTGGTGGTAGCTGCCTCTGACTATCCTTGGATTCTGCTTAACCAGGCCCAGGGCCAATGCTATGTTGAAAACACACTTAGGGGCAAATTCACAAGGAGCTATCGCCGAATTAACGGCACTTTATCGCAGCCAAAGTCGTGATAAATTTACCTCCCCATTCACAAGCCGGCGTTAATAGCCCACAGCACCAGATTACCCACAATAGCAGCCGCAAAAATCATCGCCACAGAGGACCCCCGCAAATATCGCTAATGAGATGCAGAGTAGGCGTTCCCGTGACAAAAGTCGAGACAACAGCACACCTCAACATTCACAACGACCAGCCACATCCACGATAAAAACACAAAACAGGCGATAAGGCGTGTTAGCACCAGGAAATCTACACCTGCTCTGACCAGGTGTAAATCTGGACAGCAGCCAGCACCACAAAAGGGAGCACAGCCCAGGGCCACATCCGAAGGGCAACAGATGCCATGGAGCCACTCATCATGCGGCCCGGACACCCAAGAGGGCCACAACACCCACTTACACCACACACAGGCCCGCAACACTCCCCCCCACCCCCCAGGACCACCCCCGACTAAGAAATTGCACACCAACACCACGAATCCCAAAACAAACATTTTGCCTGATGTCGCACAAGCAGGAAAATAAACATACATGCGTGGCCAGAAAATGGAGAATCAGTCATACAGCAATGCAATCACCAACACAAAACACCATACAAACAAAAGCAGAAACAACCCTTAGGATGAGTCCTAGCTGCTCCACACTGGACAATCCTTAGCACACAGCCTGGAAGACCAAATCCAAGAGAAGAAGGTGTGCCATGCGCCCAACAAAGGAAAGAGAGGGAGAGAGCGAGGGAGAGAGACAGAGTGAGATACCACACGCAGCACAAGGCCGCTCGGGCACCTGGCTCCACATGCCAACATGTGTGTGTGAATCGCCATCCGTACACCATGAGCCCAAGGCTGTGTCCCAATCTCAGCGCCAAAGCCACATCACATTCCAAAACGCAAGTAGCAGCCAGACAAACATCAGGGATGAAAGCACCATTGTCCATATGCAGAATGCGGGAGGACACCTGCACCTCTAACCTTGGCCCAGAACGTGCCTGGAACACCCTGACAGAGATGCAATGGCAGATGGGGACGACTCCCACACCACGCATTCCTCAAATGAACCATCCGACTCATCCGCAGCCCACACACAGAAGCCCCTGCCTGTGGTACCCCCGCATGGGATGCCCTTGACACTCACGGAAACAGCACCCTACAACGTTGCACACACATTCGAATCATTGCTCAGAGTTGTGGCAAATCCCCCACACAACTGCCGCAGTTCAGAAGAGTGCCTGTTCATGAGACGCACCAACGCAATGGCAGGCCATACCGGGCACATGCACAACCCCCATCACGAGGAACAGTACCGTGCACGCATGCTGCATTTACTGGGTGCACTGCCACTGGCAGTGCTGCGGATCAGTTACAGGCTCAGCTTCCACATTGCCCACGTCACCTGCGTCCAGCCCTGGTTCCACTGCCGAACATGCACATTCGAGTGTCCCATGGATGTCTGCCTATCCAACACAACTGTTGATGAATTGGACTATGACTTGTGTCTGCGCCCGCTGTTGAATCACGAACAGGAGTGTAACCGAGACAGCCGTGCATGGGATGCCTTGACATACTGCGTATGTATTGGTAGTTGTGCATGGGAGATTGCACAGTTTCTCGTGTGCAGTGACCACATCGAGGCGCTCCCCTATTGGGCTGTGTTGCGGATCGGTGAGACGGCGTGGGCTGAGCACACCTGCCTGGACCACCTAATGGATTGGCTCACCCTGGTGTTCCTTGAACACGACAATGACGTACTATTGGAACACATTGCACATGAAGCTGCATGGGCATTCATGGACGAGTAACTACGTTCCTGCAGCCACATCCGATTGCCACCCACAGCACATGGCCCAACAACTTGTTGCATCGTGGGGATTGCTCACATATCCCACTACAACAGAGGACACGTCTGCCTTCGGTCGGGCTCTGGATGCATGTGCGTGGAATAACACGTGTGTAAACACACCTGTGCAAGGTGACACAGGTCCATGGTCGGAGCAACACAGCGTCGTTTGGCAATGTTGGCAATCCACACTGCTGGGGAGAGCACACACATGGCAATGGAGCACGACATGTGAACCTGTCAGACCCTCACACCTGATCACTGTCAGCAGAGCAGACAATCGGTGCACACCGGAGGCAGAGGAACATGCAGATCCCACATGCAGTGAGTCGTGCCCCCACACGGGGCAATTGGCAGACGCCAAACAACACATGACTCATCCAGCAAGGCAAGGTGGGCTGTGAGCGTTGCCATCCGTGATGAATGTTGCCCATTTCAGCCCCAACATTTTCTGAACCTGGACATGTACCCATGCTGCGTGTAAGTGTCTCAAGCATGTCCCTGCCTGTCGTGGCCGTTGCCTCGTCCATACTGACAGGCACATGCCAATAAAGCCTATGCCACTCCACTGGTGTCTAACTGTGAGGTGTGTTGTCTAGATTGTCCACTCATGTGCCACAATGAGCCTCGTCCCAACACAGGGAGGAACTGACTGACGCATGTGCAATGGGGGTGTCCCTTTGGCAAGCTCCGCCTCTGTGAGCCAGACATTGTTTTTGGATAGGTGCTGGACGACATGTGGACTCACATGACTCCAGCTATGTGTGTATGGTGTCCAACCTCTGACCATGTGGAGCAATGTCATACATCACAACAGAATGTGTCCACACAGATGTGTGTAAGTCGGTATGCGACGTGAAGTCCTGCTGTCACACGTGGTGTGGGATACCACTCCTGGCCTGCCACCGTTTTGGTCACTCCTACACACGGCCCTATTCAACACATGGACGTGTGCCTACGTTGGGGTGTTGTGGAGATTGCTGTTGATGTGAAATGGGGACACAGCTAGTACTCACCTTCACAGTCATTCAATTGGCCATGTGTCTCAGGGATAGACATGCGCATAGATGTCAGTTACAAGGGTGTACCTTCATGTGCAATCAGCGTCCCCACATCCAGCCATACTTCCATATGTGAGTGAACATAGTGATGACACATCTGTGTGATTTAGAATGTTTTATTCACATTCAGGTGATTGACGGAGCTGGGGCAGTACCTGGCCATCCAAGCCCACATCACATGGAAGCCCAGTGGTGGGCCAACCGGAGTCCTTTGGGGATTGCACAGTGATTGGGAAGAGGGAGAGTGAAGTCCGCAGCAGGTTTGCTGTGTGATTGGCCAGCGGTGAAGAAATGGCAGTCCGTGTCGGGGTCCGGGTGAATGTCGCAGGGTGTTCCGGAGGTCAGTAGGAGGCATTTCCCAGGGCATGATGCATAGGTCATGACCAGGCAGGGACAGGCCATGTGGCGGTGATGGATGCTACTGCCCCTTCCTCACACAGTAGTTCCCATCCCCTTCTCACTCCCCTGATACGGGTTCTGTGTCCGGTGTGTCCGGTGTGTGTGGCGGGGTGATGGCTGCATCGCTGTGTGCCCCTGACACATCAGACTGCGTAGGTGATGGTGCAGCATCACAACGTGCCACGGACACATCAGGGGTCGGAGCTGTGTGTGTCAGTGTTCCCGCTGCAGTCATCTGGGAACGGCTCAGTGGCAGCAATGGCAAGTTGGAGTACTGCAGGGTGTTGCTGTTCCCAGCCACTACTCGCTGGTGTCCAGCTGTGGCAGACATCCTTCCAGCCTGCGTCTGCTCCATGGTGTCCACTGCCCTCCGCATCTGTGCCAACTCTGTGCTGTCATGGCTGGTGCCTGTCTGACCAGACAGTTCCTGCATTGGACTCATGGCACCAGCGAGGTTAGCCACGGTCTGTGGCGGAGCATGGTGCGTACACGGGGTGTCCGATAGGGACTGTACGTGGTCCCTGATGGGAATCAGACACACACGTATGGCATCGAGTTTGGCTGCCACGAGTTCAAAACCCACCCGCAGCTGATGAGCCAACTCCACCTGGCAACCCAACACACGCCGTTGGAATTCCATGTATTGGTCGGGGGGTCCTGGGAGACACCGTGGTGGTGTGTGTTTCCTGCTGTGTGGTCTGTGCAGGTGGTGGGGTCACCTCGAGGCAGCTGGCCTGGCCTGCTTCTGGGGGTGGGGTGCAGAGGCTGTCCAGCATCCGTTGGAGGGTGCCTTGACGTGTGTGCAGGTTGTCCTCTTCATCATCTATGGTGGGATGTGTGGTGTGCTCTGCAGGGGGTGTTTTTTGTCCCTCTGCAATGTAAAGGGGAGATGCAGGTTAACAGAGTTTCACATGTATGGTGATGATTTGCAGATGTTCACATTCAGACTGCATGCCAATGTACATTGTGACTGTTTTGGGGGAGCTGGCTATTTGATGGCAGTCAGTGTGTTTTTCGACTACATGATGGATGTGTGGTAGTACCCGTACATTATCATCACACAGTGTCAGGCAATCCCAGATGTGGGTGGACAGTTACTACTCACGAGCGGAACCTGTTGCGGGCTCCGTCCTGTGGTGCTGGTGGTGCACTTTGTACCACATTGCCTTCATTGCGGATGTCCTGTGATTGCTATGTGTGTGTGCTGCATTGTGGGGGAGTTGCCCCTGTAGCTCTGATTTCTTGTAGCCTTCTCCCTTTGAGGCGGGGTGCCTTTGAATTGGGTGCTTTTCGGGGCCTGATTTGCTTTTGACTTGGGTCATGTGTGCTCGCGGACTGTTTTTGTGGCCTGGTGCAAAGTTTGTCTGCTGCGTGTATTGTAAGGCATGAGTTGTGGGTGCACGTGGTAACGTCGGAGTGTGACCTGCTCCTTTAAGGATGTGATCCGCAGTTGGCTACCTCCATGTCGCTTCGTGGGCCATGTCATTTTTTTGGGGCAGCTGCCATGCTATCGGACATGCAGTGTTACTTGCATAGTCAGTGTGGGTCACAGAGCTGCTGCTTTGCTGGATTCAGCACATGTGCACAGGTAGGATGTGATGTTGGTGATAGGGGGGGCCCTCTGTGCACTTTGTGGATGGGGGCCTGCTTGGCATTTCTATGTGTGCTGCAGTGTGCCAAGGCATTCAGGGACGTGTTCCACGGTCATTGTGGGTGTGCTGTGTGCTGCGCGTAATTGTGCATGTGTGCCATTGTGCCCATCTCCCCCGTCCCCCATCCCTAGTAGTTACTCACCCTGTTGCTGTTGGGTCAGGTCGTATCGTGCTGTGTCCAGGCCCCCAATCCTGCCACCGTCTCCTCACTGCTGACTGTGGCCGCCATTTGCTCCAGCTCATCCAGCTCCTCCTGTGTCGCAGGACTCCCACCTCCAGTCACCATTGCTGCTTCCCTGTAGGCGGCGAGCTTATGTTTGGTCTGCCTTTTCAGATCATGCCAGCGCATCTTGACCTCCTCCAGTGACCTCCTGGACACTCCGACTGCATTGACGTTGGTGACGATGGCCTGCCATATTTCGGTTTGGGTTGCCAGTGCCGCAGTGGAGGTGCCGAACAGTTGTTGATGGTGTTTGGTCACCCCTGTGACGATGACCTGGTCTTCCTGCGGACTGTACCCGGTCTTCCTCTTCCTCTTGTCCTTGCCCTTCCCCGGAAGCGGGGTTCCTGGCTGGTCCTCCGTAGGGCTTGTGGTGTTGGGCTTGTCCTCTGCACTCGGTCCGGGTGCATCCATGTTGCTACGCAGTTTGAATTGTTTTTGGCCTTTTTTTTTCTTTCTTTTATGGTGCTTTTTCCCGCGGCCGCGTGGGATTTAGAGGCCTGTGGCTGGTGTTCGCTGATTTCTGTACCGGGATTGGCCTCATCGCATGATTTCTCGCGTTTCCATTTTTTCGGCGTGGCGTTGATTTTCACGCTGACATTTGATGCGTTATCTGGTGACTATCGCATGGTACCGCCTTGTTGTGAATTCCACGTTGACATGGGGATATTTTCCCGCGATAGGCTGCGATATTGGAAGTTGTGTTACGCTACTCTTGCGGTAGTTATCACACGTTCTTGTGAATATACCCCTTAGAATGCACTAGGGTACACTATGGGTTAGGGTACCCCTCTGATTGGCATGACCTCCCCTATAAGGGCCTAGTCCATAATAGGGCAGGAGGATAAAAACTACCTAGTATATAATAGGGCATGGCAGTTTAGAAGCCAGCAGCCCTTTCTGCACTTGCATGTGTGCACTACTAAGGCCTGAGGTCAGTTTGAAAGCAGCTCTTTTTTGCAGGCCTGCTTTTAACACGTAAATTGCGCCCAAACTCGACTTTGGTGTTTGGGGCACTTAACAAATAAATACACTCCAATATTTTGTCGTATTAGGTACCATCAGGATCTCCCCTAGGTGCCGCAGTGGCGGGGGTCAGGAACTTATAAGCAGGACCCTTATAAAATAGGTTTTATATGCCTTGGGGTTGTTGAGATGGCACCGTTCACTCCCCACTTTGTAGTACACTTCTTCCCAAAATAGATGTTTGTGCTAGGAGCACTGTGGAGTGAGGATATGAAATATTTGTACATATTCAGAATCCCTAAAGTCTCCCCTAGGTGTGCAGGGGTTGCAGGGGTCCTATAAATATAGGCAGGGTCCTTATAAAATATGTTTTATAAGTCCTGGTGTTGGAGAAATTGCCCAGTTCATTTTCCCCATTGCAGATCCCCAGCCACATAGGTTAACATGGCAAGAAGTTATTAACTAATAATTCCTGCCAGAAAAGCCCCAAAAATATAATTTAAGGACTCACTAGAATGGGATTGATAGATCCAACAATATGCTATTGTTGAATTTATTCTAAAATGTATAGGCAAGAAGTTACAAGACTTTCTTGTCTGTAAGCCAAAATTCAGCCTTCCAGTGATCTGGCCTGATTGGTCAGATTTAAGTGGATTAGCCAGGCTGCTTTGATGAAGTGATAAGTAGCCCCTTGGGTGAAGGATCAATTCTGGGAGGAGAGGGTTCTGCTGCATAGGAATGCCAGAGCCAGGGGGAGGGGTCGTAAACAATGCTCCTCAAATGAAGGAGGAGACGGGCAGAAGAAACCAGTTTCATTTACAGCCCTACCCTCTGAACCCAGCCAGATAGCAGGCTTAAGGAAGGAATGTACAGATGCCAGGGGGAGGGAGTCTATGGATATGAGCCATCCTGGAGGTTGGTTAAGCCAGCTCTTGCCTCTCTGCTAAGACTTCAGCCATATTGAATTTCGGAGAAATAGTGCTTTCTGGGAGACCATTGTGCCACACCCTGGAGAAAATGGTCATGCTCTGGCGTGTTGTCCTGCACCTCATTGGACAGGAGTGCCCACGTGTGTGACCCCAGAGAACACTGAAAAAGTATCTGAGAGGGGCAGTGTCTCTCGGATCTGCTGCTTGAAACAAAGGGAAGAAGAAGGGTCCAAGCTGGAAGTTTGATTTGCCCTAATAAGGCCCAGCACTCTGACTGACTGTGTCTGCTGCACAATCTGGAACTATGGCCCTGAGGATCAAACCTGCTTCAAAAGGACTGCAGGGTGGACTCCCTGCAAGCTACAGGTTAACAGAGCTCACCTGGACCATTACCACCAAGAATCCCCATCCTGGAGTACTACCAGTGTACTTTAAGGGTTTTGTCCAAGTGGATTTTGGGAATTGAAGTCCCAAACTTTCAAGGACCATCTTGGAGCTTCCAGGCTCTTGGAGTAAGTTTTGGACACTTTGGGACCCTCAACTGAACTCCAGGAAGAAGTTCCAGAACTTTGGAGAACTTTGGAGCAACTTTGAAAAAAAAGATCCATAAGTTGACCGATTCAACCTGGCCAGCCAAGCCGGCAACACTCAAACGTGAGCCGCCTGCCCTCCATGTTCGTCCCGCTGAAAAGCTCCGGAGGTCCGACTTCCAGAGCATGACCAGAGTTGGTCGGACCCCCAAGCCAGCGAACTCTCACCAAATCCGACTTGGTGAAGAACATCGAGGGACCCCGGGAGAAAAAGCTCCTTAAAAGTTTCTAAGTCCGAACATAGAAAAGGTGACTGGGACCAACCGTGAGAGTCAAGCCGCCCACCTTCAACCGCGAGATGGCCTGGATCTCTGGCTCATCCCACTGGACAGCTCCGGAGGTCTGACTTTCATAAGTTTGACCAGGGGCTCGTAGCTAGGCAAGCCAGCAAACCCTCACCGAATTCGGACTGTCTGAGAGCATTGAGGGACCTGGGAAGAAAAGCTGCAGAAAGGTTTGTAAGTCAGAAGGTAAGAACTTTGACCGAGTCCTACAGCGAGGGGTAGCCACGCAGGGCTCCATTGCGTTCGGCCTGAAACTTTGACTTTGCCTGGTCTAGCGTGACCAGATGTCCAAATAGGCATTATATGTTTGTTTGTGCTATATAGTCCTAAATATTTCAAAATTAATATCTCCGCTTTCCTACATTGGATTTTTGTTGTTTTGGTGTCATTTTAAAGATACAAATATTTCCTATTTTGATAAATTGGTGTTAGATTTGTATTGTGAGTTGTGTCTCAATTATTTAACGAATTGGTGCTTTTAAATGCTTTACATGCCTGTCTTTGAAGTTAAGCCTGCCTGCTTGCAGCCAAGCTACCAAGGGTTGAGCCTGGGAATACATTTCTGAGACCTATTCTGAACCCTGGCATTATTGCCACTGGTAGATGCATATTTACCACTACCAGTAATTCACTTTCCAACATATATATTTTAATTTTACTCTATAAACTCGTTTTTGCTTCTTTCCATTCGACTTTGTAAAGCAGTCTGATGCTGTCAGACCTTGCACACTCTCTATAAGGGATTAAAGTACCCCTGCTCTACATTATAAGGATATTGCAAGTCACCGAAGAGTTCCATAACCATATAGAGGAACAAGGCTGCAGGCTGAGTTCCTTTACAAGGTTATAAAACTCTGAGGTGACTTGCAATACCCTTATCATGCATGGAAGGGTGTATTTTATCCCATTTTTTACATGGTCACACCATCACCTTTCCAGCAAGCCACTTAAAACCCTGGTGGGTAGCTGTTTCATATAAAAGAGAGAGCATGTTTGCAAACATGAAGAATAATAATAGAACGTCTATTGCAAAATGAAACACATCAAAGCTGTTAGAAATTTCTCTCAAGAAGATATTAGAAACAGGTCAATAGAAGTCCGTTTTATTTTTTTTTAAAGTTGCAGTAGTTCAGAAAGTGCAGAAACATGCAGAAAGATGGGGCCATATGTATGAACACATTTTCCCATAGACACAGAATGGGTAAAACCCTTTGATACATCTGGCCCATATATATAACTTTTCTATAATTATCTAAGGAGTACAAAAATAATCATGTTCTGTCTGCTAGTCACTTTAAGCTAGAAAAATAGAGTCAAAGAAAGAAAAGCAACATTTAATTTCCATTGCTTTAAACAGCTGCTCCGTGACCCTCCAGGAGAAAACACGCAAACTAAAATAAACCAAAAAAAGGAAACCTAAAGAAGAATGAAAACATATTGGTTGTAAAATAACATTGGATTTTGAAAAATTTTATTTGAACAAAATCCACTCAAAATTAAATTGCTTTATATTCAATGCCTGGTAACCAAGAAGTGGGGAGTACGGCAGCCTCTTGCATTGTTAAAGTATTGCTCAAGCTGTTTCCATCGTTCTGTGTTACCTTTCTCCTCCCGACCAAACTGGTGTACATGATGGCATAACACTGGGCATTTCATGGCATGAAAATAATATGGCAATATATGAAAAACATAAGAACTGCAAACAAAATAAGTAAAATAGGGGGTTTATCGCTTCAGTGTAACGTGTTACTCGTTTTTGCATGTGCCAGACACCATAGATCACTTCTCAGGAATTAACCAACTATTCTCTCTTTGTCTTTTTTTTGCATTTTTCTTGTTTTGTCTGCCTTTACTAATCTGTTATTTGAAATGTTTGGACAGAAACGTTCACTAAATTCCACCCACATAAAAAGTGTGTTCACCCCATGCAAAGCTCCATGGACAATTCTAGAGAATTACCACATTTGTTTAGTAAATGCGTGAGTGCATGGTACAGATATTAAGTTTAGACATGGAATAAAGGTTCTGAAATATCAAAAGCAAACATTAACTTACCATCCACATTCACAGTCACTTATCAGCGGTCTTTTTGATTCACTCATAACATCATTTCCGGTTCCAGAGAGTTCCACGACACGTCCTGTTCTTATGTGCTGCACGCACACAATAAACACCCTTTGTGACGTATCACTAATTTAATTTCTGGCTCCAGAGAATTCTACAGTAAGTTTTATTTTTTAAGCCTACCTTTGCAGCCAGGTGTAAACTGCAGCATATGGCCTATCAACTGTTCTGATGCGAATGTTTTATGTCTAGGTATCCAAACTGTTCCTGGGGGAAATCTGTTTTATTTCTCAGGTCAGATTTAAGTGATGTTAGTGTCCAAAACCCAGGTTAGTCAAACGCAAACAAATCTTGTGGAGTGTAGATGCAAAACATTTCCGTCAGCCAAGCAAATATCTTCTGTGGAATTTCTTGTTTTGCATCTCCAGCAATCACTAAATTATACTGTACAGACTATCTGTGTTATCCAAACTTAAATCTTGTTCCATGCCACTCAGTTGTGCCACTTCGTCCCGGGGTAGCTCTCAATAAACAAGCTTTGACAAAGCCAACATATATCAGCTAGGCTAAGTTATTGGCTTCGCCAATGTTTTTACCGATTGCGGGGTGGGAGACAGGCATGAGTCATTAGGGAGCAAGGATGGGGGACGAGAGCATGGGGAAGGCTGGAAACACATGCAGTCCAAGTAAGCAGTGGAAGGAGACAACGCTACCAGTCAGAACACTGGGAGGAGAAAAGGCTCCTGCACAGCACACATATGAAGATAGGGAGGAAAGGCACTGAATCAAGAAGAGACAACTGAGATAAAGGCCTGGGTGACCCATAGCACCTCCACATTATATGGTCTATATTGAAAACAATAGGTCTGCCTAGAGTCAGCTAACGCTCTCTGCAGCCCAGACCTAAAAATGACTGGATTGGTGATAATGTGCATGTACTTTATGCAGTTGGGGCGTTTGCAGCAATCAGAGGATTTAAAGTCTATTCTCACACATTTATATGTTTATTGCATTTGTGCAGATCTGTGGCTGCATCTTGATGGCTTATGAAATTTGGCAAAACAAATGGGTGGCAGTCAAAGCTTGCAATTAATACCTAGCACAGTATTAAAAATACTAACAACCTACCTACTAGGAACATCTGAGAGAAATAGAGCTTACACGCAGACAATACACCTACAGACATACACAATCAATTTAAAAAAAATGTTGTTTTGCAACTTCTATGTATGCTGCATTAAGCAGCACATAGAAGTTTCAAAATGCCATTCAAAATGGTGCAAGGGTGTCTGCATTAGGGCTAGGCAGCTAAAATTAGCCCCAGTGCAGAGGAAAACAGAGAGCTGCACCAAATCCTTGTAAATACGGTGCAGCCCTGTGTTTTGGAAGCGGCAGAGCGCTGCATTATTCCAAGGTGGGTAACGCCGCGCTTTGCCACTTCCTAGTAAATGTGCCCCTTAGTATTCAATACCTTGCCATTGTGGTATTTTAGTGAGACAGAGCCTGATGTACAACGAGCAGGTCACAAAAAAGTCAGTGCTTTTACACACTACCTTCAAATCCCCTGTTAATACCTGTGAATGCACGAAAAGACGACTGCGATAGTTAGCACAGCTTCTTTAGCGCATTTGTATTCTCTGTCTGCCAGCAGTTCGTTAAAGCTGTACAAGTCCCTCAGAAAATGGTTGACAGCCAGGACAAGACAATGTAGTAGTCTCCATTGTGTTTCCCCCCCAATTGTGGCCTGTCACAATTCATCAGTTGGATGCCAACCCAAGCGGATAACTTCCTCTTTGTAAGTGAGTATCCATTCCATATCGCTATTGTTCTTACATCCCATTGCTATGCTTTGTTGAAAATCACAGAGAGGCCTGGGTACCCTTTCATGGCCTTCATATTTGCTTCTTGGTAAGAGTCGCCAAAGGTTCTTTGCAAGGCGGAAAGATTTTTGTTAGTCACAAAGTATATTGTGACCCGGGTATTTGTGGAAGCCAAGCCCTAGGCACCTCTTAATAAATATTTTGCCCACACACTCCTGACACCATACATAAACGCAGTGGCGTAGCTAGCCCTCTGGCCACCCGTGGTGGCCCTTGCGTTTGCCGCCTTGCGGTGGCCGTAGTGAAGAGTGGGGGGGATGTTTGCTATTGACGCCTGAGACGGCAGGTAAAATTGGGGGGGGCGCTGCCCCCAAAACTCATACCGCCCAGGGTGGACCCCCCAAACCCTTAGCTACGCCACTGCATAAACTGAGCTCACTTTGTAGCTCCTTCCAACTGCACTGTCTTGTCATCTCTCTTTGCAGGCAGCTTGTCTCCAATCTACCACAGCTGATGTGGGAAATGGATGTTTTTACTTCATGCCTTCCTTTCTACCTTGTCCCACAACCTCTAAGTTCTCTGTCCTCTTTCCTTCAATCTCTACATGTGACCTTCTTCTACTATTCTCTGTGTCCCTCACTTACTTTAAACAGATACCATAACGCACTACTGGTATCATAAGGCTTTTCAAGGAGGATGTCCATTTTTATTAGATGCAAAAAGAACAATTGATGGACAGAATGCTGAAACAATGTCAAGCATTCACCTCCAGTACAGAGATCTGGGCCTAAATCCATTGTTTTTCTTACACACCATGCATTCCAGTTTAGACCCAGCCATATGCAAATCAGTCTTCACCCTGCTCCCCATGGGAACAGTCCAGCCCGAACTGCCATGCCAGGTCCTCTCTGAACTGGAAACAAGCATCCTGGGACCGGATTCAGGGTATCACCCCTCATCAGCCAGGTTAGCCTGACTCCAGTGGCATGGTGAGCACAGGACACATGTCTGTGCATACCCTTGCCACTTAGGGCAACAAACGCAAAAAGAACAATTGATGGACAGATGGATTAAACCCAGATCTTTGTGACTGGGGGTGAATGTTTGCATTGTTCAGCATTCCGTCCATCATTTGTTCTTTTTGCTTTTGTAGCCCTAAGTGGAAAGGGTATACCCAGACATGGGTTGTATCTCACTTCGCCATCCCCCCTCCTGAAGCCATGAATATTTCCGGGGTCCGCCACCCCCCAGGGCCAGCTCCTGCAATCTCCTGAAGTGCCCACCCTTGGGAGATAGCTATTTGCTTTTGCTTGACTGGAGCTGTCACAACTTGCACCAAACAAGAGCAAACACTAACTCTGCTCTCAGTAAGCGGGAGCTGTCAAACTGCTCCAGCTTGCTGGGAGCAGAGTTTTCCTCTGTTTCCCTGCCTGTTGTCATGCAGGCGGGGAAACAGATGAAATAATTGCTCCCACACGCAGGGAGCTGCATATTTAGCAGCTCCCTGCATGCGGGACCAATGCCAGCTGGCACCGTGGGGGTATTAAGGCTCCCCCCGCGGTCCCCATCAAAGCACACTGGGTGCCCTGGGTAGGGCCAGGGCACCAGGCAGATGTGACCAGGCCCCGGGGGATGGGGAGCCAAGGGTCCAAAATCCCTCCTGATGTTCTATATGCCAATAAAAATGACTTGAAAGATCATTGTGGCCCATGCATCTTTTCAATGGTGACAAGAAGAACTATGTCAGGAAGAGAGCACCCTTGGAGGCAAGCAGCTTAGGACGGTGTGGCGCTGATAAAAAATGTCATGCTGTTGCAGCATCGTATATATCACTGCGAGTAAAGTGAATTTTGATTGTGGATTTAGCAGTGCCTACCCTGGTATTCTCCAACACTGGTAAGGTGTGGTGTTGCACTGATTCAAAGTTGTGTCTGCACATGAGTGTGAGCCGCAAGCTAGTGCATTTACTGATGTTGCATAGCTGCCATTTTGAAGGCCTTCTGCGCGTTGGCAAGTCATAAAATGGGGATTATGTCTTGCCGTGAGGGAACACGTTGGTATAAAATTTGCAGGCATGTTGTATTTTATATGTTCTAGTGCTATTTGAAAATGTATAGTTATACCTGAGAAAGATACTCACAGTGGGATGTAGAATATTGTGCACATTGAAAATGTATAGTTATACTTGAGAAAGACAATCCTTTGTGGATGTATTATGCTGTTCATATATAGGCATTGCCTTTGTTTTTCCTTTTTGTTGTTTTATCATTTTGTTGTTATGTTGTTGTTTTCTAGTCTTACTAAGATGTGCTGATTGATATGAGGAAGGAGATGCTGATGTATATAGACTTATAAGAGTCTTCCTCATGAGACAAGCGGCACGAGGCAGCACACCGTGCTGTGTGTGTCATGAAGAATCTAAAGTAAACAGGAGATGTTTGACCATCAAGCAGCTGGCTGGGGGCTTCCTCCTGATGTTCTAGATACCAATAAAAACAACTTACCTGATCATCAACAACCAGCCCATATTTTAAATGAGGCAGGCAGGTTGGACCTCATTGTGAACAGTCACTTTAACAGAGAAGGATTTGAGAATACCTCGCTGTTCAAAGTGTAAGCATGCTGCCAATGCACTCAAAAGAATTCCGGATCTGTCGAAGAGCCAGGTCTTGAGGCACTTCCTGAAGGTGTGCAGAGTGGGGGAGCGTCTGATGTTGACTGGGAGCTCGTTCCAGGTCTTTTCTGCGATGTAGGAGAAGGCTTTTCTGCCTGCTCTGGTTCTGCGGATGTGTGGGGTCTCTGCCAGGGCAAGGTCGGCGGAGGGGAGGTTCCTTTTGGGTACGTGGAAGGAGACTCTTTCGTTGAGGAATTTGGGTCCGATGTTGTGGAGGGATTTGTAGGCGTGGGTGAGTAGCTTGAAGGTCACTCTCTTCTCGATGGGGAGCCAGTGGAGGTCTCGTAGGTGCTGGGTCATGTGCTCGTGTTGTGGGGTTCCAAGGACGAGTCTGGCTGCGGTGTTCTGTATGGTTTGGAGCTTGTGTAGCAGGGATTTGTTGATTGTTGCCGTAGTCCAATCTGCTGGTTATGAGTGCGTGGGTGACGGTCTTTCTGCATTCGGGGGGATCAAATTGAAAGTCTTGCGGAGGATGCGGGGGGTGTTGAAACAGGTGGAGGCGATGGCGTTGATCTGGCAGGTCAAAGAGAGGGAGGAGTCTAGAATGAGGTTCCCGGCGTGGTCCTTTGGGGTGGGTGGGTTTCCGAGGGCAGGGGGTCACCAGGAGCTGTCCCACGCAGTGGGGGTGGGTCCGAGGACGAGGACCTCTGTCTTCTCTGAGTTCAGTTTAAGGCAGCTGTTGCTCATCCAGGCTGCAACATCTTTCATTCCTTCTTGGAAGCTGATTCTGGTGTCTTCAGGGTTCCTCATGAGAGAGAGGATGAGCTGGGTGTCGTCGGCATAGGATACTATGCTGAGCCCTTGCTGTCTGACGATGGCAGAGAGGGGGGCCATGTAGATGTTGAAGAGCGTGGGGCTGAGCGAGGATCCTTGGGGTACTCCGCAGTTGATCTCAGTAGGCTTGGAGGGGAATGGAGGGAGTCTGATCCTTTGGGTTCTGCCAGAGAGAAAGGAGCGGATCCAGTCGAGGGCGTTTTCCTGTATACCCGCGTCGTGGAGTCTGGCTGCAAGAGTCCGGTGGGAGATGGCATCAAAGGCTGCGGAGAGGTCTAGTAGGATGAGGGCCGCAGTGTGGCCCCCGTCAAGTAGCATGCGGATGTCATTGGTGGCGGCAAGGAGGGCGATCTCGGTGCTGTGGTTGCTGCGAAATCCGGACTGGGAGTTGGTTGCCGGTGGTGGGGAGGGGCGTGGTGTCCGGAGTCTGTTTGCTGAAGTTGTCTTAGAGGGCCTTGATTTTCAGGTGGAAGTAGGAGCTGAGCTTGTTGCAGAGGTCCTGAGAAGGTGTGACATCCGTGGCTTCGCTGGGGGGTTTGGTGAACTGCTGTATGATGTTGAAGAGTTCCTTTGCATTGTTTGCGTTGGTGTGGATTTTGTTCTTGATAAAGGTCTGCTTGGTGGCTCTTATGCGCTGGTGGTATTCGTTCATGGCGTTTCTGTAGTTGTTCTGGTCTTCGGTGGTTTTCCTGTTCTGCCAGAGTTTCTCGAGGTGTCTACAGGAGCGCCTGGCTTCTTGGAGGTCGGTGGTGAACCAGGCGGCCTTCAGGGGGCGTTGTTTGACGGAGTGGCGTAGGGGTGTGAGCTTGTCAGCGCAGCCGGCGATCCATCGCTGTAGTTCTTCGGCTGTGGAGTTGGTGTTGGTCGTGGCGGAGGGGGGGTCGTGGAGGAGGGTGGTGTTGAGGTGTTCCTCTGTGATCTTGCTCCAGTTTCTCCGTGGTGGGCGCGGGGCGGGTTTGGGTGCGGTGGTGGTGGTGTAGGTGAAGTGTATGCAGTGGTGGTCTGTCCAGAGGGGCTGCGTGGTGTGGCTGAAGTGGATGTTTGTCCCTCCTGCGAAGATGGGGTCCAGGGTGTGTCCGGCTCTGTGGGTGGGGGTGGTGACGAGCTGCTTCAGTCCGAGGTTGTCGAGGTTGTCAAGGAGGGTGGTGGAGTCGGGGTCGCTGCGGTTGTCGAGCTGGAAATTCAGGTCTCCGAAGAGAATGTAGTCCGTGGAGGCGATGGCGTGCGGTGCGGCGAGGTCGGCAATGGTGGTGGTGGAAGAGGCGCAGGGTCCAGGGGTCTGTAGACGAGGTCCCCGCGTAGCGTGGTTCTGGGGCTGGTTTGTATCTGGAAGTGGAGGTGCTCTGTGTTGGAGAGGGGGTCGCTTGTGCTGAAGGTGGAGAGTCAAAGGGAGCTCTTGTGTGCAATGGCGAGTCCTCGTCCTGGGCGGAGGGGGCGGTCCTTTCTTTGGATCTTGTATCTGTCAGGGATGGCTGTGGCGATGCCGGGGCCGGAGGTGGCATTGGTCCATGTTTCCATGAAGAAGGCAACGTCAGGCGAGAGGGAGTCGAGCAGGTCCCAGATCTCCGTGGCGTGTCTGTGGAGGGAGTGTACATTGAGGAGGATGCACGTCAGGGTTCAGTGGTGCGGGTGTCCGTCGTGGGTTCTGCGGTCGCGGGAGAGCTGTTGATGGTGAAGGACAGTCGGCAGTGTCAGCAGGAGAACTGGCCGCGGGTGGTGTTCGGCGTCGATCTGTGGCAGTGGATGTTTCTCCCAGGGTTGAGTGAGAGGAGGGCGGTGGAGGTGTAGTGGTGTGGGGTCGTAGGTCCAGGGTCCCTGGCGCTGGCCATGGTCGGGTCGCGGATGGGCGAAGACGGGCTTGCCTTTGGGGCGCCAGCGGCCCGACCGCACAGCGGCCGCCATTAAGTAGGGGAGGGGGGCGGAACAAGAGGTAGGGAGGCGGGAGTGGGGGCTGTGTCGGGGGGGGGCCGCAGGGGCAGCAGCGGTGGGAAAACGGTGGAGCAAGGACTGGCAGGGAAAAACACCTAGTGGGGCAGAGAGAAAAATCTAAAATAAATAGGGGGGCGAAAATTAATGAAAAGAGGGTGAGAGAGAAATCAATTAAATAATGAGGGCGAGAAGCGGCGACGAGTGCAGCTCCAGGCAGGAGTCAGGAACATTCTGCCAGCTCGAACCCTCACCAGGAGGAGGACTCGGCGCAGCGGTGAGGCGACAGAGATGTGGAGCTGCCGGGGAGAGAGCTGACCTAGACCGGAGTCTATTGTATGTTTTAGGCTTTATCTCTTTTTATGTTTAATTTGCTGTGATGACATTCTATTTACGGAGCAATCTGTGGGATTTCGGAGGAAATGCCACATTTATTGCTAATATTTATGGGGCTTTACTGAATGGTTAACAGATGTTTAAACTGTGCGTGGTGTGGCCATAGGGCGTTGTTTTCCTCTAAACATCAAAAGAACTGGAGCTAGAGGAATGTATGTGGAGCCTCAAGCATATTGGTTTCTAAATTCTAGAGACATAAAACAAGATATTTATGTCTGGTATAAGTTGTCATGTCTTTTATTAGAAGAAAAAAGAAGAACGTTACAACAGTGAATAGCACAAGCTCTCTTGACAACATCCAACGGCAATCCACAATACCATCTTTGTACTTTTTGTGTTGTTGCAGTTCACTATTGTATCTTTGAATTGGCTTTTTGTCCACCTTTTAAAATGTGAAAAACATTTTTGGGAGTATAAATTACTGCACCAACCACCATATTTGTTAAGGAGTAAAGAGAAGCCAGCAGGATGGTGATGCTTACTGTGGCACAACTATTCCCTCTTCAAAGTAAGTGGGGAGCCCATCCTCGCAGCCAATAGCAATGTATCTGGTGGTGGCGCTGCCCTTGTATGCACAGGGATACACTGATGCATCGCCTTGGATCTTGCAGGTCGTGACGCTGAAAGGCTGATTGCTTACTCTCAGGTTCGGATTCTTTTTATAACGGCTCCCTGCTTTGTCGCAGACGGCTTGGATTTGGTTCCTGGTAGCATGGATGAAAGAGTTGGTTTCTTTGCATTTCGGCTCTGGAGGATCTTGGTTTGTCATACAGTTTTCGCGCATCTTTTGGTCACAATATTTCTCATTGCCAGTGCTCTCCGATTGGTCAAGATGTTGTCTGAGGAATCGGTCAAAACCATTCTCTCCTGCAATTGGTTTGCAGTACTGGTAGGCGCAAGTGACAGAAGCCACCACCAGTAGCAGGACCGGTAAGTGTAGTGGTAGCAGAGACATGTCAGTGACAGATCACCTGGAACTAACACTAAAAAAGGGGAGAAGCAACATTAGACATGTGATGCACACCACTCATTAAAATAGGCATTTCATAATTTCAAAACTTTTCAAAAGTTCTAACAGTCAGTCTGGTAACATGGTCAAATGACAGGACAAGTGCATCAGCCAGTCCAAAATACGTTTTGCATTTTCATTGACGCAAATCAATACAATTGATATTTTGTCACTTCACTTCTATAAATGCAGACCTTTGGCTGTTGACCCCATACTTAACGTGGAAACTATTCCCTTATTCTGAAGGCGTAGGATAAGAAATGATGATCTTTTCCCAATGCAAGTCAATGGTAAAGAGCAGGAGTCACTTCAAAGTCTCTATTTTCACCAGTTTTTCATCGTGTGGGTGGGCGGCTCAGTGGATGATGGAATTCACAGCACTGGCCTGTGTTTCATGGTGTAAACATATACATTATCTAATGTTAGGATAAGACATCTTATATTGCAATTTTAGCATGCTACAAATGATTTCAGCATCTCATCTAGGCTACTGAGATTTACCAAGCCACACAATGCCACCTTGTGTGGTCCTGCATGGCTTGTTAAATCTGGAGTAACGCATGACAGTTCAAGTTGCTTCCTTGCATTACTCTACATGGTGGGGGCATTATATGGGTGAGCACGGTGTTACCATGCATCCACTCATGTATTCTGAGGCATTTCCAGATTTACCAACACTGGTAGACCTGGGAATGCATCACTATAGTATACCATCCCAGAAGAGGCATAACTAGGAGAAATATATATTTTTCTTCTCATTGTTTCCTAAGTGTGCTGCTCTGCATATAGAAATACGCCTCGAAGGATTGTTTTGTGCAGGAAGGTACAAAACAATCCTACTTGTTACACAGGCACCCTTGCTCAATGGTGTTAGGCTGCTGACTGTGCGCCAGCGCAGGTAGAGTAGAGGAGGAGCCATATCTTGATAGAAATGGCACATGTCTGCCCTATCACGCAGCATAGTGCCGCAAGTTGTCTTGCTTCGTTGAGCTGCGTGAAAGAATGATACATCTGCCCCTGGTATCTTTAGACAGTCACAACCAGGAGTGTTTTGGGTAAGTGCCAGGAGAATTTAATGCAGTGTGTCCTCGTGCACACCAAGATGGTATAGACTGACGGTATAAACAATATCACTCCAGGCTGGGAAAAGGAGGCTCACAAGGAAAACTAAATAGGAGACATGCATTTGTGGCATATTTAAACCAATGATGTCCCATCACCTGAAAAAAGTAAGGGAAGTGCTTGTTATGTGTGTCAATCAAACTTCTTCGTGAACAATTTGTGGCGCCCCCCAGTATAAAACGTCAGGTAAATCCAATAACTCAAGTTTATTCAGATAAAATCTCTAGGTATTAAAGCACAGGACTGGAATCTTGTTGTGGTTCCTAAGGTGACTCAGTGTGTACTTGTGAAAGAAACAACAAAAGGCATGGACAATGAGTTATGTGCTAAGGGCTAGTTGAACGGAGGAAGAGGAGTGTGGTAACTACTAGTTCGATCCTCCCAGTATATCCCTATATTGTAATCAGTAACAGTCATATAATCTCTGTATATCTCTGTAATATAATTCTCATATCCACTCTAATACCTATATTGTCCTTCTTACCTACCCAGTGCTCAATTTCTAAAATAAAGAAGGCCGTTGCCCAAAGCTCTGCTCCAAAACACTCAGTGGGTACTTTTAAGAGCGGGCGCGTTTAATACCAAGACTGCATAAAATTGAATTGACCTCCTGGCTCTTTCATCCTCTATTAGACACTCCTTGCCCCATTATTTCACTCTTGTCTGTCCCTGCTTTCTATCTTTGCAACAGTTTTTCTGGTTTTCCATTCCTCCTTCTTTCCCCTTTGTCTGTTTTTCCCCAAAAATGAGCACCGGTGGCCCCCACCGGTAACCACCAACACAAATTAAGCACTGCCTAGATCTTATATTCAAGAGCTAAAGATGCCTCTGTTCTTTGTTAATCATGGCCTTGCCTGCCTTTGTCTGAGGGCACAGGTGGAGGTGTCCCCATAATTATGAGAAGCTAAGGAGAGAATGGGAGACCTGAAAAAAAGTAAGAAATTCCTTTTCCTTATAGCTCCATGAATGAGTACTTTTTGTAAAATATGATATACGTAAACACAATTAAAGTAAGCTTTGAAGACATACATCTGGCTACTGTTGAAACCCCTTGCTCATTATTACCAAATGATGAGCACAGCATTGTTTTTATTTTTTTTAAAAAAGGTTGAGGACATTTGTTTAGCAATTTGTATATACACCTTTGCGGGTCTAATGAAACCAAATACCTTTTCAGTGCACTTCTCTCTTTTCTTTTTAATTGAGAGTGCAAACAGTACATTTACAACATGTAAAATATCATGTTTGGAAGTATAGAAAAATTACATACAGTATTAAATATTGCATAAGCCTGGAGGACATAAAATCATTATGACCATGAAAAACCAGTAAAAGCAATCAGATTTATCATTAAGCTCATTCATTATTGACATCAAAAAAAGCACATGGCAATAATCATTAAGCAGCCAAGTATCCACATAAGCAGAGTATACAACAGTCTCAGCAGTTACCCAATATATTCTCTGAAATTCCCCCAGGCAGGATGGTATTTAACCATAGATCCTCTAACCTCACCGACCTGATGTTCTAATTCATATGCTGTCAGAACCTCTTTCTACCACTCATCACATTTTTGCAGGAGAGCAGATTTCCAATTTCTGACAATAGTTAGCCCAGCCAGCGAGAACATAGAGGACCCAATCGGTAGCATCTCTACCCAACAGCGTCATCTTCGGAGAGTTTATCACTCAAGAAGTTTGAACCAACAACATTTGCTGCTCTACCGAGGACCAAAATGATGAAAGTTTAGAACAGGTAGAAACACATGGACAGTGTCAGCCACTTCCACTGAGCAGTGGGAGCAACCATGTAACAATGAACAATGTGGCCTCTCAATCTAGTGGGAGTGATGACCTTTTAGAAACGCCCTAAAATGCAGGGAAGCTCTTGTTTCATAACCTCCTCTCTACCTATCGCACATGTTCTAAGGTCATTTCAGAAAGACTGCATAAGACAACAATATTTATCCAAAATGCTATATACATGTATCCCAAACATCATGCTTGCAATATCAAGTTGGGCCAGTGGTAACAGGATGACAGTGTCTCCGCTCAATTGAAATGTTTGGACCTGTAAGTACGTGAAAAATTCACCCTGAGGTAAAGGAAATTCAGCCTGTAAATACCAAAAAAATTTTACCCCAAACTCATCCGTCAGATCAATCAATCAATCATGTCACTTATAAAGCGCACTACATACCCGCGAGGGTCTCAAGGCGCTGGGGGAAGTGGGGGGTGGTGCTGCTACTGATCGAAGAGCCAGGTCTTGAGGAGTCTTCTGAAGGCCAGTAGGTCTTGGGTCTGTCGGAGGTTGGTGGGGAGGGTGTTCCAGGTCTTGGCGGCGAGGTGGGAGAAGGATCTGCCGCCGGCGGTCGTTTTCTGGATGCGGGGGACTGTGGCGAGGGCGAGGCTGGTCGAGCGGAGCTGGCGGGTGGGGGTGTAGAAGCTGAGTCGTCTGTTGAGGTAGGCTGGTCCGGAGTTGTGGAGTGCTTTGTGTGCGTGGGTGAGGAGCTTGAAGGTTATCCTCTTGTTGACAGGGAGCCAGTGCAGGTCTCTCAGGTGGGGTGTGATGTGGCTGCGTTGGGGGATGTCGAGGATAAGACGTGCAGAGGCGTTCTGGATGCGTTGCAGCCGTCTCAGGAGCTTAGCCGTCGTTCCTGCGTAGAGGGCGTTTCCGTAGTCCAGCCTGCTGGTGACGAGGGCCTGGGTGACTGTTTTCTTGTTTCGGTGGGGATCCACTTGAAGATCCTGCGGAGCATTCAGAGGATGTTGAAGCAGGATGAGGAAACGGCGTTGACCTGCTTAGTCATGGAGAGGGTGGGGTCGAGGATGACCCCTAGGTTGCGTACGTGGTCGGTGGGTGGCGGGGCTGTTCCCAGTGATGTTGGCCACCAGGAGTCATCCCAGGCTGAAGGGTTGGAACCAAGGATGAGGACCTCTGTCTTGTCCGAGTTCAGCTTCAGGCAGCTGGTCCTCATCCATTCGGCGACGGCCTTCATTCCTTCGTGGAGGTGGGCTTTGGCGGTGTGAGGGTCTTTGGTGAGGGAGAGGATCAGCTGGGTGTCGTCGGCGTAGGAGATGATGTTGAGGTTGTGCTGTCGGGCGACGTGGGCGAGGGTGCCATGTAGATGTTGAACAGCGTTGGGCTGAGGGAGGAGCCTTGGGGTACGCCGCAGATGATCTTGGTGGCCTTGGATCGGAAGGGGGCGAGGCGGACGCTTTGTGTTCTGCCGGAAAGGAAGGATGTGGTCCAGTCCAGGGCCTTCTCTTGGATCCCGGCGTCGTGAAGGCGTGTTCGTAGTGTGTGGTGGCAGACCGTGTCGAAGGCGGCTGATAGGTCCAGGAGGATGAGGGCTGCTGTTTCTCCGTTGTCTAGCAGGGTCCTGATGTCATCGGTGGCGGCGATGAGGGCGGTTTCGGTGCTGTGGTTGCTGCGGAAGCCGGACTGGGAAGGGTCCAGGATGTTGTTCTCCTCGAGGTAGCGGGTCAGTTGTTTGTTGACGATTTTCTCGGTGACCTTTGCGGGGAACGGGAGCTGAGAGATGGGTCGGAAGTTCTTGAGGTCCTTGGGGTCTGCCTTGGGTTTCTTGAGTAAGGCGGTGATCTCGGCGTGCTTCCAGCTTTCCGGGAAGGTTGCTGTCTCAAAGGAGATGTTGATTATTTTCCGGAGATGGGGCGCGATGGCTGTACTGGCTTTGTTGAAGATGTGGTGAGGGCACGGGTCTAGCGGTGAACCGGAGTGGATGGTGTTCATGATCTCGCTGGTGTCCTCGTCGTTGATGTTGGTCCAGGAGAGCAGGCGGTTGGTGGTTGTGGGGACAGTGGTCTCGGTGGTTGCCGGGGCGGTCGTGGTGTTGAAGCTGTCGTGGATGTCGGCGATTTTGCGGTGGAAGAAGGTGGCCAGTGAGTCGCACAGGTCTCGCGACGGCTGGATGTCGTTGGTGTTGGAGCTGGGGTTGGAGAGTTCCTTCACGATGTTGAAGAGCTCTTTGCTGTTGTGTGCGTTGTTGTCTAGGCGGTCTTTGAGTGAGGCCCTTTTGGCGGATCTGATGAGGTGATGGTGACTGCAAGAGGTGCTCTTGTGGGCGGCGTAGCTGTCCGCTGTCCGTTCGTGGAGCCAGATCTTCTCCAGTTTTCGGCATGTTCGTTTGGAGGCCTGGAGGTCTTCGGTGAACCAGGTGGCTTTCTTGCTGGTGTGGCTGTTGGGCGGATTCTTGAGCGGGGCGAGGGTGTTGGCGCAGTCGTCGATCCACTGTCTGAGGTTGCGGGCGGCGGTGTCGGGGTCGGAGGGTTCGGCGGGTGGGCTCAGGGCGAGGGTTGTGATCCCCCAACCACTTAATACACAAGTTTCTGTGTCCCAAGATAGGCAGAACTGGAGCAGTTGGGTAGGTCCGGCTTATGCAGCAGAGGAGTAAAAGCATGGAGGGATTGGATTTTCAAAGACATCCTCAAATTACTCCCAATTTTATCAAAGCACAGGTAGTCTTCAGTCTTACTTTTTTAAGAATTCTCTGCTTTGAAATTTAAAACAGCAGAAAAAGAAACCTTCACAAATGAATTGGTGTGAAGCCAGTTAGCCGGGTAATGATCATACATCACATGAATGCGATTGGTCACACTGGCCTAGTAATAGAAACGAGAGTCGGGAAAAGTCCATCCACCTTCACTTATTGGGAGTTTCAAGCTTTTTAAAGGTCTTCGCTCAGTTTTCCCCGTTCCAAATAAAATTGGAGACTGCAGAGTCTAACATTTTAAAATACCTATACAGAACATAATGAGATAGTGCACGAAAAAATAAAGGGGCATATTAGCAAGAACGGCATTAAAATTATCGCCGCTTTAGCGGCAGGAAACTGCCGCTAAAGCGGCGATAATGGGCTTGATAATATGCCCTTGAGAATTCCAATAGAAGCCCAGGATCACACCAGAACATGGGCTTCTATTGGAATTCTCAAGGGCATATTATGAACCGGCGCCCCCCGCGCCTAGAGGAGGGGCTCCCTTAGTTGCGCCACGAGACTGAGCCTCCTCCAGGCTAAGAAGGGGGTGGAATTAATGAGGAGTGGTGGTGATGTCATTAGGGTGCGCAGGAATTCCTGGACAAGTTATTTAAGGCTACACCCTGGAGTATTCCGCCTCTTTGTCCCTTCAGACCTCTGGCAAGCTGCAGAGACGCGTCGTTGACGGGGAGCGAGGTTTCCGGTCGGCGGTGTGCAGTGTGGCACAGGAGGTTTGAGGGGGCTTTAGCGTAGCATTAGATTGGTATTAGTGTATAGTTTAGTAATCAATACTTGTATCGTTAAAAGCATTAAAAGCCGGGGCGTGGCTTGACGCCCGAGGGATATGGCGGCGTCCGGCTGAGGCTCTCCGGTGCGACTGGGGGTTACACGCTATCCGGCTGGTTCTAGCGAAGTCCCTGCACCTTGGGAGGTGTCCGAGGATCTTCCAAACAGCATGCGACCCGAGCCGTCTAGGTTAATGGCGGTGAGAGAGCTTTTTTGAGTGCAGTGGGATTATTTCAAGTGCCGACGTGATATCGCGGCCGCCATTTTGAGACATCGTCGGATTTGGGGAATTTTATCCGCATAAGGATACTTTGAGGGGCGGCTGCATGGCATCTTCCTCACTGTGCTTCAGCCTTTTTCTGTTCATTGCCATTCTTTTGGGAACCTCGATGGCGATGCAATTCATTGTTTCCTAGTGATGTGGTGAACTGGCTGACAGAAGATAATTACGGCAGCCATTTTGTGAAGCACGTCTTTACTTCACAACAAAAGATTCACTTCACTTCTTCATAAATGACCCAAAGTTTTGCGCAACGTATGCCCCGAAGATTTGCTACATCTGGTACAGATATTGGAACTACTTCTTATATCACCTAACAACATATTGTGACGAAGGCTATGATGATGTTTTCACTCTTCTCTTTGCTGAGGTGAGAGACTATCGATGCAGCTATTTTCCAGTTGTCTACTCATTGCTTCACTATGTCCTGATTTTTCTGATGGTGGCACCTTTTTTCCAAGCATACGAGTTGCTATGTAAGTGACCCTGGACGCTGTACTATCTTGTGATGCATGAGTTTTTCACAATTTCATATTGTATTTATTAAATAAACACACGCATATTCCTGTCTGGAAGCTGTGCTTGACTGGCGATTTATGGGCAGAACGAAAGGAACTCTTTTTACAAACTCAAAACCAAGACACATTTTTGTTAAGAATTCCAAAATTTTCACTGAGTTTTCCAAGCTTGAGGACTCTTTGCTATCCTCTTCTCAAGACTCTGCGTTAAATATGGAGCCCCCTCCTGTTCCACCGGGGAAATCAATCACTAAGCGCTTCAAGAAGGACCCTCCTTCTCCACCTAAATCAGTTCCACCAGTCTCGTTGGAGCTGTTGTTGGAAGAAATCAGAGCCCTTCGGCCGTTTGTGGAAGAAACAAATACAAAGCTACAAGTACTTGCTGACAACTGGTCTCAACTCGACACAAGAGTCTCTGCAGTTGAACACAGCATGTCCTCTTTTAGGGAAACCAATGTCAATGTCTCTCAACTACAATCTCATGTCATTACGCTCCAGCGTCAGGTTGAAGACCTTGAAAATCGCAATAGACGGAATAACTTGCGTATTTATGGTCTGGTGGAAGGTATTGAAGGGTCAGATCCACTCACATTTTTCCAGTCATTCCTTCCTAAACTTCTGCATATGCCTGAGAGCACTGTACTCAACATACAACGAGCACATAGACTGGGCCGCATCTCATCAAATACTTCCTCTACACAAAGACCGAGAGGGGTCATTCTGTACTTTTTAGAGTACACAGACTTGTTAAAGGTTTTGGCAGCAGTCAAGTCCTCTCAACGGATCACCTGGTCGGGCTCGACCTTATTTTTCACACAAGATTACGCTAAGGCCACTGCTAACAGACGTAAAGCATTTCTCAATATGAGACCTGATCTCCGGTCAATGGGAGCTCGTTACGGCCTTTTCCATCCTTGTCTCTTCAAGGTCACATACAACAATAGAACAACAACATATGAAGACCCGCTGCGCCTGCAGAGCTTCATAAACTCTTGCAAAACAACTGCTCTGGATTCTTCAGGGCCTTCCTCTTCAGGCAACATTTGACTTCATGTGTTTTCCTTACAGGTTTTTTCATACTCTGTTTTTTGCTTCCTTTATAGCAAATTTCAGTAACTAGTGCTACATATAGGATTCGTAAATTGTTTTGGTCTAGCTTTTTGCATGTTATACTGCACTGTTTGTTTTCACTGTTCTCGTGTTCAATGCTTGTTTTCTTAATTATCTTAGCGCTTGTTGTTCTTCGTCTACACAGATATCCCACCCGCATGGCGTGTACGTTCCCCAGTCCTCCGTTTGGTCGATTCCGGATGTTTCGTCTGTTCCATGTGGTTTCATCCCCCCCCATCTTCCTGAAAGTTCTTTTCTGTAGGTATGTTATTCTCTTATATCTTCCTTTTTATGTTTTACCCTTTCCTTTCGATCTCCCTTCAGTCCCATTCTCGTATTTCCTCTTCAGATGTCGTCAACAATCTTTCCTTTTGTCTTCTCCATTTCTTATTGTATATTCCTAATATTCCTTATATGTTATTTCCTGTCTTATCTCTCGTTATTCTCACTTTCAATATCTCAACTCATTGTGACTTTTGTTGTAATCAAACGTACTGGTCGCTTTTATTAACTTTCCTTTCTTTTTCACTTTGCTTAATAGTACTCATGGTCATGTTCTCGCTCTCTTACTCTCCTTATTACTTTAATTTTTTTGATGAATTGGTTGGATTTTCCGAGTATTTCCTTTTTGTTTTCTTCTCTTTTATTTTATGGCACTGAAAGTAATTTCTTGGAATGTCAGGGGATTAAACTCTCCCATCAAAAGACAGAGGGTTTTGAGCCATCTTGCTAAGTTAAATGCAGATATAGCTTGTCTTCAGGAATCTCATTTGACAGCTGTTGAGTCATTGAAACTGAAAAGGGGTTGGGTGGGTGAGGTTTTCTTTTCTCCAGGGGATGGTAAATGGAATGGTGTCATGTTACTCTGCCGAAAATCGCTACCTTTTAAACTTATTTCGCAAGACTCTGATGTAGATGGACGCTGGTTACATGTTAAATTAATGTTGGGAGGTACTCCAGTCTCTTTTCTCTTTGTTTATGCCCCCACTGGTGGTGACTCTTTTTTGGGCATCACTAGCCCAGCAAATTACTTTATGTATAGAGGATAACTTTATATTAGCTGGTGATTGTAACCATGTTTTCGATCCGTTTTTAGACAGAAACTCTAAGGTTACCTTCTTCCCTAATAAATCTCATAAGTCCTTTGTCCACACAATTACCCAACATAGACTCCTGGATGCTTGGAGATTATGTAACCCCACTACACGCGAGTATACTTTTTACTCTCCTGTACATCACACCCAATCAAGAATTGACTATTTTTTTGTGTCCCATAATGTATCTCAAGCCCTCATGGATGCAGAGATTGGTTCTATTTTATTATCAGATCATGCCCCTATTTCAATCCAACTTGACATTTTACCAAAAGTTAATGCTCCCAGGAGATGGCGTTTAATAACACCCTCCTTTTAGACCCGGTGTTTACTTCCTCCTTTATTACTTTTTTAACGAATACTTTCATTTTAATGAGAACGATTCCATTCCCTTCTCAACCATCTGGGATGCTTTTAAAGCTTCTGCCAGAGATTTTATAATTGGATACGTTGCTAAGAAACGTAAAATTGCTCGTAAGCACACCACTGACCTCTTTAATGAAATAAAGAGACTGGAGCAATCCTATTACTCTTCTCATTCGCAGGAGTCTTTATCTGCTCTTATAAAAGCAAAATGCAGTTTAATAAGGAATCCACTGATAATGCTTCCTTGTATCTATTAAAATCTAGTGCAAAATTTTATGGCGGCCAAAATAAAGCAGGAAAAGTTTTAGCCAATTATTTGAAAATCAAACAAAACAGGTTAACTATTGATTCCATATACGACGAAAACTCCATTTTAAAATACAAAGACACCGACATATCAACTGCATTCTCCCTCTTTTATAAATCATTATACACTGCAGAGTCTCATCCAACAGATCATATGTTAGCTCAGTTTTTCTCCACCATTCCGAAATTGGCAATTACCACTCCGGATTTATCTTCTTTAGAACTAGATCTCACACAACTGGAACTTCTTGATGCCCTAACGCACCTTAAAAAAGATAAGGCACCTGGACCAGATGATTTTACGGTCGAGTTTTTCTCTTTTTTCCAAATTATTACTTCCCAAATTGTATTCTTTAGTGCATTCTTTTTTTCCCCAATTAATTCCACGGGTTCCTTTTCCGAAGCACATATATGTCTCATCCCTAAGGAGGGTAAGGATCCAAAATTTTGTAAGAACTATAGGCCTATTTCCCTGGTTAATATTGATTACAAGATTTTTTCCAAGGCCTTGGCTCTTCGCTTAGAGACTTTTTTACCAAATTTATTAGGTAAAGAACAATCTGGTTTCGTCAAAGGCCGACTTATTACAGACAATACATGACTATTCTTTGATATTTTGTCCAAGTCTTCTCATCTAACACAGTCCCTTGCAGCAATAGCGCTAGATGCGGAAAAGGCATTCGACAGAGTCGAATGGCCTTATCTTTTTTATACCCTTAGATGGTTTGGTTTCGGTCCTAGGTTTATATCTTTAATCTCTATCCTTTATTCGAACCCCCGAGCGGCTTTTTGCGCTAATGGTTTAATTTCTCCATTTTTTGACTTGGGAAGGGGCGTACGCCAGGGTTGCCCTTTATCCCCTTTCCTATTTAATTTGGCTCTGGAACCTTTCCTTTCAAAAATCCGTCAGAATAAGGAGATACATGGGTTTGAGTTTAAGGAGTCTCACACCAAACTGGCAGCATACGCCGACGACATTTTGCTTTTCATGTCACAGCCTAACATATCTATACCCGCTTTTTTAACAGAGGTGCAAGCTTTCTCTTCCATTTCTGGATACAAATTAAATACTGATAAATGTGAGATCCTCCCTCTCACCAAATACACGTTTAAAGATGATTTTACACCCTCTCAATTCGCGTGGAATCCGAAACACATTAAATATTTAGGATTATATTTCACTCCTTTGATTTCTGATACAGTTTCTCTATGCATGAGTAAATGTACCCAAAAGATTTCTGAGCTAACAACTAAGTGGCACCCTCTTTACTTGTCTTGGTGGGGCCGCCTTGATACGATAAAGATGATGCTTTCCCCTATAGTCTTGTTCACTATTTCCAACATTCCTACCTCTATACCTGTCAAAATGTTTAAAAAGATTAACTCCATCCTCTCCTCCTTTCTATGGAACAACAAAAAACCTTGCATGTCATTATCCAAACTAACACGCCCTAAAAATGAGGGAGGGGTCAATTTTCCCAACTTTTCCATATATCATAAGTCTTTCCTCCTTCGCCAATCTGCTTATTGGCTAAGTAACTCCACTGATGACTGTCCTTTATGGACTTTAGTTGAGAGCCTATTCTTATCTCCGTTCTCTTTTCAAGAATATCTCTCGTTTTCTCGCAAGCCGCAATCTCTCTCTACTCCCATAATAAAACTTACCTCTCTGCTTTTGAAATCAGATCCCTCTCCATCTCAGGCTACCTCTGAATCCCTCCTCAATTCTACAATCTGGCATAATAATTCCTTGCTAATCCGTAACAAACCTTTCTATTGGAAGACGTGGAGACAAAAAGGTCTAGTTTGGGTACATCAGTTATTTTCTCATTCACAATTTATACCATTCCCTTTGCTTAGCCAAATATTTAACTTACCTACTTCTTTCCTTCCCAAATATAATCTCCTTAGAAAGGCAGTGCTTGACACTTATGCTCAACTCCCTATTATAACAGATGTTGCTCATCTCTCAGCTTCACCTAATAGTCTCCACACTTGACTGCGTACCAGACCTAAAGCCTCCACCCTTTACACTCACTTATGTTGCCCTAGTGACACTAGACAGAAATCTAAAGTAGAGACCGCATGGTAGCAGGATTTGGGGTCATTATGGCCTGTGTCTGTTTGGGGAAAGATTTGGACCAAAATACGCAAATCCTCAAGAGCTGCCAATATAACGCAAACATTGTTTTTTATTTACAATAGGCTTCTGTTATGTCCAATTTCCTTAAACAAACGGTATCCCTTGGTGGAAGATATTTGTTGGACATGCTCATCCCCGAATGCTGATTTGTTTCACATGTTGTTCTCCTGCTCGTTTGTGCATAACTTTTGGAGACGTGTATGGTCCCAAATTAACTCAATTTTTGACACAAACTTTACTTTTTCATTTACTCATGTGTTTTTGGGAAGTCTTTCTCCTATTTGGAATAATTACCCATCCAAGGTCAATATTGTTGATTTGTTGATAGCAGTTGCTTTCCAGCAAATCACTAGGAATTGGAAGGACTTCACCAAGATCTCTTTTCAATCTTGGTGGTAAGCAGTCTGCCATAATCATAGGTTAGACACTTCTTTTGTTTACCCTTTGTCTCTGGCACCAAAACGTTTGCATTTATGGTCACCGGTTACGTTGTTTATAGACGCAAGTGCCAGGCGCTCCTGTATGCTTCAACCACATCAACAAGAAGTCCTTAAACCGCCTTAAACTTCCTGATGATTCCTTTGTTTTATTTTGATATCATATGTGTCTTTTTTCCACTTTATTGTATTTCATTTTTTATAGTATATCAATCCAATTCATTTATTTCTTTTAAGAGCTTCTGTGTACTGTGATGACCTATGCTTAGTTTTATTCATTGTATTTTGACACCTGTATTCTCTTAATAAAATTCTTTTGGAACTTAAAAAAAAAGCATTAAAAGCCACATAGAAGCGGTATTAAATGGGACGCGCCCGCGTTTTCACTGCCGGAGCTGTGAATATAGGCAAAGGGGGGAGGGCGCGGTTCTGGTGGTTCGCGGCTGCAGCCATTGAAGTGGGGGCCCCCGCCCATAGCAAGCTCAGAGGCGGCAAAGGGTGACGCAGGAGACGCGTGACCGTGTTATATGGTCTCGCTGATGCTAACCCCTCCGGACATTGGAAGCGTGGGGCATTTGGGGGTCGATTGAAAGCACGCACTTTTAGATGCCCGCACAGTGCGAGGCATCCCGCGTCCATGTGCGGGGGACGCGCCTCGTTTTTGGAGCGGCGCTCAACTATGGAGCTTGCGGCTGTTGTGGTAGCGTGGGCAGTATAACCGCGTCCATATGCGGGGGACGCGCCTCGTTTTCGGAGTGGCGCTCAAATATGGAGCTTGCGGCTGTTGTGGTAGTGTGAGCAGTATGTATAAATAAATGGTTCCCTTTTTGGATGCCCGCGCAGTAAAGGATTGAAGGGCCGCGTAATGCTAAAAGGCAAAACCGCAGGTTTCAAAATTAGTCGGGCGGTGCATTTCGTGGAGTCGATTGAAAGCACGCGCTTTTGGATGCCCGCACGGTGCGAGGCATCCCGCGTCCATATGCGGGGGACGCGCCTTTTTTTTGGAGCGGCGCTCAACTATGGAGCTTGTGGCTTGGTAGTGGGGGCAGTATATATAAATAAATGGTTCCTTTTGGATGCCCGTGCGGTAAAGGATTGAGGGGCCGCGTAATGGTAGAAGGCACAACCGTAGGTTTCAAAATTAGGGCTCGCACATGATTGGAGAATTTGAGGTCTTTGCTCTCACTGTTTTGGAAGGTCAGATAATGCTCCATTAGTTTGAGGCTTTTGGTGTGAAGAGCTGCTACTGTCTCATGAGCGGTGTGCTCCTCCAACATTTAGTCACAAACAAAACAAAAAAGTAACCATATTGAAATATCTACCTTGCACAGTGTGCACAGTTCCGATGTACGTATTTATGCTTACTTACTAGACCTTTATGTCCAACGTTGTCGGACGAAGCGGGCTTACTCTGGAGTCCGTGAATTCAAATCTGTGACCAGTAGGCTGATCGGTGCTCCTGTGAATGGCTTGTATCACCTGAAAGTTTCTCGTATTTCTGCAACATGCTCTCTACTCCACGGATCTAACCATGATTGACAGCAGTGGTTTGCACTTTGTGCACAGATTTTAGGGTGTGTATATTTATAAAGCACCCTCAGGCCCCTGGGTATTAGACCTCTTTATAGTAAGAACTTTATTTACCTTCATTTTCTTAGTGGGGTTGAAATATGTAGGCTATAGTTACACGATAACGGCAGGAACATAAGCCTTTACGTAGCATTGAGCCATGTTTCCTGGAATTTGAAGCGGTTATCTGTAAATTCCTTTCAAATGGAGGGTAGAAGATGTAGCCTTTACGGCTAGAGCAGTCGACTTCGAAGCGGGGGAACCGGGTTCGAGTCTAGGCATCGATGCTCAACATCCCGTGAATCTGGGCAAATCACTTAATCTCCCCATGCCTAACAAAAATGAATGTGTCTTCATGTAACGAAACTGGTGCTAATGTAAAGCGCTCTGATACCTGATGTCTCAGTTCTAGTTTGCGCTAAATACAACTCTATTAAACAAAAAAAAAAAACACTGGTGTTGGCGTCACGCGCCGTTTGCTAGTTAGTACATTCCTGATTTGGGTGGTTTCCAGTGTGCTTACCGCGTTATTTCAATGGTTGGTTCTTCATTCTCCCCAGCCGTATTTATGGTCAGGGACTAATACAATATGAAAGAAACAGGCGTTGACGTGTCTTCAAATACATGCAACAAACATGTTCCTCTTTTGGTGTACACTTTAATATATTGGGAAATTTATATAACCGGGAATGTGGGCTCTAATTTATGCTAGGTATGACTTTCTGTATCAAGTTAAGAGCTCAATTATTGTAGATGTTCGTCCTCTTGGCACAGGTTCAACTTCCGGCGAGGTACACTTAGCCTTGCATCTTGGCGGAGGTAGACAAATAAACGCCATTCAGTTGGAGGAATAAGCTTCTGTTATTCAGAGCCAATATGCCCCTTTGGGGGTGAAAGTGCACGGTGCAGATATATGTCCTGCTAGGTGTCAGAAAGATGGAGGGGTTGCGGCGACCTGGTAGTGATCCCATGCCAGTTGGGATGGTGGTTTGAACGTTTTCTCGATTTTTTGGTCGCAGCCCTAAGGTACAACATTTCTGGGTTGATATCTTTATGGTGTTCTCATCCATCTGTTGACCGTGTGGTGTGATAACTCATCCATTGCACAGGCTGGTGTTCAACCTCATGGTCACGGGTTCATTTCCCGGCGGGTACATTTAGCTTTTCATCTTGGCGGTGGGGCACTAATAAGCGCCTTTCAGTGGGGGAAATAAACATCTGCAACGCCAAGATGCCCCTTTGGGGGGGCAGTGCATGGTGTAAATACAAGTCATGCTATGTGACAGGAATATGGATGGGCTGCGGTGATCTGGTGGTGACCCCTTGCCGGTTGGGAGGGTGGTTTAAATGTTTTTCCAACTTTTCGGTGACAGCCCTGAGGCACAACAATTCTTTGTTGATATGCTGATGCTGTTCTTGTCCAAGGGTTGACCGTGTGGTGTGGTTCATTTTCGAAAGGGTGATACAATGATTTCTTGTGACTCCCGCTTCCACATGTGGTTCGTATGGTGTAATAACCCGTGCATTACAGGGGTAGGGGTTCAACGTTATGCTAACTAGGTAAATAAGCATGTTATTCAGCACCAATATGCCCATGGGGTATGGGCGGCGGCAACCTGGGGGTGACTCCTTGCAAGTTGGGAAGGTGGTGGCGGCCCTGAGGCACAATATTTGCTGATATGTTGTGACGCCCGCTTCCACATGTCGTTCGTATTGTGTAATAACCCATGCATTACAGGGGTCGGGGTTCAACTTTATGCTAACATGTTCAATTCCCGGAGGGTACGCTTAGCCTTTCTTCTCCAGGGGGTTGACAACTAAGCAACATTCAGTTGGCAAAACAAGCAACTGTTAATTATTGCCAAGATGCCTCTTTGGGGGGGTGAGAGAACCCAAGGCGAATACAAGTCATACTATATGTCAAAATAGGGATGGGCGGCGGCAAATTGGTAGTAACCCCTTTGTTGCTGCAACTTAGTAGTACTCGTTGCCGGTTGGGATGGGGGTTAGAACGATGGCAGCACTGAGGCACAACTTTTCTACGTTTATAAGGTTCTCGTCCACGGGTTAACCGTGTGGGGTAATTCATTTGGTAAAACGCTGAAACAATTGTATATGATACGGTATGGGTTCTCTACTTCAGAAATAAAATAATGCAGGGTTTTTAGGGTTACCTATATATTGTATCTAAAACTGCGAAGGAGTTCGGGTTGTTTAGTCTGGTCACCCAAGCATTATTCATGTGTATTTTCTTCCCAATACCAAAACAACTTCATGCCCGGAGGTAGTTCCTGTTACCTATGGTGCGGAGCAAGTCCAAGGTTGGTGGCACAGGGGAATCCCTGTTGTGGGAGCCTCATTAAAAGGGTTGGTGTTCTTGGTTCTCAGTCACTCATCGTCCCAAGGTGGGCTGCACATAATCCAGGAGAGGCATTTACAGTGGTGGCATTCTATAGCGAGACGTTGGGTTATGCTTTTGTTTAACACCATCAACCGGGAAGGTATGGCGTTGACATATGGAACCTGCCTTCTCCCAGGCATTAGTTAACTGCATTTTAAAGCTCATCCCCACAAGTGTAGTGATGTAGCTTTACGGAAGTGACAAACAGTCTTATGCTGGTCTTTTCTTTTTCCTTCCAAGTGGCAGCAGTCCTCTGTGGCGGTGGCTGGTGTGCTATACAATTACCAATGGGTGGACCTTGGGGAAGGAATGCAAGTTAAAAGTTCATCCCGATAGCAGGTAGCGATTTATTGGGGCCATAAGCCACGGGTTAGGTGGGGAATGGTCAGCAGTCCTTTGTAAGCACCCATAGGGTGCCTTGGTAAGGAAATCCATGGCGCATACTCATTACAATGTAGGTACTAATTAATTGGGTTTTTGTTTACTTGGGGTTGTGTTTAATTGCCAAATAATTATAGGCAGATTTTCGTTTTTCTTTTAAAGGTCGGTACTTCTAAGTGAGTACTGTGCGGTGCAACTTGCCTCAGAAGGGCTTACATTACAATAGCGAAGAACTGGTGGTGTGCAACACCATTAACATTGAGGGGGCCTTGGAAAGGAATTTCATTGTACAAGTACATCTCAACAACATGTACAGTTTATGGGACTAAACGCAACTACCTAATATTTACTGAAAAAATTTCTCTTCCCCTTGTAATTGTCAGCAAACTTCAAGAAGGGCTGGTGGTGTGCAACACTATCAGCATAGTGCAGACACTAGGCAACGGATGTGTTAGAAAACCGCATCCCAGCAACAGGTGGGGTTAGTTCAGGCATACTCCACAGGCAATAGGGAGTGCTGTGTAATATTTCACCAATTGGGTGACTTGGCTAAATTGCCAAGCATTGATATGCAGTGTTCTATTGCGTGGCAGCAGTCCTTCAGGGGGACTCATGGGGGCAGCACAAGTAACATGGAGTGTGCCTTGGGAAGGAGATCCATCTTTAAAAAACCCATCCCACTAACCAGGGCAAATTTTTAGGGCGGTAATTGGTGAACATTATTTCTGCAATGTTCCCTCTCCCTTTCAAAAGCAAATCCCTAGAAAGGGTTGCGATTTACTGTTGACTTAACCCACAGGCCAGTGGGACTCCGAAAATCCAGTTACGTTTTGAGGGCTTTATTCAATGGCCAAGGTAGACGGAAAAGTAGGACTGACCTGCCGGTGGTCCTGTACTCTATTGCCCTAACCCGCAACGTAGGGACCGAATACAACTTTGGGGAGGCTGCCTGTGTTCAGGCACCCCGGTGGGCCGGTGCGGTATGCAGTGCCCTGGAGTTCAAGTAAAGTAACTGTTCGCTGTAGCGCGTTGGGGCCTGCCGGCGCAACGTGTGCAGCTGAGTGGAGAGCCTGGGTTGGCTGAGTCGGTCAAGTTCAATAGTAAGGCCCAGCTCAAAGGCAAGTGCAAGGTGGGGGCCTAATTTTCTTACAGCCTTCGACATGTTGTTGACGCTAAAGGGTATGGCCAAAACGGAAGTTCAAGGATAATGTGCCTGATTTACTTAACTCCTTCGACAGATTGAGGCGGCTAAAGCATGATGCAGTGAATAATTGTATATATCCAAACAGTTTGGTTTTCTCATATTGGTCCGTGATTCTTACAAAATGTAGGGCCAGGGTCCCACGTTTGGCGCCAGGGATCGGAAAAGGGGGAAGATGAGGTTTTCTGTTAAGGCTTCCTTTCATACATAAAGCCCACACTAGTGGAAAATAGATAGCATTTAGGGTTTCTGTCTCCTGCATTTGCACTTCAGAGGTAGCAACAGCACCCCATTAATGGGCCCAGCCCCGTATGCATACGTTAATGTAGGCATTCTTTGTGGCGTGGCAAAACAGCACGTCCATTAACTTGACCAGAGTACAAATGTCGGGATTATACCTATGTGCAGGTACCCCGGGGGGCCAAATTGCTATGCGGGGCCCAGGTTTGTCAAGTAATTCAACTATTTTCAGTAGTACATGGGGTCGGCTGGCACAATGTGCGCAACTAAATGGGCCTGAAGGAGGCCAAATGAAAAAAAATCCAAGTTCTAGGGTACGGCCAAAGCAAAGTTCAAGTGGATTGCCTTGCCTAATTTTTCCTTGCGGCCATTAGGATGAAATGTGTAACTTTCCAGGGTCTGTCTGGTTGGCTTAAACAAGCTATACAATCAAACGCCGTTTCCCCATTCAGTCCCTTTAGCCTTTGACGCTGGTGGGAAGGATCTCATTTCATTGGGAAGGCATCGGTTGAGGGAGGCCTTGTTCACACATGTGGTCAGAAGTAATGCCGCAAGCAGTATGGGCTGAGGGTGTCCCTGTTCAGGCAATTACAACATCTGTAGAGCTGAACCATTTCATTATAGAAATCCTGGCGGGTGCCACAACAGGTGCAAGTTGATATAACTTGCTCTAGTAGGTGAAAGGGACCAGTTCCGCACAGAGGGAGTGCATCTTTCAGGAAGTGCACATAAGCTCTTTAACCACATTATACTGGTGGCTATTAGGGAGCGCTGTCAGCGCCAAGGGGGGGCAGGGCGAGTACGCCGGGTAGCTTCTCACCCTGTGGCGGAGCACTGACAGTTAACAAGAAAGGGGAAGACAACAATGGAAGTTCAGCGATTGGATTGACCCCGGGAGGGGGTAGGATCCACGTGTGCAGAGGGTTGGCAGGGAGGGGGGATCGGCCTGCCGGTGGTCCTCGACTCTACTGCCCTAACCCGCCACTTATGGACTGAGATGAATCTTGGGGAGGCTGCCTGTGTTCAGGTACCCCCGGAGGGCCGGTGCGCTACGCGGTGCCCTGGATTGCAAGTAATGCAACTGTTTGCTGTAGCGCATTGGGGCCTGCCGGCACAATGTGCGCAGCTGAGTGGGGAGCTTGGCGGGCCGAGTCGGCCAAGTTCAACTGTGCGGCCAAGCTCAACTGCAGGTGTAATGTTGTGCATCATTTTCTTACTGCTTTTGACATGTTGTTGCCGCTAAAGTGTACGGCCAAACTGAAATGCAAGTGTAATGTCGTGCCTAATTTACTTAATGCCTGTGACAGGTTGATGCGGCTAAAGTATGATGCTGTGAATAATTTTACATATCCAAACAGGATGGTTTCTCCTATTGGTCTGAGATGAATTACCTGGTTTGATGTGAATAAAAAGGCTACGCCCTGGACAATATACTCTGTTTCTGAGAGTTCTTGGGCATAGCGGGGTGGAAATTAAAGGAAATGGCGGGGAGTGAATGTCACGTTGTGCGCACACTATCAAGCCCATTATCGCCGAAAGCGGCGATAATTTTAACGCCGTTCTTGCTAATATGCCCCTCAGTATTTTGGGCAGAATATTCATTTTAATCACGTTAATAAGACCTACTAAGGAGATCGGTAAATACATCCATTTCTCCAGCAGTAGCCTAATCTTTTGTAACTGCTTAGTTTAATTAAACTCATAGCATTGCTTGATGGCAGGTGCCAAAATAACATCGAGTACCTGTACCAGAACAGTATGCACCATTTATTAGGTCATATTTCTAGGAATGATTTAGCCTTGACAGCATTTAGATATATAATGATCGTGGCTGCATGTGCCATCTGCAAGAATGAGTTGTGTTTTTTGGGTATTTATACTGTACCTGACACTTGACCATATTCCGACGCAAAATGTTCCACACATTGAATTGTAGGTTCCGAGCAATGCAAAAAAAAAAAATATCTTCTGCATAGACTGCCAAGGGGGAAGCAAGCATCATGTAAGGATTGCTGGGGATGTTTTTACACAAAAGTATAATATACGGCTCCAAATCTAGTGCATAGAGAGCAGGGGAAAGTGGGCAACCTTGCTGAGTGCCACACGAGATAGAAATAGAGGATGTTAACTCATGATTTATACTAACCTAGGCTTTCGGAACCTTGTAAATAGCCTTGATCATATTAATACATCTGGAGCTAAAGTTACATCGGACACGTAATTCACAGAGAAACTTTCAAGAAACACGACCAAATGTTTTCTCAGCATCGAGTCATATAATATTCAAGGGCTCTTTGAAGGACTCACCACTTGGAATAGAACTATAATTAAGTTAGTATGAAAAGTCGTGAAGATGAAGCCGTGTTGTTCGAGAGATACGAGCTGGAGTATAATCTTATTAACCTGATTAGCCAGAAGCTTGGTGAATATTTTTGAATCAGCATTGAGAAGTGAAATCGGCCAATACGAACTGCAATCAGTAGAGTCCTTATCCTTTATAAGACATATTGTAATCACAGCTTCATTCCAGGGAAAAGGGACTTCACCACAAATTCCATTTAGCACTTTCAAATGGAATGAAAGGATTACAGGCAATAATATTTTATACATTTTTGAGGGAATGCACTCCTGCCCTGGTGCTTTTCCTGGGAGTTCCATATCCAGCATATCTTTATCGCTAGTATCCAGTTTGGGTAGATCTAAAGGAGCCATGTAGTCCTTAATATCGGCAATACTGAGGTCCAGCTCCTCCTGATACAATATGCCTAAAGGATAGAGGAGATATCTGAAGGATGGGTGCAGACCTTGCCTGTATTCTCCTGAATTTGTTTAATCACATTTCTAGGAGTGTCAATCCAACACAAGCAGGCCAACAATTTTCCTGATTCTCCCCCATTTCACAAATCCTAGCTTGAGGTTGAAAATGCTTTTTTATTTATACAGGCCATAATGGGGGCAGAGATAAAGCCTCGCAGGCCCATAAATTGCAGGTGTGTCGCTTGGGCAGCTGCTCTTCAGGCTGAGACCTGTGACACATGAATTTAAATTAGACTATTCAGCTGGCCCCTAAGGACTGTCTCCTCTTCACTATCTGCTTTAGAAATTTGTATAATAAATGATTGAGAGATCCCACTAATATAGTCCATCAATGTGTCCCTACGAGCGATGTGGGTTGAAATTAGAACAAAGGTTGCCTGCCCATTTTATTTCAATTACAGTGTGGTCCGAAAGAAGCAGATGTACTAGCTCAGCCTTAAAATTCAGATATATTGAGGGGCTGATCAAACAAAAATCAATACATGAGTATTGCCTGTGCAGTCTAGAGAAACATGTGTAATTCCGAATATCAGGATTTTGTTGCCTCCATATATCAAACAAGTTGAGACTGGCCATCGTATCTCAAATACTTGTTCTGGTCCTGCCCAGTTGGGCTATATGTGAGGTTTGTTGTCCTATCAAGTGCTGGGTTCTGAATACAGTTAAAAACACTCAATTACAATGCAGGGTAGATGGACATCACTCAGTTCAATCATCATATTAGTAAAAAAGTGGAGGTCTTGGTTGTCCGGTGCATACACGTTTACCAAAACAACGTGGGCCATATTATCAAGAACGGCGATAACATTATCGCCGCTTTAGCGCCAGGAAACTGCAGCTAAAGCGGCGATAAGGGGCTTGATAATATGCCCTATAGAATTCCAATAGAAGCCCAGGTTCTGGTGTGAAGGACATCAAACCTGGGCTTCTATTGGAATTCTATAGGGCATATTATCAAGCCCCTTATCGCCGCTTTAGCGGCAGTTTCCTGGCGCTAAAGCGGCGATAATGTTATCGCCGTTCTTGATAATATGGCCCTGTGACTTTTGCAGTTTTGCTTAGCTGATCAACTATCTCAACTCTAGCCCCTCTGCCCACCCCCCCGGTCCAATTCAGGTCGTAGGTCCTGAAGATTCTTATTGAAGATGATAATGTAAACTCCCCGTTGACCAGAACAATATGCAGCATTTATTAGATCACATTTCTAGGAATGGTTTAGCCTTGACAGCATTCAGATATATAATGAATGCCGGCATCTTTTTTTGTAAGATGCGATTCTTGAAGGACTAAGATATACGTTTTCATACAGCAGGGTTCTGACATAAACTTAGCCTTTTTCTTATCTCCTTTCAAACCATTTGCATTCCATGATATAATCTTAGCCATCTTTCTTCCAAGGCCTTATATTCTTGAGTACACTTCTCAGTGGGTTTGGAGTCAGCCCCATCAGCCATTGGCTTGTCTGAATGACCCCCCCTTTAGCCATCGTCAATCACATCTTACATTAGGCCATAGAAGTATTAATATGTAACCATCATGCTAATGGCTATTAGGTGTACCGTTATGCCTCCTGGAAACTGCTTACTTTGGAATGGGTGAGGTGCAGAGTTTCCCGGGGAGTAGAAGGGACTTTTTTAACAACACAGAAGCCACCTTGAAGAGAAGACTGTGTGATAACAAATGCTTATAAACCTAATGTGAGCATGTGCTGTCCAATTTTTTAAGGCTTGTATCATTTATTTTTTTAAGTGAAAAGTTACTACATAAATACAAGTTATACATATTTAAAAAATTAGTTGACAAGTATTATAGATTGTTTAAATACTTATTTACATCAAACTTCAAGTAAACAGTATGCAGCTTGTGTATTTAGCTGGGAAACGTGTCATTCCAATAGGCTTTTGCTGACTAGTAGCATGCTTCTCATTTCTTCTTTTCTGTGTTTAAGAGATTTTGTGTTGAACAATACAGAGAAGGGCTGATTGTGATTTGTGATTTAGGAATTTAGGAGCTAACCATGCCTGCAAAGTTTCCAAACTTCTACTTTTGTGTGCATGAAAATGATAATTGACAAACTGGTACTTTTGAGGACATTGACAAAGCCTCATCTTTCCATTTCCCACCATGAAAAGGGTCAGTTTTACTGATATTCAATGGATGGATTTTGGAACTTCAAGCCACTTTGGTGGGATTTAGGGTCAGATGTACGACCTACCAATTTGCGACTCGCAAATTGCGTCACATTTGCGACTCGCAAATTGGGGTGTACAACAGTGTCTCAGGCACTGTTTGCAATTCCTAATGAGGTCGCAAATTGCATGCCTCATTAATATTAATGAGGCAGGCGTAATTTGCGACCCCATTAGGAATGGCTAGCACTCACACGGATGGTGGCCTGCTGGGGTCAGCAGACCACCATGTCTGTGACTGCTTCTAAACAAAGCATTTTTTTTTAAACGTAGCCTGTTTTCCTTAAAGGAAAACGGGCTGCATTTAAAAAAAAGAAAAAAGAAACTGGGACAACTGCCTGCCCTTAAAAATTATTTTTGGAACCATTCACAAAGGTCGCAAAACATTCATACATACAAATGCGAGTACCTATTAGGAAGGAACGCCCTTGGCACGCCCCTTCCAAATAGCGAGTCGCAAACCTCATTTTGCAAATTGGTAAAATTTACTGATTTGCAAAATGAGGTTTGTACATGGCCATGGCCTAAATTGCGGCTGCAAACTGGTCGATTGCCCATTTGCGACCCCAATTTAGGTTCTTCTACCTGGCCCTTAAACTCTTGACTTGTGGGTCGGTGCCAACAGTGAGTTTTTATCCAACTCAGCAATCCGGTTAAAAAATTACCTTGGGTGTCCTTATTCTGTGACAATTTCCAGCCTGCGACTGTGAATTTTCATGTTGTACTGTTTCATAAGACTCCATGGCCATTCTCTGAGATATTCTGATATTAGCTCTGGTGACAGTCTCTTATTTGTATAAATGTAAATGAATATATATATGTATATTTAGATATCACTGCTTTCCGCGTTGAGCTTTGAGGTTCTTCTCTCCAACAACGGACACGGACCAAATGGTTAGTGCAAATTAATTATTTATTACTCAATGCCGCAATAACGTTTCGGCTCGTCCGAGCCTTGTTCACATGACATTGTACTCGTGTTGAACTTCCGTTTTTAAAGTGACCAGTGCAGTTCTCAATCAAACACGTGAGTGTGGCGCTCATAGATATAAAAGAATTTGTAGTTCATTGACATTACATATGTCGTGTTAAGAACCAACAGCAAGTTTAAATATTGATATGCTATAAAATCAATGTTAAATACAATTAAGGACACGAGGGTAAAAACAGCGGTAAAAATGACATCATATTCATATCAAAAAGATTTTTTGTGCAAAATAATGCTAACCTGCTGCTAAAACCGAATTCAGTCGATATTAGCATAAATGCTTAATACTTATTTGTCAACCTCCCTCATTGAGAGCAAGAACTAGTATATTGTCCCCATTTAGGAATCCCAAAATTTATAAAATAGGACCCCTGTTAACTCACTTGTGGTTTTTGACTGTTACCATGCAATTCACTTGCATGTTAAGTAACACATATTGGAGCAAGGAATTGCTGTGTTCAGGGTTAAATCCCCTTTCTAACGCTACATGCATATGGTAATATTTGCATATGTCTATGGAGCCTCTAAATGTGCGTGTAAAGACTATCCTCTGTGATGAATTTGACCTAATACATGTGTCTGTTAAAACATGAGACTTAATAAGTCTTCAACGATAGTTACTATATTAATTAATCCTCATTGCAGTGTCAGGGCAACCTTTAGGGGGATATTAGGTATACAGATCCATATCTGGGTTCACACGGAGGGTTTTCCTGTTCCACCCCGAGTCCTCAGTGTTTTTTAGAAATGACTTATTAAAATGTTTGAGATATGTCATGCGATAAGACCCCAATATCCCCCTCTAACCTATTGTCTCCCGTTTAACCTTTGTAGTGTGTGGATTCCTGTCATACTTATGTAAAATTGTGCACAGGTTTGAAATTGTCACACTATTCTACATATAAATATATAAATAAATATAAATATATAAATATAAATTCATAAATATAGAAATGCATAAAAACCAAATGTATGGTACCTCATCACTATACATAAAAAACATAATGTATATAACTAAAAAGGTAATCCAGAGTACAAAGGTAGAAGGTTAAAAGGAGCTCCAATCACATAAAAATATACAACAAACATTACAATCTATAAATAGATAAAATACCCAAGTTGTCATTTACCCCAAACATGTGTGCAAATCCTCTGTTGCATTCAATCCCCCTGGGGTTTTGGAATCAAACTGGAGAATGTATCTTGTCTCTAATTTGCGCAGTTTGGATTCCCTGTTGCCTCCCCTTCTGCTAGGTGGGATTGCATCTACCACATAGTATTTGAGACCCTCATTGTTGCTGTTGTGAAACTCCCTAAAGTGTCGTGCCACAGGATATGTATTGTCTTGGTTGGATATAGCACGAAGATGTTGCAAAATGCGTTTGTTTACAGATAACTTCGTGCTGCCTATGTACTGAAGCTCACACGGACATTTCAGTACATATACTGCATATTCTGTTTTGCACGTTAAGAGTTTTAGGATCTTATATTCCTTGTCACTGAAGGGGGTTTTGTACGTTTTAGTATTGACCCCATGGAGGCAAGCCTTACAGGATTTACACTTAAAAAACCCTTTGTTGGTCTGCAACCAATTGGTCTTGTCAATTGTTTCCGGACTGGTGTTAACCAGTGAATCCCTCATTGAAGGGGCCCTACTATGCGTGATGGACACCCTACGTGGTTACGTGGGTCCAATTACTGGGTCATTCAGAATTACGGGCCAATTTTTGTTAATGATTCTGTGGAGGCTAGCATGTTGCCTGCTATATCCCATGATGATTTTAAATTGGTTAATGTCACCCTCAATACTTCCTTTGTCAATCATCCCTTCCTGAGATGTTGTGTGGACCACCTCCCTCTTGTCTTTTAAGAGCTCTTCCCTACTGTGCCTCATAGATTTGATGATAGCGCTGTTGATGATATTGTCAGAGTATCCCCTCTCATGGAATCTCTGTTTGCTACATGCCTGTGCCGCCCTCAGATCTTGTTCGTTACTACATATTCGTCTGAGGCGCAGCATCTCCCCATACAGAATGCTATTTATGAGGTGTGCCAGGTGCGCACTACTTGCAAGTAAAGTAGAGTTTCCAGAGGTGTCTTTTCTATAGAGCCTAGTCTCAATTTCGTTATTGTGTATGAATATCTCAGTATCTAAAAAAGTAATAGATGTTTGGCTCATAGTTACTGTGAAGTGGAGGTTCAGATCATTATCATTGATTTCTGTCACAAACTCATCCGCCTGCTGTTTGGTACCATCCCACAATACAAATAAATCATCAATGTATGCAGCCATACAATTACATTATCCTCCAGTGTTTTGCCAAAGCTGCGTTTGAGGACCAGTTCCTCCCAGCTGCCCATGTGGAGACAGGCATAGCTGGGAGAAAAACTGGCCCCCATGGCCACACCCCTTATTTGTTGGTATATGAGATTGTTATACATGAAATTGTTGTTCTTTAAGCAATGATCTAACATCTCAATCAACATGTCATTGTTGTCCTTGTATTGTGGTGGTCTTTTCGAAAGATGATATTGTACCGCTCGTATGCCATCACAATGTCTAATACTGGTGTAGAGGGATGTCACATCCAATGCTAGCATCCAGTAGCTCTCCTTCCAAACCACATGTCTGATCTTGCGTAAAAAGTCCCCTGTGTCTTGTACATAAGACTGTAATGATTTTACAAAGTTCTGTAGGAAATAGTCGATATATATTCTGATGTCTTTTCCAAGCTCCCATCCCTGGCGGATATAATTGGCCTGCCAGGCGGTTTATTAATGTCCTCATGGATTTTCGGGATGAAATAGATGGAAGGGGTTACCGGGTTATCCTTTTTCAAATATTTATATTCATCCTCCGTAATCAATTGTTTATTCTTCCACATCATCAGTTTCTTGTGATAATCATTATAGGCTTCTTTCATAGCTGCAGGCGTATTGCCTATGTAACATTCTCTGTCATTGAGCTGTGAATATGCCTCCTTATCATATTCATCCCGTGTCATAAGTACAATGTTTCCCCCTTTGTCACTGCTCCTTATGACCATATTTTTCTCCAATTTCAATTTCTTGATAAGGGCCTCGTACTGTTGATTTTGTTTGTTATATTTGCACCGCTTCTCTAGGGTTTCTTTATTCAGTTTTTTAATTTGCGCTGTGACATTTTCATGGAAGACATCCAATGAATTCCGATGTGTAATAGGATTATACGTGGACACTGGTTTAAATGGAGTCAGTTGTTTGGTTGTCCCTGGGCTTATGACGCCATACCATGACTGGTTATGCGAGCTATATCCTGCGCCTTCCGTCTCCCATAATTCTTGCATCTCCATAAGAATAGGGACATCAGATTGTGTTAAGCCACTGTCTTCTCCTTTGTCCCCCGCCTTAAAATGTTTTTTATTTAGCGCATGAAATTTCCTTAATTTCAATTTTCTTACTGCTTTGTAAATATCAAGTCTGGTGGAAGCGTAGTCAAAGTCACATCCGGGGGAAGAACGATAAACCTAATCTCAAAATATTTTCCTCATCTCCGGTTAATTTTACTTGTGTTAGGTTTACAATGGTTTTGTTGATACCTGTCTTGTTATTTATTTCTTTGTCCACTGGCCCCTCCCCCTCTTTTTGTTGTAATTCTGAGCGCCTCCTACTGGCTTTGTGCTCTGCCTCCGCGTACAGTTGGCATGCTTTTGCTGTTGTCTCTTTAAGGTCTGGGGCGGAGGGTTTGCCTCCTTTCATGGCATAAAAAATTAATCTCCTCCCCCGGTGATGGCTTGGGTGCTTGCCTGTTTACACCTGTGCTTCGCATGTCTGAGTCCGATTCGCTGCCTCCTGCCGAACTTATGTCTGACTGAGATGTTTCAGCAGTAATCTTGTTTATATTAAAGACTTTGGGGTTCTCAGTGTCTCTGAATTTAGAAACTCGTAATGCGTCATATTTTTTAGCAAAGGTAAAAATTTGCCCCAGCTCGTAGTCATTACGGTCCTTCTGGAATTTAAATGCTTTTCTTTGAATGAATTTTGCCTCCTCTTTCTTGAGTCTAAGTGTCAGTTTAGTTTTTCTTCAGTTTCCCGATTTTATCAAGGTCATCATTAATTTCCTCTATGTCCTTGAGTAGCTGGGCACGATCGATATCAGCATACTTAATGAGAATTAACACTAGTCTCCGTGAAGACTCAAGATTGCTTTCCGCCCATTCTTTCATAAGATCTGGGTTAGGGTTCTCATAACTGGGGGCCGTCAGTATCCTCAATCCCCTTGGGATCCGATTAACATCAATATATCTTTGGAGGGATCTCGATTCCCACCACTTGCTCTGCTCACTGTGTAACTTTTTTTCAAGTATTTTATATTTTTCTTTTAAGGAACTATCATTCTTGTTGCTGTCTGTGCTGCTTTTGTCACGAATATTAGATGGTATCGGGAGGCTATCAGAAAACATGGTCATGGCTGCCGCCTCCCTATCACGTACAATGTCGGCCGACATATTAGTGAGATTTGATCTATTCCTACGGGATACTCTTGCGGTTATTTAACAAACTTGAAACCACCTTCCCGTATGCACTTCTCTCCTCCCCTGAATACCTGTTGACTTCTGCCCGGGCTCGTCTCTGTGTCCTCCGCGTCCTCCGACTCGGATTCAGCAGTTCCTCCTCCAATTTCGGCGTGTTTCGTACAGGTTCAGGGGGGTCAAACACACTATTTCCTCCTGGAATCAACAACTTCCGGGTAAACCTGGAACGAGTTTCACCTTACGCATTGTCCCAAACTGGAGAGGGTCCCGTGTGTGGTCGCGTGAAACCTACGGCCAAATATATCACTGCTTTCCGCGATGAGCTTTGAGGTTCTCGGACACGGACCAAATGGTTAGTGCAAATTAATTATTTATTACTCAAAGCCGCCATAACGTTTCGGCTCATCCGAGCCTTGTTCACATGACATTGTACTCGTGTTGAACTTCCGTTTTTAAAGTGACCAGTGCAGTTCTCAATCAAACACGTGAGTGTGGCGCTCATAGACATAAAAGAATTTGTAGTTCATTGACATTACATATGTCGTGTTAAGAACCAACAGCAAGTTTAAATATTGATATACTATAAATATTTATATATATATATATATTCACTGAAAAAACCATAGGTTTCAGGGGCGTTATAGTTAGTTGGACATTTCACTCGTACAAAACCATAGAAATTCCCCGTTATAGTTAGTTCAGCTAACTATAACTTCGCGCTCCCGCAATGCACTGCTGATGACGTCACATATTACATCACTCATGACATGGTCAGTGACATCACTCATGACATCACTGATGACATCTCAAATGACATCACTGATGACATCACTGATGACATCATCCTTGTGATAGAGTGGCAGACCTCCTCTCACCCTAATATAACCTTTGATACACACACTCAAAAATACAAACTAACATTTTCAAAACAATGGACATACCAATACCAGTTACAACACACCTATTCAGTAATTCCAAGATCTACACACACATCCACTCATTCACCATCAGTCCCTATACAGTCACTCATACATGTACTCACTCATCATATGTACTCATACACCTATACATCCTGTTACACACCGCCACTCATCCATAGAGTTACTCACAGGCATAGTCACACATGCAAACAAAGTATCAAACATCCATTTACTTGCATATACAGTTATACACACACTACCACACTTACTTCTACAGAAACGTACACATACTTACTCTCTTAAACAATCACTTATAGAAACACCTACTTATTTGTACAGGAACTCTTCCAATCTCTCACTCTCACATATACTCACTTATATACACCAATACTCACATATACTAGTTTAAAACATATGTAGTTACTCATAAAGACACTATTGAGACAGTCATTCACTCACTAACACACCCATACACATACTCATCCACCTATACAGTCCTGCACACATGCTGTCTTCAACACATACAAACAGTGAGTCACTCATTCATGCATCTATGCACTAAGTAATACCCCCCACCGAACCATACAGACACTCAGACACTCATACTGATACTCAAAAAACCAACTAATAACCCATATAGACACTCATGTAGCTACTCACCAACCCATGCAGCCACTTATACACAAAGTGAGAGACTGATACAGATATTTTCATATTTAAACATTACTCACTAACCCATGTATTCACTAAGATACACTTAGTCAGTTATACAATCAATTCTACAAAACAAAATCATCCATTTAGACACTTATATACCCATTTATTCTTCCATCGATCTTGAGATATACATATATAAAACATATTTAATTTTCAGAAAAACACACATTCACTGGATGATGTCATCAGTGATGTCATCAGTGATGTCATTTGAGATGTCATCAGTGATGTCATGAGTGATGTCACTGACCATGTCATGAGTGATGTAATATGTGACGTCATCAGCAGTGCATTGCGGGTACGCGAGTTATAGTTAGCTGAACTAACTATAACGGGGAATTTCTATGGTTTTGTACGAGTGAAATGTCCAACTAACTATAACGCCCCTGAAACCTATGGTTTTTTCAGTGAATTTCTAAGGTTTTTTAAATGCTAATTTCTAACTACAACGTGCCTGAAACCTATGGTTTTTTCAGTGAATTTCTAAGGTTTTTTAAATGCTAATTTCTAACTATAACGTACCTGAAACCTATGGTTTTTTCAGTGAATATATATATATTTATTATACTATGTATACATGTGAAAATGTCTCGGTCCCCTGTTTGCCTCGGTGGCACGGAAAAAATGGGTGGAACTGACGTCAGCACGCCGACGAGGTTCTCTTATGGCTCCGATGACGTCATACGGTGTCGCGAGCGGAGCCGTGCTATTATGACGTCCTCGTTGACGTGGGAGAGCTAGGAAAGAATTTCCGTGGAATGCTGGTGCAGGGGATATTCACCTAAGTGTTCAGGCTAGTCCTTTGGGAGCAACTGTTTATGTTGCCACTCCAGAAACCGAAACCAGTAATCCGAGGGCAGAGGCCCTGCAGATGGCACATGAGGTGGGGTGCCCAGTCGTGTGCACCGGCGGGGCAGCGAAGTGACAAGCACCACAACCCACTAAAAAGGTTAACGAGGGCACTGAATAACACAGGATCTTCTCTTTGTATCTGGCAGGAACAACGAAGTTAAAATGCCCTAGTACCAAAATGTAGAATTAGTGCTACAACGGTCTTCAAGAGGACCTGCGATGCCGCTTCTGCCTCCCGTACCCTGGAGGTGGCACATGGGTCACGCGGTACGGTCATACTGCGGTGGGACGCACACTCGTTGACCTCTCATGGCACTGCTCCACACTTCAGGGAGGACGCTTTCCATTAGCTATGTTTTCTGATGACATGTTGCGCCGGCCCCGTCCAACAACAGAACTCCTTTAGATCCAAACAGACTCTTCCACTCTCTCACCGGAAGTGAAACCAGGCCACGCGGACACTTTCACAATACAACAGCCGGAAATGCACTTTTCGGTAAAAAAACACATTCCTTCCTCCTAATTAATCAAATAAATGTCTCACTGAAGAACAGGGGCCAGCTTCGATCGGTAAACAGCTGTTACAACGACTTTTTACTTTGCGATACCATTACAACGCATGCATTACCACGCATGCGTTGTACATCACGAAAGTCATTACTACGCATTTTTAGAACGCATGGTCATTTACCACGCATGCCTTTACAACGAATTTTGTTGTAAAGGTATGTATGGTAAATGACCATGCGTTCTAAAGACTATGTAGACGATCCATGTCGTTGTAAGGAAACAGAGGCTGTTCCGTTTCCTCACAACGACGTGCACCGCCCTCAGAGACGACGTGAAGCAGGAACCACGAGGAGAGAGGAACCACGAGGAGTGAGAGGTAAGGGGTATTGGGCATGGGGTGGGGGTTTCTTTTTTAGGGTTTAGGGTAGTGCAGTGGTGTTTGGGTGGTGTACTGGGTCGTGCTGGGGGTAGTGTTTTAGGGTTTAGGGTAGTGCAGTGGTGTTTGGGTAGTGTAGGGGTCGTGCTGGGGGTAGTGTTTTAGGGTTTAGGGTAGTGCAGTAGTGTAGGGGGTCGTGCTGGGGGTAGTGTTTTAGGCTTTAGGGTAGTGCAGTGGTGTATGGGTAGTGTAGGGGTCGTGCTGGGTTAGTGTTTTAGGGTTTAGGGTAGTGCAGTGGTGTTTGAATAGTGTAGAGGGTCATGCTGGTGGTAGTGTTTTAGGGTTTAGGGTAGTGCAGTGGTGTTTGTGTAGTGTAGGGGGTCATGCTGGGGGTAGTGTTTTATGGTTTAGGGTAGTGCAGTAGTGTTTGGGTAGTGTAGGGGTCGTGCTGGGGGTAGATTTAGGGTTTAGGGTAGTGCAGTGGTGTTTGGATAGTGTAGGGAGTCGTGCTGGGGGTAGTGTTTTAGGGTTTAGGGTAGTGCAGTGGTGTTTGTGTAGTGTAGGGGGTTGTGCTGGGGGTAGTGTTTTAGGGTTTATGTTAGTGCAGTGGTGTTTGGGTAGTGTAGGGGTAGTGCTGGGGTAGTGTTTTAGGGTTTAGAGTAATGCAGTGGTGTTTGTATAGTGTAGGGGGTTTAGGGTAGTGCAGTGGTGTTTGTGTAGTATAGGGGGTCATGCTGGGGTTGTGTTTTAGGGTTTAGGGTAGGGCAGTGGTGTTTGTGTAGTGTAGGGGTAGTGTTTTAGGGTTTAGGGTAGTGCAGTGGTGTTTGTGTAGTGTAGGGGGTCATGCTGTGGGTAGTGTTTTAGGGTTTAGGGTAGTGCAGTTGTGTTTGTGTAGTGTACAGGGTCGTGTTTTAGGGTATAGGGTAGTGCAGTGGTGTTTGGGTAGTGTAGGGGGTCATGCTGGGGTTAGTGTTTTAAGGTTTAGGGTAGGGCAGTGGTGTTTGTGTAGGGTAGGGGGTAGTGTTTTAGGGTTTAGGGTAGTGCAGTGGTGTTTGTGTAGTGTAGGGGGTCATGCTGTGGGTAGTGTTTTAGGGTTTAGGGTAGTGCAGTTGTGTTTGTGTAGTGTATGGGGTCGTGTTTTAGGGTATAGGGTAGTGCAGTGGTGTTTGGGTAGTGTAGGGGGTCATGCTGGGGTTAGTGTTTTAGGGTTTAGGGTAGTGCAGTGGTGTTTGGGTAGTGTAGGGGGTCGTGCTGGGGGTAGTGTTTTAGGGTTTAGGGTTGTGCAGTGGTGTTTGTGTAGTGTGGGAGGTCATGCTGGGGGTAGATTTAGGGTTTAGTGTAGTGCAGTGGAGTTTAGGTAGTGTAGGGAGTCGTGCTGGGGGTAGTGTTTTAGGGTTTAGGGTAGTCCAGTGGTGTTTGTGTAGTGTAGGGAGTCGTGCTGGGGGTAGTGTTTTAGGGTTTAGGGTAGTGCAGTGGTGTTTGGGTAGTGTAGGGGGCCGTGCTGGGGTAGTGTTTTAGGGTTTAGGGTAGTGCAGTGGTGTTTGTGTAGTGTAGGGGGTCATGCTGGGGGTAGTGTTTTAGGGTTTAGGGTAGTGCAATGGTGTTTGTGTAGTGTAGGGGGTAGTATTTTAGGGTTTAGGGTAGTGCAGTGGTGTTTGTGTACTGTAGGGGGTCGTGCTGGGTTCTAGTGTTTTAGGGTTTAGGATAGTGCAGTGGTATTTGTGTAGTGTAGGGGTAGATTTAGGGTTTAGGGTAGTGCAGTGGTGTTTGGGTAGTGTAGGGGTCGTGCTGGGGGTAGTGTTTTTGAGTTTAGGGTAGTGCAGTTGTGTTTGGGTAGTGAAGGGGGTCGTGCTGGGGGTAGTGTTTTAGGGTTTAGGGTAGTGCAGTGGTGTTTGGGTAGTGTAGGGGTCAACCAACATGAATTTGTCCTTGTGTGATGTAACCAATGCTCATGTAAAGCACTCCAATACCTGACCAGTCTGCACTATATAAAACTGCAAAAACCAAAAAATAAAAAGTGTTTTGCACACTTCTGTCATTGGGCTATACGTGGGCTACCTCTTGGTGATATTTGTGCTACATTTGGGCTCTTTTTTCTCTGGTGGCCATCTTGGGAGACTTATTTGTTATGAAGTTTCCTAATTTCCTCATTTACTACAGTCTCCTCAGTAGGAAATGCTTTCAGTTTTTTACTTTGATTCCATCAAGAAGGCATTCAGATGTGTCACACATTTGCCATAAATTCAGAATGTTAGCACTCTAGTTGTTCATTAGATCACTGTAGTAAAGCTACTGCTCACCAAGGAGTTAACTGGAAGTCTACTGCTGGTATTGGAAGTGATTGTTTCAGTCTGCATGTCAGAATTTTCTAATGAAAGAGAAGAGGATTTGAGATCTCACTTAAAACATGCCCTAAATTTTCTTTTTGCAGTACTAACCATAATTTCTATGGCAAAATGAACCCCCTCATTTTGTTCCTTTTGAAATTAAATGTTTTAAGTGTTACCAGTTTATTCCAATCAAGATGGCTTCAGGTGTGCCATACTTTTGTCATAAGTAAGGCTGTTAGCACTCTAGTTGTTCTTTAGAACACTCTGGTAAGCTGCAGTAGAACACAAAGGCATCAACTGACAGGCTGCTCCTGTTGAAATATAACAGGAAGATATTTGAGATCTCACTTAAAACATGTCCTAATTTTTCTTTCTACAGCACTAACCATAATTTCTATGGCAAAATGAACCCCCTCATTTTGTTCCTTTTTAAATTAAATGTTTTAAGTGTTACCAGTTTATTCCAATCAAGATGCCTTCAGGTGTGCCATACTTTTGTCATAAGTAAGACTGTTAGCGCTCTAGTTGTTCTTTAGAACACTCTGGGATGCTGCAGTAGAACACAAAGGAATCAACTGACAGGCTGCTCCTGTTGAAATATAACAGGAAGATATTTGAGATCACACTTGAAACATGTCCTAATTTTTCTTTATACAGCTCTAACCATAATTTCTATGACAAAATGAACCCCATCATTTTGTTCCTTTTTAAATTAAATGTTTTAAGTGTTACCAGTTTATCCCAATCAAGATGGCTTCAGGTGTGCCATACTTTTGTCATAAGTAAGGCTGTTAGCACTCTAGTTGTTCTTTAGAACACTCTGGGAAGCTGCAGTAGAACACAAAGGAATCAACTGACAGTCTCTACCATTGTTGGATGTACATGTTTTACTGAGAATGTCAGACTTCATTCTCACATGACTGAGAAAGATAATGTGAATTTACAGAAAATATGCTCTCATTTTAGCTTCTGGAGCACCTTCCAAAACTGTATGGGACAAGCATGTGAAAATAGTTTTCTCTCAAACATGATTCATGATATCCCAGCAGAAGGTTTTTCACAGGGTAAAATCACCTTAGAACACACCACAATTCCTGAAATTAGTATGGTACCATCAACAAATGAATTCTAATGCAACTAAAGTCTGTTATCACCCTTTATAGTTCTCCTTTTGGTAACCCTCAAAATCTTCGATTCACTACAATGCATTTCAATGGGGTACTATCATTTATATTGGTCCCAAGATGGCTGCCAGCAATTCCAGGATGAAGTGCTGACAGCCAATCAGATCTCACGATGACATGTGTGGTTAGGCTCCGCCCAGATATATATGTGTTTTTACTTTTGATTTTCTCAGCAACTACTGAACGGATTTACACCATTTAACAAAAGGGTTCTTTCTGAACCAAGAACTACCTCTTTGCCAAATTTGGTGTAATTCCGTTCAGCAGTTCGGGCTGTAGCCTTGCATAAAGTTTCCTATGGGAAATGAATTTTTGACTCTTATTTTCTTAATTTCTCACAACTACTGAACGGATTTACACCATTTAACAAAAGGGTTCTTTCTGAACCAAGAACTACCTCTTTGCCAAATTTTGTGTAATTCCGTTCAGCAGTTCGGGCTGCAGCCGTGGCTAAAGTTTCCTATGGGAAAATGAATGGGGAAAACACGTTTTGGGACCCCCCTTTTTTCTCGGCCCCCGCTTGACGAATCACCCCGAAACTTTCAGGGTAAGAGCGGACCGGAGCGGGCCATAAAGTTTGAAAATTTCGCGAAGATTCGTCAACCGACGCAAGAGTTATTTCAAATAGAATGTTGCGGATTTCCTATGGAAAATAGGTCCTAACTATAACTATCTACTGGCGACCGCCAGTAGATAATATATATATATATATATGTATATATATTTCACCAAATTGCCCTGAAGCATTGGAAGGTCACTCGACGGCGCTTCATACCATCCGGTTATGTTTACCTAGAACAGCTCACATTAGCCTCCCCATTAAAATTCTGCCATATTGCCGACGCGTTTCAAGGCATGTCCGCCTCTTCTTCATGGGCTCATTTAAAACACCACACTGACACCTCACCTCCACTTCAGGATTACGATCTTTTATTGGCACGAACAGCCCCCAGTGGGCGTTCCTCAGGTCAATTATCCCTTGTTGTATGCTGGGACATGCAGTCCCTGAAGGTGAGGAAAATTAGTCCCTTTAGTAGGTTCAGTGTGCGTTCGCACTGACGTATCATTTGTAATCCTATAGTAGGTAGGGGAGAGTCTTTGCGAGCAGATATATATATATACATATATCGCACAACGATTTCCAACATTGAAGAAAATACCAAGACTCTCCGGGATGCTTCCTTTATTTATTTAACAAAAAACGCCTCTCACCAACGCATTTTGCCTCTTGGCTTGATCACAGTATGGCTTGAGGACTGCATCTTCCCATTTCATACACGTACAACCCTCAACAGTGAAAGAGAACTAGCTCAGTACATAGTCCGTAAACAGATCACCACTGTTTTCACCATCTTTGAATGTTCAGCAGGAATTTCGCAATATAATAAACACAATAAAAAGAACCATTGCATAATGTCATGCTGTCATATTGCACAATTGATTACGTGTGATATATTTAAATAATACCTAAATACAATTTTTTATCAAAATTAATATTTTAAACAAAGTCTGTATTTTTAACACTACATTCCTGCCCAAGTGGCCATTATATTGCACAAAAAGCCAGTTTACTTCAAGCGCATTGTGAGACAAACTTTGTCATGCATACATTGGTCTATATGCATCAAATCATTGAATAATCTATTTCCCTGTATTTGATCTATTGATTTAAAAATATAATCACGTTTTACTTGTATTATTCACCTTCAAGTTTATGCATTATCTCACTCATTAATATCTCGATGACGCCACTTGGGCAGGAATATAGTGTTAAAAATATAGACTTTTTAAAAATATTAATTTTGATAAAAAGGTTTATTTTGGTGCAGGGTGTCTGTGATGCCAGTGGGAGATTCATTGATGTGCATGCAGTGTTTCCAGGCAGTATCCATGACAGCTTTGTATTCCACATGTCACCTCTTGCCTGGCAGATGACAGCGGGATAATTTGTAAAAATGTGGCTACTGGGTAAGTACCAAGCACTAAAAATGAGGGATATGTGTAAATGAAATGTATGAATGCCACCTAACATTAACAACCATTGTACTATAAGAATCATCAAGCCACATACATGGTCTCAACAGACACTGCATGTACCAACGTATAGATCATGTTCTGTTTAAAGTTAAGAAGGAAATGTAACCTAGTGCCCTATCTTCCCTCCTCAGGTGATGCTGGGTATGCACTCTCCCCTCAACCCCTCACACCTTACAGACATCCAACCACTGTACCTCAGCGTAGGTGCAATAGGGCACACATACAAACTTGTGCCATCATTGAGCGCACTTTTGGTATGTTGAAGTCACGATTCAAATGTCTTGACCGTACAGGGGGTGTGCTGATGTACTCCCCTGAAGTCGTGTGCAAGATCATATTAGCCTGTTGTGTTTTGCACAACATAGCTTTAAGTCATGGCTTACACATTCCTCTTGTACCTCGGCTAGCTCTGAATCCGGGCAACTGGGCCATTGCACAAAACAGAGGTCAGTGTATTCAAGTCCATGATCAGTTAGTTGCCACTTTTTTCATATGAGCAACCTGTTGTGTTATGGACAAAATGTGGTTTGCAGTCTGTTGTCAATGATGAAAGTTGGATAATTACGACTCTGTCCAAAAATTCCATCCTGTAACTACTTTGCAAGCCACACTAACTGTATGTAAATCACAGCTGTTGACAGGAGTCAAAAGATTGAACGTGCATCAGGTCATGTGCCGATGTCAGCAATCAGTGTAGTGGATGTCACTAAGGAATCTATTGACTTAGAGGATAAGATGTATATGTTCTGAGATACCTTCCCGGACCTTTTGAGAATGGGTGTTTGAAGCACGAAAGGGCCTAATTATTGCATTGTTAGAGTTTTTGCCCCCAACAGATTTGACTCCCGCATGATGGGCCTCCAACGTGAGTGATGATGTTTTGGGTGAATATGGCATCATGTGTCTGGGATACACAGCACTGCTTCCACCAAATTTAATGTAACACAATAGACAACTCTGGTGTTGAGTTCTAAATATCGACTACATGTACCATAATGCAAAGGAGGAGAAAACTAAACTGGGGTTTGATGTTGTGTCAGCCCCCCTTGTCCCAGCCCAAATCTCATTAAATGGTCGGTTCTCCCTTTTGTTTCATGTCAATGATTTTCTCTTACACTGTCATTTCAGGTTTCTCCGCAAAGAAGAACAGGATGGCAGAGGATTTGATCTGTGATGGTGGATGACTCAGAATGAACACAAAATGGCTGTCAACTACCCCCTGTGATGTATTTCCTGTCTACCACTTCCTGTATGTCATTTCCTGTATGAAAGTAAGGGTTCTGGTTCGTTTTCGCAACTTCCCGCACAAATGCGTGCTCTCTGCATGCGGTGCGTACGCCTTGTATGCAGACCCTACGCTACACAACCAGAGAGTACGTATTTGGGTTGGAAACTCCAAAAACGAACCGGAACCGGTTGTTGACAGCCATTTGGTGTTCATTCTGAGTCATCCTCTCTCACAGACCAGATCCTCTGCCATCCTGCTGCTCGGTTTAACCTAATTACCCCCAAAATGGCTGAGGGTTAGGAGGAGAAAGCACCCCCTTTCACTGAAAGTGAATTAGACATTTTAGATGAGTGGGGTGCTTAACAAATATCCTCAGCTATATGGGGGCCAGAGGACCAGCTGAGTAATGCAGCATGGGCCACACTATGGGCCAAAATTGGGGAGCGCTGCAGTGCAGTGGGCGTATGCCCCAGGAAGGCCAGGGCATGCCGCAAGCGCTGAGAGGACCTAAAACGCTGGGCCCGGCACAAGGCCAAGGAGCTATTGGGCCAGTATTCCCAGCACCATGTGTATCGTCCCCACCTCTCGCCACTGTACAGGAGGGTCCTGCGTGCAGCTTGGCCGACCCTCCATGCTCAGCTGGAGGAGCATGAGCTGCAGAGCCCTGGTAAGTGCATTATGTGCAATATGTGTCTGAAAGTATGATGTGAGTGAAGACAGAGCTGTACCATCATGTCTCCCATGCATCCATTTACCTATTCTGTGTCTATGCAGCAGTATCATGGAGAAAAAGGCTCACTGTAGCACAATGACTGTACAGGGCAGAGTGCATTCTGGGAGTGGTAGTTTTATTATGACAACTGGGGATTTGAGCCACAAACGTGCATTTGTACAGCAATTTGCACTACCAGCACCACTAACAGTGAACCAAGGGCATCATAACTGATATGTGCATTGGATGAGGAATGGTACAGACACTGTCCAGTGTGTATATGCGAGGCCAATGGGTATTGAATGCTGTGGCTTGCATTGCATTCAGTGAGATTGGGTTCTGAATAAGACAGATCATCATATGCCATGGAGTCAAGACAGACTTTGAGATCCTTGCCTCATTCTTAATTGTTTGCAATTTCTCCAAGTGTATCCACAGACACACGTCTTACCCTCAGTAGCCTGTATTCCATTTTTAAAGTCCAGTTAGCTGCAACAACTAGCCACTAGTGTTCACCAGTGGACGGCACTACCTGATCTGTCTTCAAACCCAATGTGTGGCAGTGGATTGTCAGCTTTTGTGAGGGAATATCAAAAGGTCAGACTCACAACTTAGCAAGCCTAATAGCCCAGACCCTATATGGATGTGTGACCCCCAATTGACATTTGTGTTGTCTCATACAATGCTAAACAACAGATAACATTTGTCCAGAAGTAAAAGTGCAGAGACTCCATATCACAGACCCATTTCAAAACCATCTGGACTCTTTCTGATCTCCTTTTGTAGACTGAGTTTGGAAGCTGCCGATGTATCAGTGACAGGACACACAGATCACAAGAATGCCAAAGTTGAGGGTTAGTCAATGTTAGAAATGGGATCTCTGGTTGGCTAAGGCTTGCGCCAAAGCCAGGCAGAGACCACCACTCTAGTCAGGGCAAGGGAGTTACAGGCCAAAGATAACCCCTGCTAACCCCCTTGGTAGCTTGGCACGAGCAGTCAGGCTTATCCCGGAGGCCATGTGTAAAGCGTTTGCGCACGTACACAGCAACAACATACCAGGCACACTACAAAAAGAACTCCACACAAGGTTATATAAAAAATAGCCTTTGTATTATCATAAAACACATTAGAATAGTACTCACATAATATACATCGTGCCACCTGGCACGGGGTCATATTTACAAGGGATTATTTACACCTGACAGGGCCAACGGGACCACTGTCAGAACCAGCACAAAGCGAACTTAGTAACTGTAGCACTTATAATAAATGTAGCACACCTCATAAACGTACAACCAGTAATCACTGGTAACCACTGTACTCAGCATCAGCCTGTAACATAAACCACATTATGCACAGTATCACATTAGGCGCGAATTACATTCTGCGCCAACCTCATCAGTCTAATATCTTAGACCATAATCTCCTAAGTTCTGTATCACTCACATTAGGGGCATAAAACACAGTAGAGAATGATCTCACTAGCATAACTACATTATGCAAAGCCTCATGTCATAAAACCACATTTTAGAGGCATAAATCAGGGTGCGGGAATCACACTACATGCATCACATTTCCTAGCACCACATAATCACCTTAGGGCCTGGTGCCCTACAAACCTCATAGTCCCCCTGGACAACTGGCCTTCTTGAAGGGGCTCAAACGCCCGGTGTCCAGAATGTCAGGGCTGCTGCCTATGCAGCAGAATCTCCAAAAGCGCGCAACTGCGCATACCTAAACGTGGCAGCTGCCGCTAGTTGCCGTGCAGCTTTGAAAGTACTGGGGCAGAGGAGTGCATCTCACTCCTATCTCCTAGCAACAATGCCCCCAAAGAACTGTGGCCTAAACGTAGCAGCTGGCACTAAGTGCTGCGCAGCTGTGAATGCTAAGGCCTGGCACCACTCTGCCTCTTCTGTCCCCCTCAGGGAATCTATCACAAAATGTGGCCAAATGGGCACGGGCCCCTCAGGGCCCTCTGGACCCCTTCCTGGGCCCTAAGAACAAATGCGCCCATGTGGCAGCTGCCCGCTACGGCGGCGCAGCTGTGACATTAATTCGTAAAGGGAGCCCGGCACCTCTGTGCCATCGGGACCCCCACAGTTCTAAGAACAAAGATGCCCCCTTTGTGGAGCGGCCCGCAACGGCGGGTCCGCTCAAGAAATAATGCAGGGATAGCACTGTGCCTCGAATAGGCACACACAGAGAACCACTACGGAGCCCTACTCACCGGCTCCCATGGTGTGCTGCTCCGGTCTCCTCACTGGCAGAAGGCAGGCTCCGGGGAGGCATGCATCGGGAGGGCCCCCACTAGGGCCCTTAAACAAATTTGGCCCATCATTGGAGCGGCCCGCAACGGCGGGTCTGCTCAAGAAATAGGCCTGGGCACGATGTCTGCATCTGGCCTCCCCCCCAGCCGTCTCAACTCACCGGACTGCGGGCAGGACTCTGCTGGTCTCCTCGGCGGGGGAACTCTTCTGGCTCTGGACGGCAGGCGGGGCTCTCTCAGCTTACGAGAGCCCTGCGAAGACTTGCCGGCTTCCACTCTTTACCCGGGCGTGCTCGGGAGAGCCCCCTCTCCTCGGGGACTCTCCCTCCTTCTCACGGCGTCTCCGGTGGGCGGGACTTCCTTTCCTGGCTCGCCGGACGCCCTGCACGCCCCGCCCCTACTCAGGCAAAGCCGCCTAACTTCCTGTTCGGCTGATCAGGCCGCGGCGGTGTAACGCGGGGTGGGCTCCCGCTGTGATCAAAGATACTGGCGGGGTGGGCACCCGCCAGACAAGCAGCAACGCCACTAAAAATAAGCAAGAAGCGGGATGGGCACCCGCAATCGAAATTTCCATAAGCGGGGTGGGCACCCGCTCCACGGCATCACTGGGGGAATCCCTACGGTGGGGTTTCCCTCTTAAAGGGGCTGCAGCCTAGCACTGTGCAGCCCACACGCTCTCTCTTCTTCTGGGGAAAATTTAGCTTAAAGCATAGCGCTCACAGGGCGCAGTAAGGCAGAAAAAGGTCCTGGGTCCTGGAAAACAATTCTCCCAGGTTCAAGGGGCATAGCTGGGCCCAGGGAGGCCAGCACACAGGGCCCTCCAGCAGGGAGGTAAGCCCCCATGGTGGTTCCTCCTGGGCCCCAGCAGCAGCAAGCCCCCCAGCAGGATTCAGGAACTGGACAAGAACATCTTCATGGGGTCACAGCCCCTCTTTTTATACAAACATTTCCTTTGTTTAAAGGGGCAGGGTTTGGGGGAACCAGATACAACTGGTTCAGGAGCCCTTTGTGTACATGACTCCTTCTTTCTTTTCACAGGACAGGCCAAGGACATCAGACACACCACAGGAGGTGGAGCCAGCATTGTGGAGGGAAGGCACAGCCCTATTCAGACCCAGGTGCAACTCCTCCCCTCATCTACATGCAGATCTCTCTATTAAGCACTGTGCTGACTCACCCTGCCCCTCCTGGAGCCACACACACCTCCCAGCCCCTGTCACTCACAAGCCAGACATGCAATTCACATCAGGCAGGCAGACATAGAGCACACATAAATGCCAACTTCTAAAAGTGGCATTTCTACACCAGTCATAATAAATCTGCGCACACCATTGTGCAGCATTTTATTCACACAATTTCATACATACCAGACTTGACCATGCTGCACCTCTCATACCAGGAATTACCCCTGACAGACTTATCCCCAATGCATTCCTATCAGAGGGCAGGTCAATCTCACTTATATAACCCAGAGCGCACGCACTTTCCACTGGACCACAGTGTGAAAGTGCCCAGAGGCCTAAAATCACCAACACTATGTCAGAACTTAAGGCAAAAAGTTTCGGGGTGAACCTGCCAAAAGGGCCAAGTCCAACAGTCAATACGGATGTTTAAGCCACCAAAATTCAAGTGAGATGCCCATGTCCAACTCAAATCAGATGACAGTGAACACACACGTAATTTAAGCTCCTAATCGCTGACAACTGTATAGTGGGTTCAGAGGAGAACAAAGTTTGCCCTTGGCTCATCTAGATATGTGTCTTGTTCTAACGAGTACAACCACTACATCATGATTTGTCTTACATGTCAGTGGGCTCAGCTGGCCAAAAGGACCAACAGCAGGACACTGTTCGGAGTAGGACATCTTTGGTGTGCCGGCGGCCATGACCTCTATCCACAAGTGAGGAAGATGAGGATGAGGCGGGACCTTCTACATCAGGAGGAAGGAGGATTGCGCCTTACCGTACTGAGCAGAAAGACAGCTCTGTTGCTACGGACTGGGTGGAGGCTGAGGACATTGAAGGGGGAAGAACTGGATACATCTGGCCGGGGGGAGGAGATCGACTCTCCCCCGGACCATTCACTACTAACTTTTGGCGAGGTGTCCCAGGGGCAGGGGCAGGCCACTACACAACCAGGGCCTGCCATCAGCCCTTCCCTAACTCTAGAGGCCCCCATTCCTCTTTGTGGCTGCCAGGTAGACACCAACATCGGCTCCGAACCCAAGGTACCACACTCCTCATGTTCCACCCAAACCCCTCCCTGTGTTGTTTCTCCTGTGGCTGTACCACTTGACTTGATGTGGGCAAGTGAGGGTGAGCCAGCAATGGCCTCTTGCATCATGCTACAGATGTGTACAGAGCTGCACATGATGCAAGAGGAAAATGCTCAAGCTATGGCCCCCCTCACTGCCAGTGTCAATTCCGTGACTGCGGCCATGTTGTCTCCCTACCAAACCACCTTCAATGTCTTCCCCTGTCCATTGCCCCACACTGTTTCCCCCCAAACTCCTGGTGTGTCCCAACCCCATGTGGGGCCTGGTCCTGCACTGGCCAGCCAGGATCCCGCCTTGGACTCAGAGGATCTGGACATTGTGCAAACCGAGGATGACCAGATTGACACTTGACCTGTTAGACAGAATTTTCTTTTTGGACAATTATTTACTTTGCCCCTTGTATATAGACTGGTTCCCCTGACGCTCCCTGACGTGTTATATTTATGTTGCCCCACCCCACTCCAAATTCCCTTCTCCTTCTGCATTAAGAACATCATTTGTTTTCCTTACTCCCTTCCAAAGGAACTGTTGTTGCATTTCTAATCCCACACTTTTTTTCCATAAAATTTTATTTTGAATCATACTTTCTATATCTTTTTTTACTTCATTGTGAATGTCTTGTATAAAATAAGGACATATATTTTAGTAGTTATCTGCTCTGCACATGATAGCTTGTTGCAATGATGGGGTTACACTTGTACATGTGTCACGCACACATCCTCACATCTCTAGGCCACTACAATTGGTAAACATTCACCTATCGGAACATAATACGCAACATAGTCTTGATGAGATTTACTTTTTATTTACACAAATTCACACTGGTCAAATTGTTTGGGATGTGATCAATGGGAATCATGCTTGCGACTTCGCAAATTTGGAGGTGAGAATCCCTGTGAGGGATTATGTCTGGGTTGTCACCGAGGTGCAGGTTGTGTGGTGCATGTGCCTGTACAGGGTGAAGTTTATGTGCAGGGGCGGATGGTATCTGTACATGTTGTGTTTGTGCGTGGACAGGGGGTGGTTGTGCAGGTGTGGGAGTGCCTGTTCAGGTGGGGTGGTGGATGTGCAGGTGGGGGAAGTGCCTGTTCAGGGGGTGATGGTGGATGTGCAGGTAGGGGGAGTGCCTGGATAGAGGGCAGTGTTGGTGTGTACCCTTGCTGTGGTCCTGTGCAGTTTGTGGTACAGGTGTGTGGGTGTGATGTGCTGCAGGCAGATGTGATGGCTCCCCTCCCTGCGTTGACCATAAAGGGAGACTATGGATCACTTTCAGCATGCCCTCCATCATCTTCATGGCCAAGGCATGGTGTCTTGCACTCTCTTCCCTTTGAATGGATATCATGTCTCTGATATTCTTTGACATGTCTTGCCAAGATCTATACATCCTGTCCAAAACATGGGTCAGTCTAGCCACCACCTGAGGGATTTGGCGCATGTCCTGCAGGGCCTGAGACATGTCTGACAGGGTAGCCCCTATGGCATGAATGTCCTGTCTCACATCTGGTTGCTGTTGGAAGAAGTCCTGCTCCCACTGGCCACCATAGCCAGGTGTAGGCCCTCTCTGAAGAGGGCTGTGAGGGAGTGATGTATGTGTTGGGGTGCGTGTGAGCTGTGGCTGGTTGGTTGTATGCTGAGGACAGGCAATCTTTCTTTGTTGAGGCTGAGGCACTTTGCTGGGCGGAGAGTGTGAGGCTTTGCCAAATTTGTGGGGCATTTTCTGGCCATGGAATCTGAATCTTCATCCTCTGAGAGGCTGGACAGATAGTCTTCATCATCCTCAAATTCTTCAGCCTCCTCAGGTACTTCATCTTCTTCCTCTTGCGCAGTACTTGCAGCCCACATTACTGCCAGCAGGAGCAGTGGATTTTACCCTTTGATTTTCCATCGCCCAACACTGGTGGAAGGTCCATCCTCCTCATCATCATCATCAACTGGAACACAGAGGTTGCAACAGTATAAGTAATTGACCTAGTATAAGATGTGGTGCAACACAAGGGTTGGTTCTACTTTCCGTCAACAGATGAAGCACACGTGACCTGGTTTGGGTACCCCTATACGTGACAGCTCACACCATAGCACTAAGGTGTTGAACGGAGATGTACAATGCACAAGCAAACTCACCAGCTCCAGCCACAGCTTTGTGTCCCTTTGCAACCCCCACCTGATGTCAGCTGCTGAACCGGGTTCCTCATAGTTATAGTTGATGAAGCGGTCCAGCAGCTGGAGAAGGAAATGACACCATTATCAATGATATGCATTACTAATTTACAAACAGGCACATGTGACACTTATAAAAATGAAATGATATGTATGTAAGTTTGTAAAAACCGATTGCAGATTCTATGCAGAAGGGGATTTGGATTTTTGTAATGGTTTTGGAATCTATGATAGGGAAACACTTCATGCCACACTTACCTGATGGACAGGTGTGATAGGGTTTCACTGCTGCAGCCAGGATGTCTTACATTCCCCGGGATGGTGTTGTACGCTGCACTGGTGTCATCCTGTCAGCAGCTGTGATGAGACATACATATCCATATTTCAGTACACCAGATGGTAGCTATGAGCTAACATGTATGTGTCATTCACAATGACCATTGATATGATATTCCTGGCCAATGTGCGGCATGTTTAGCTCAGGGACTTTACATGTGGGCTCCTGCTCACATGTACCAGTTGTCAGCTGTTACCTCCACACAGCACTGACATCAATGAGATGACACATCAACAGACAAACATGTTTGAGAAGTTTACGGGTATTTGAAGGAAGGGGATAAATAATCAGGACGCCTCCGCATTTCATTGACTACACCTTCAAAGTTAAGACCATCATGCCTCATGAGTATTTTGTTGTCTGTTGACAAGTTGAAAGGAGTGTACATCACCAGGCTGACCCGTTTCACATTTGCACATCAGATCAAACATTGCATTGCAGGGTTCATATGTGAGATGTGCAATAGTCAGGTACATTTTGGGGCTCATTTGTGCTTACCTACACATGAAGTCACAAAGCTCATTTTGGAATGAGAGATCACAAATCTGTTATGTCCATCCTTTGTGTGTCCTCTGTTCCCATAATCCATTTACAACATCATGGTAGTACTCAGCTGACAACGGATGATGTCTTGTACAGCAGACATCCTGATCTCATATGTTATACACTCACTTATATAGGTGAATACAGAAGAAGAGGAGGCAAGCAGAATGCAACATTTGACTAGGATCCCACATTGTGGGTAAGTTGAGAAGCTTTGATGGTTGCCGCCTACACTGGATTTGTGTTGTGCTATTCAGCCAAGAGATTTGAAAATTTCACTTCTTCAATATTCACCTAAGCAGCCCATCAGTGCGAACCTCATCCGCACCAATTTCAATGGGATTTGTCCATTGATATTTTGCAAGTGAGTTTTCATATCATTGAATTACAATCCAGTTGTGTCTAGTACACTTCATGTGACACTATATACTATTTTATGTCCATTCTGAACTCAATTGGCATACATTTTGTGTCATCCTTTCACTAGCCACCATGGTGTGATCTGGTATGTGGTGAAATACCATATGCAGGCATGTTGTGATGCAGGACAACAGTGATGTAGAACACATACAACATACAGCGGAGATTAAAGGCACATTTCATGATCATGAGCATGCAGGTACATTATTCTTGAGTTTACTTACCATGGCCCGCTCCTGCCCAGTGTGTGGTCCCTGACCAGATATACAGCCAACCTTGTAGCAGAATCACTGGGGGTACTGGAATCTGGAACAACATCATTGGACCTACAATGATAAGTGTGTTTGCAACTTTACATTTCAGCTGCCAATCAATTAATCAATCAGGCGTTTGTTAAGCGCGACTACTCACCCATAAGGGTCTCAAGGCGCTGGGGGAAGGGGGGGTGCAGGTTCCAGTCCATCAAGGAGGGGGTCTGTCGAAGAGCCAGGTTTTGAGGTTTCTTGCGAAGAGCGAAGCACTCAATTTCAGGCACTCGATTTCAGGCTCTCAATTTCAGGCACAAAGGATAAGCACAAGCAGTGTGGGCACCACAGTTGCAGAAGTGTGTGGCACTAAATATCATGAGTAATCCCACATTCAACTTATAATGGTCCCACTGCCTAGAAACAACGTCTATCAAATTGACAACACAACAATTCCTAAAGTAAGGTCCATTATAGTGTTTTGTTTATGGCCAAAAACATGCCATCCAATGTTAACAAATATAACCAGCTGGGTTGACTGGACAATTTCATGTATTGAAAAAACATTATGATTTGGACACTGGACGCATTCTCAATACTCCTGAGAATTGAATCTCACTTCTTGTTCATCATTGTTATATTTGTTAACATTGGATTCTAGATTTTGCCTACAAAAACAATTCCAACCTAGTGGAGACTCCTTTTTGACTTGTTGTGGCACTCAATTCCAGGAATGAGTTCACAGTTCTGGAACTGTTGATGGAATACATGTAATGTTCCCAAATCACAAAGGTATGATGAGCCTAGATATCTTTTCTTTTTGTGTTTCGCTATTCACAAATGTCATTTGCTAAAGGTAAATGTCCTTTAAGTATTGCAATATTTTTAAAGTTAGGTTTTCATCTCGATACCTTTGAGATTCGGGCCCTATATGTCCCTCTGTTGTCTGCTGACAATGGATGCATTTCGACCATCTCCTGACCAGTTTGACTTACCGCTTAGTGAGGGTGGTACGCCTTGCTCTAGATGATGTTGTTTCCTCCCAGAAGATGTAGGGACCTCTGCTACTGTGGTCGTCTGTGCTCTGGCTGAATGTGCCAATAGGTGAGAAGAGAGGAAAGTAACCAAATCGAAAATGTACTTGTGTAACTTGTCTGACATTTCCTCATATCTTCTGCATGCCAACAGTATTGTGAAGTACTGACGCGGCTGGTGCAGGTAGGAGCAGTGGGGCGTTGGGGGTGTAATGGCAGGGCAGGGTAGGAAATAGACAACGGAATAGTGGAAAGAAATGTCTTAGAATAAGGATTCTCTCACCTTGTGCTCGGTGATGCAGCAAGCACAAGGTGAGTTATTTTTTTGATGATTGTTTTTTAATTTCCCTTGTCTGTAGATTTTCCTCTGCACCACACCAGCCCCCCTGATGTTCTTGACTGATCCGGCCGCGTCTGGATAAGTGGAAGGGGCATTTTGTCTATTGGTACTTAACAGTGTTAGGTATATACGGCAGCAGTACTGGGCCCATGTTTTAAATAGTGGGAAAGGGATTTGCCATTTCTAATACAAAGGATTCTGGGACTCAGGAAACACCTTAAGACCTGGCTTTTTAAAAACTAGTCTCCCGCTTACAGTATGTGGTCCGCAATACGCCTAGACACCTATGGGTAGTAGTGCGCTATACAAATTGTTATAACATAACATAACATAACATAACAACATACAGAGGGAAACACATGAGCCTCTGACTGACTATATATTAATGTAAACTTTGGACAACTTCCTTAATCGCAATGGGGGTGCAACACAGACAGTCATTTTATATACTTGTTCTTGTCATCACATTTACCTGGTACCACATTGCGGACATCACTCACAGGAAGCCCATGGAGCATGTGGGGGTGGATTGTAGTGAGGACATCCTCCTCAAGTGTGGAGAGATGGATGCGAGTTCCGGATTGTGGGCCAGGGAGAATTCTGGTCAACTCAATCCTGGCGTACTTCTCCTTCACCCACCTATTTTCGTCCTGCCACTTCTTGATGTCACGGGCTGTGCGCACATCCTCCCCCAATGCTGGGACAGCAGTGGCTAAATGCTGCCATAGAGCTAACTCCTGTGTGCCACTGGTGCAGCAAGGGGGGAGACCATGTAGCCGTTTGTGGTGCCTCACAATGAACTCTATAATCATGGTGGTCTCCTCATCTGTGGCATTTTTCTTCCTCCTCAGTTGGTACATTTTCCAGTAGTATGCACATAGAAGGAAAACAGGAACTCTCTGTGGCCAAACCTGTTCCTTGAATGTGTGCTGCTTTTAAGTGGTTTGTGGTGCTGGTCCTGCTGTTGGTGTTAATTGATTTCCTCTGATGCAGGTGGGGGGATGGAAAGCACTTGGACAGGTGTGTAGCATTGAGGTAAATGATCATCTGGCCCAAATGCGGGTATTCCGGCCCGGAAACGGAGATTCCGCCCCGGATGTGGAATTTCAGGCCAAGGAGCAGGATTTCCGGCCCAGGAGTGGAATTTCCGCCCCGGGTGTGGAAATTCCAGCCCGAGTGCAGACATAAAGATAGGAGTCGTAAGTGATTTCTGTGAATACCAAAAATCGTAAGTGCCTTCTGTGAATATCAAAAGTCGTAAATTTAGACTTTTGTCTCAGATTATTTTTGTGAATCGGGCCCAATGTGCCTAGGTCATTTAAAAAAAACAAAAAACTCTAGAGTTTTATTTAGCGAAACTTATACCTGAAGATATTGGGTTACAGAGCCCTTTACATGAGCACCAGTTTTCTTACAGATGGACACATTCATTTTTGTTAGGCACGGGGAGATTAAGTGATTTGCCCAGAATCACAGGATGTTGAGCATCGTTGCTGAGACTCGAACCCAGTTCCCCAGCTTCAAAGTCGACCGCTCTAGCTGTAAGGCTACATCCTCTCCCCATTGCCACCACAGTGTACAATTATGAGGTGAGGAGCTTGGGAATCCACAATAGATTTAACCAAAGCCAACAACTGATGAAACTTTAACCCTTTCTGGCCAAACCAAGGAATCTGCAAATTTGCAAACCCTAGTCCCTGTCAATACCTCTCTTTATTACAGCCTCTTTAGCCCAATAGATATAGCTGTGGCCCACAATCCATACTCTACGCATTTTGAAGTGAAGGAGCAATAGTAGTCAGGAGAAGGCTGGAGCTGAAGGAGGTAGTTTTCCAAAGGAATAGCAGTTAAAATGGAGGTGTTTTTTTTTTTGAAGATATATTTCATTGGATGCTGTCAGCATGAAAGTGAAAAAAATAGGTAGTGTGTTGGATGCTTTAGCAAGAAGTCTTATTATTGGCTGTTGTTTAAGAAAAGAAATGCAACAAAGACATGGATATGCTTTTGAATCTGTGGAGTAAAGCACACCTGCTGTATCTTATTTGGAAGTAGCTTGTTCCTTCTGGAATGTGTTATGAAATTGTGACTGCACTGGGTTTCTAGGTACACTGAGCTACAAGTGTATTGGGGGAAGGGTGTTAAATAGACAGAAATCTTTTTTTAAAGTTGAGGAGTGATGAAACAATTTAAGTAATGGCAAGCTTTAATTTCCAATTTAGGACTATGTAAAAAACTGTGGTGTACTATTTACATTTTTTTCAAAATGAAGCTAGATATAGGTTTGAACTCACATTTTTTCTGCAATTTCACCGCGATCATCGCTAATAGATCGCGAACACACATAGATTGGAATCTCTTTTTGAAAGGAAGGCAGAGGGTTAACAGATACTAACATTTCACAATTGGAGATAGTGTAGTATAAAATGAAAGACATGATTTCATTTGCTACCTTTCTCATGATCACATAGTGCAAAGTTGAAGAGGTTGCCATTTCATGGTTGCTTTGTATAAGAGTGGTGTACCATTCTTATGCTTAGTTTTTACAAATCCTAACAGTGTCAAAACTATCCAGAAAGAGCTAAAACAACAATATAATCTACAAACTGAATTCATTGGTATGTACATAACTTTTTAATCCTTTATAAAAATAAAATTTGAAATGAGGATGTATATGGGAGTTTGACAAAGAAAAGAGTATCACTGTGATATAACAAAAGATATCAGAGGAACTGTATCTATTATAGGGTATGTGTTTACAAGGTTAGTGGTGAATGTTTTGGGAAGTAAGAGAAAAACAAATTAGTGCTTCTTTATCACATTATATACTTTATTGAAACATAATATTATAGTATTGTGGAAATTTGCAATGAGGAAATAAGAATGTTTCAAATGTCTAAACATCAAGTGCAGAACAGATACATCTGTTATTTGCACTCTGGGAGCTGTAGTACTTTTAGTAACATTATTAAACAGAAGTAGTGTAGTCACAAACAAAAGATGAAAACATGATGTCTGCCTGTATATGAACTAGAAATAAGTAATGCTTGTTAGGTATGTATTGGGAAGTGTTTCTCAATGTGGTTTTTAACTTATCTGCCTGCTTTGCATATGCTTAGATGGTGAGAGATGGTTCTTGTGGTTGCACATAGCTATATATATAGTGGGACTTTTGAGTTTAAGTAAAGGTGCAGAGGTATATATTTTTGGAAAGACAGCTTGAAGGTGTACATCTTTTAAGAAGAAACATATATGTTTACAGGGTGATCTATGTTCAGTAAGGCTGATGAAAATTTCATGTATATGTTGAGGGTGGTTATTTTTCTTTAAACATGGTTTGTTTAAAATTGAGGAGGATTAACAGTGCAGAATGCCTCAAGAGTTATTGTGCTACCTTCATTTGGAGTGTATCTTTTGTTTGAGAAATGCTGAATATAAATTTTAGAAGCAGAAGAAGTATTTGAGAAATGATGTATTTATATCATTCACAAAAAGGTGTTGTGCTTTGAAACATTTTAAAATGTCAGTAACAAAGCAATGTATGCTCCTAGAGAGCCATCTATGCAATTCTATACCAAGTGTAATATTTAGACTTCACTCACACATAGCTCAGTAGAAAAGCATATATACAGTAAAACAGGTTGTTTGATACTGACAGAAGGGCATAATCAAGGAGTCAAAGCTATAGTCACAACTGTTATATACCTAACAGCAATGAAGGTACTTTCACAGTCAGTCAGACAGTATTCAGGCACTCATGCAATCACTATACCACTAGTGAGGCAGTCATAAAATCAGTGATTCATTATCCATGGAGTTATTCAATTACCTAGACACTACACATGTACTCTTCCAATCAGGCAGACAGAAATTAAGTAGTCATTGAACTATGAAGTCACTCCCTATACATTCATCTAATCACCCAGACACTAAACATTTACTTATGCAATTAACAAGACTGTAACTATGCAGTCATTGCAACACTTGCACAGAAGCTATGCAGTCATCTAAACACCCACTTACAACCCATGCAGTCATTGAAATACTGAGGCACATGCACGAACTCATGCAAACACTCAGGTACTACTCATGCACTAATCAAATTACGTAGAGAGTACCATTGTAGTATTATCCATCCAGTAGCTATGCACTCATTTAATTACTGGGGGAATACTCTTGCACTAATACAATCACACCAGCAGTACACTTACTTTCATCCAATCTCTCAAGCTTTAACAATGGAGTCATGTAATCATTCGGACACTAGTCATGCACACATCTAATCAGCCAGGCACTACTGATGCACTTATTCAATTATCCATCCACTACCCATGTAGTTATCTAAACACCCAGGCACGACCTGTTCACTGAACCCCAAACACATGGACAGCAGCCATGTAGTCATGCAATCACTGAAACACTACTCATGCACTCATCCAATCTGCTAGGTGCTATGCATGTAGTTCAACAATCATGTATGCACTTTCCATGCACTCTATAAATCAACTATATACCCTCTAGGTACTCCTGCAATTACCCAGGCACTAAAGTTGTATGCATGTAATCATTCAACCACTATCTATGCATGTATTGAATTATTGAGCCATTAGGCATGCACTTATCTAATCATTCAGGTACTGCTCATGCACTCATTCAAACACCCAGATAGTAGTGATATACTCATGCTAACATGCAGGCAGTAACAATGCAGATATGGAATGACCCATGGAGTTCTGATATACTCAGGGAATCATCTAGGCACTACCTTTCTCCTCAAAAAAATCACATAGGTACTACCTGTGCACCAGAGAGTATTCATGTATTTAACCACAAACACAGGTTATGAGGAATATGTAGTCTTTTAGAACCATCTGGTGAATTATATATGCAAGCTGTGACACACTCTTTGCATGTACTTGGAAGAATTTGTGAGCTATATGCTTTGATAGAGATTAATGTGCAGATTATTATATGCACCGTTTCCCAAAATGTAAATCTGATACATTTAAGTAGAACAGTACTGAGATACTAAATACACAACTAACACAGTGGTAGAGAGGCATCCAATAGCTCTTTTTTCATATTTACAGAGTTGAGACACTGTATGTACTTTTAAAGTTGGGCTAAATTTACAAGAAAGTAATGCAGTGCGGAGCCGCAAGCCATTTGGCTGTGCCATGCTGCATTACTTTCAAAGCACAGGGATGCATCATATTTACAATATGATAGATCTCTATGCTCTTCCATGTGCTGGTGCACAACTGGCTACCATGCGTCAACGGAGACACCCTTGCACCCTGGTGCAAGGGTGCTTATGTAGTGGGGATGATTGTTTTTGTGCATGAAGGGACACCTTCGCTGTTGACGATTGATGTAGCATGCAACAGGCAGCGAGGCAAGGGAGGAGAATGCCGCTGCTCTGCGCTTAGGGCCCAGGCCAAACATAACTCAAATGGCAACAATTAAGCCCTCAGATAGCACAGCATTGCCCACCACTAGCAATGCAATTATAACTGAGGACAAAATTAACAAAAACTGCAAAGGATCAACAAACTCCCACCGACAAACTGCCATAAATACAAAAAAGGTACAATCTACTCACAAAAGCCCAGCGGCTGACCCACTGTCTACCAATGAAACCATCAACCCCTGTAGAGGAGAACGAGAAATCATTCTACAGAGATGCCTCCAACCTGAGAGAGAACAGAGCGAGAGGGTACTGATAAAAGTAAATCTACATCACACCAACATAAGATGTCAAGAGTTTAACCGACAACTTGAAAATCAAGCCCGCAGTCTACCACCCGCATCTCAGTCACGAACTAACAACCCAATAAAATATCCAAATTACCAGATATTATTAACTCTACACTATATATCACAAGGGCCACAAGACTTCGAACAGAAAATATGTCCTGAACCTAATGGCAGATATCCCAACATTAAAGGACCTCTCTACATCAGACATATTAGCAATAGAGTTCATTGATCAGGAGGACAACAATGGAACGGAAAAAACTCTGTCAACTTGGAAGACCAAAGAAATGGCTTCATCAATATTAAACGTTGCCCCACAGTTTGAGGCCTGGGGCATATCTCTGTCTAAACCTACAAAGCAACGCTACCCTTTACACCTGCATAACACTATGCTCAATCCTCTTAGCAAACAGCCAGTACATTCAGTGCTACTAAGTGCGAGAGGTAAAGAGGGCGATAAGAAAGCAACATCAAAGATACAAGATAAAATCCATTACAGAACACTGTAGACCAAGACCAGATTCACAAAGAGAATGACCTACAAAGATACACAGTACATCCAAGCTCCTGTCACTAAACATCCTGTCATGGAATATAGCAGGTGCAAAGTACGAACTGCAGGTCAATTCACCTCCCGCATACTGGAAAAATGATGAAATAGTACCCCTTCAAGAAACGTGGCTAATTGCCCTAGTTCAGGTCCCAGGGTTCAGTCTTCACCATGTGAAAGCAACAAGAACCCAGCGGTACGGAAGACAAAACGGTGGCCTTGCTGTTTATATATCCACAACACTAAACATCACATCTGCCCAAATCCCCACTACAACAACGGATATGCAAATAATAAAAATGGACTTGGGACCTAATAAAGTTGCAAGCACTATCATCCTCATCAATGTCTATGCACATCTGAAACAAGCAATCAAAAAGCGTTATTTGAAACATTGATAGCTACCATAGCAGAACTCCGGTTCGAACACCCTGCATGGGAAATAATATTAACAGGTAATTTCAATTCAAATCTAATATACACCCTAGAGGATGATCACAACATAACAGCAGCTAATGCAACTTGGGCAGTTCAATCTAAAGCCCAATCAACTCTCAAACAATCTAACTTAGGTGGGCAGAAATTAGTGACAGACCTTGATCATCTAGGGATGAGAGTATTAAACGGTAGAACTGAACAGGATTGACCTGCACTTACCACGGCCCCAATGCCAGTTCCATAACAGACTACACAATTGTCACCCTGTTGCTGCTTGCCCAAACAAAGGTATTTTCGATCATATATACCACTGAAAGTGACCATTCATGTCAACATCTCAAACTGATAACCTCCTTCTCAAGGCATATGAAAGCACCAACTGCGGTAGGGTCAACAACAACGATTAACCTCAAACATTTAAGATGGACAAGCAATACACTTACTCAAGCAGCCTTGAGGGCAAAGGAACTGATAGCAACTCATGATTTACAGAAGGGCCCTGTGATAGAAACCTGGGCCACCTTTCTAATAAACCTATCACAGGAAGCCCCGACAACAAACTCGCACCGAAGCACAAAGGGCAGCCAACACAGATTCCTGAGCAGAATGGGCAGAAACTTAAGAAAAAAGCTAAGAGGTGCGATCAGATCATCAAGGGGTGCCAACGTACCAAAAATTACATGGGAACAAATACAAAAACTTAAGAAGCAGTATAAAAAAACTAATCTGGGAGGACAAAATAACCCAACTGGACAACTTTTGGTCCAAACTTCCATTTAATGCCAAACGATCAAATGCTAGAGCCTTTTGGGAACAAGTAAACTCCATTGTAAGATCTTTAAAGGTAATGAATGTCACCTGCGTCACAAAGTCAGCCTGGGCACATCACTTCATCACCGCTTTCTCTATAGTACCTGAGAAAAGGACTGAGGTGCAGAAAACATCAAACTACTCCCTTGTCAAGGGCCAATACACATCACAGTCGAGGCCAACAAATCCTGTAGAATGCACATAATTGTTGGGCGGTCCCATTGTTCCGACTGTTCCATGAGGTGGGCACCACAAACAGTCTTCCAGAGAGCTGGAGAGGCTCAATAATCAATCCAGTATATAAGGGTGGGGAACAAACAGATAAAGCTAATTATCAACTGATCGCCTTAATAGACGCTGAAGCAAAATGTTACACCTCATTGATCCTGGCAGACTTAATAAGCTGGTCCGAGAGTAAAAACAAAATCCCTGTCAACCAATCTGGATTCCGCAGGGGCACTGGTACCACTACAAACATTCTTGCCCTAGGCCTAATGGCAGACAAGAGCTTACGGCAGTGAAAACATCTGTATTATTGTTACTTAGATTTTAAAGCACCATTTGATCCAACAGAGGCATCTTATGGCACAAGTTGAACCAATATTGAGACCTATAATGCAACTCTACACCAACACATTGATGCAAGTTAAAATAGCTGATGGAAAGAGGCTTACTAGGAAAATCTACACGAGCGAAGGCCTAAAACAAGGCTGCGTCCTAGTGCCATGCGTGTTCAACCTTTTCATGGCCGACCTATCGCCAAGGCTAGAGGAGACCAACTCTCATCCTCCACGCTTAGGCACACTGCCTATTACGCATCTATCTTATGGCGATGACATAGTGCTCCTAAGTCACACAAGAACTGGCTTGCAAAGGGCGATCAACTAACAGGGGAACTTCACCAAGGTCAACTTGTTAGAAATAAACACCACAAAAGCTAAAGCTATGATTACAAGCCTCCGCGTCCACAAACAGTCATCATTCAAAATCAGCAACACAAAACTGGAAGTGGTTAGCAGTTACAAATACTTAGGTGTACACTTAGACAATCACAGAATGAGACCTTAATAAAAAAGGTAAATGGCCTAATATTGGCTTTTTGTTCAATATCAAAGAATTTAAAAGGCCCATCGTTTGCTCCACTCTTAGCAGCAATTAAAGCGAAACTTCTACCAACAGTAGCTTACGCAAGCGAAATCCTGCTTGAAAAGACGCAGCGATCTTAGATAGCCTTCAAACACGGGCATACAAAACAGTATTCTTCCTACCCCGCAACTCCTCACTGGCACAGGTCCGGCTAGAATTTGGGCTGCAACAGCAGTATCTACACAGAAATGTAACAATAAAAACTTGGTACAAAATCTGGAGTAACCGACAAAATCCGGTTAATAATGCACTCTCTAAGGCACTACAAGATGATCCCCAGTCCGCCTACACAAAACATCTACAGTCATCTTTAAAGCTTACCAACACAGTAGATCTTTTGCAGCAGAACCTTCCATTCTCTTCTTTCCAACAAATATTAAAGAAGGTGGCAAGGCAGCATTCATTAATGGAAGACAAAGCCAAGCTAAGCAGGCGAGCCCATGCATGGATGGTCCTGCAATCATATACAAAACCGCAACCTGCAACATACTTGGGTCTGTCTTTCTCTCCTCATCTAAAGACTATGGGGCACATGCATCATTGGAAATTGCGGTTGCAGAGGGGCAGATTCTGCCCCTTTGCGACTGCAATTTTTGCATTTGGGATGCATCATCCCAACTGCAAAAATCGCTATTTGAGTAATCGCTAAATTTGCGATTACTTAAATTGCGATTTCATTTAGGGAATCGCAAATTGCGATTCCCTATATGCAATGCAATAAAAAAAAAAAAATTGCAATTCCGCATTTAAGAAACGCAAATTACCATCAACTCAAAGTTGTGCATTTTTCAAAGTTCTATGTTGCACACATACATGCCCTTGGGGCATGTGTGTGTGCAACATGTTTTTAAATTGCAATTTCAGGGGTGCATCAGGATGTCCTTCTGGCAATTTGCGAGTACCTATTTGGTAAAACAAAGTCAGAGAAAACTGAAATGAAGGAGATGTGGGAGGAGATCTCAGTAGAAAAACTAAAGTTAAAATTTGTTGTGATAGTTATTATTTTATAAACAATTTTGTAAATATAATTTTTTTATTTAAAAAAATAAATACATTTGAAAATTTGTATCCAATTTATAATTTAAATATTATTTGTTGAATATTTGAGAAAAAAGGCATAAATCTGTTCTGAAAATGTTTTTAGAAGTGGGAATAGGATAATATATATGTGTAGTGTGTAGCATTTTTTATGTGTTTATGTAGTTTTTGAATGAGAATATTGCATTTTATGAGTTTATTGTCCAGAATCTTCCATGTGTTAATGTTGTTTGGAGTAGGAATACTACATTATATATGTTTAGTGACGAGCACTTTCCCTGTTTTATTGCAGTTTGGAGTGGGATTAATATATTTTATAAGTTTATTGTCCAGCACCTCCCCAGAGTTAATATAGTTTGCAGTGAGAATAGTAAATTATATATGTTTAGTGTCCAGCACCTTGCCTGAGTTTTTGTAGTTTGGATTGGGAATATTAAATTATATATGTTTACTGTATAGCACTTTCCCTGAGTTAATATAGTTTGGAGTGGGAATAGTATATTTTATATCTTTATTATCCAGCACCTTCCCTGAGTTAATATAGGTTGGAGTGAGAATAGTAAATTATATATGTTTATTGTCGAGCACCTTCCCTGAGTTAATATAGTTTGGAGTGGGAATATTATATTTTATATGTTTATTATGCAGCACCTTCCCTGAGTTAATATAGTTTGGAGTGAGAATAGTAAATTATATATGTTCAGTGTCCAGCACCTTCCCTGAGTTTTTGTAGTTTGGATTGAGAATATCAAATTACATATGTTTACTGCACAGCACTTTCCCTGAGTTAATATAGTTTAAAGTGGAGATAGTATATTTTATGGGGTCGATTCCGTTCTCGCTTGGTAAGCCCTCCTTACGAGTCAGACCTGGAGGGCTTTCCAAGTGAGATGCACTGTGAGAGTCCAACCGAGCGAGTACGATGCAACCGCACGGTTACGGACTCGGTTCGGCCGGGCTCCCATAACACTCTATGGGAGCTTGTGTACAGATGCGTACACAGGCTCGCATAGCAAAAAAGGGGTGGGTGGGGAAAAGCGTACACACCGTGGCGGGCACCCCATTTTGCCCGCCACACTGTGCATGCTTGGATCGGGGGACCCATGCGCACCCCCCAGTGACAGATTCAGAGTCCTCCGGGTGAAGGGGGGCCTGCTCTGGCCCCCCCGAAGACCGATTCCGATGGCTGCTTACACTCACTGAGACCGAGTCGATACAGCTGTCCGAATCGTGCATCGTACTTGCCCATTCGGAATCAGGCTCCATTGCGCGGCACGATTTCATAGATTCGGGTTTGTAAACAATTCGGTTGGCGCGGACGCGATCTTCGCATCATTCTTGGTTGTTGGTAAAGGGTGACGATTCGGACGGAAAGATAGGCTCTGAATCGGATTTGCTCTTTAGGAATCCCATTTGGAGGCCTTCCTTACGAGATCGGAGTCGGCCCCTATATGTTTATTGTCCAGCACCTTCCCTGGGTAATATAGTTTGGAGTGGGAATAGTATATTTTATATGTTTATAATCCAGCACCTTCCCTGAGTTAATATAGCTTGGAGTGAGAATAGTAAATTATATATGTTTAGTGTCCAGCACCTTCCCTGAGTTTTTGTAGTTTCGAGTGGGAATATTAAATTATATATGTTTACTGTACATCACTGTCCCTGAGTTAATATAGTTTGGAGTGGGAAGAGTATATTTTATATGTTTATTGTCCAGCACCTTCACTGAGTTAATATAGTTTGGAGTGAGAATAGTAAATTATATATGTTTAGTGTCCAGCTCCTACCCTGAGTTATTATAGTTTGGTGTGAGAATAGTAAATTATATATGTTTAGTGTCCAGCACCTTCCCTGAGTTAATATAGTTTGGAGTGAGAATAGTATATTTTATATGTTTAGTGTCCAGCACTTTCCCTGAGTTAATGTAGTTTGAAGTTGGAGTACAATTTTGTATATGTTTAGTGACCAGTGCCTTTTGTGAGTTAATCTAATTTGGAATGAGAATAATAAAATATGGTTGTTTATTTTGGAGCAATATTAATGAAAATAATGTATGTTTAAGTGGTAATAGTATGTAATATATGTTTATTAAAATATTTATTCATAATAGCAATTACATGTAAAACAATTATTTTAATGCAAATATAGTATAAGAAAAGTAATATAGGAATTAAGTACATAATATAGTACATTTTATTTTATTTACAATGTTTCATATATATAGTGATAAACCAAAAAAGATACATTTTAAAAATTTTGATATTCACATATTTAGTACATATTTAAACATAAATATACAATTTTTAAGCATAGTAAGTATGAAACTATTTTATGTTTAATATAATGTAGAACTTGGTAGATATGTAATTTTTTACAAACAAAAGATGCAGTTATCCACTGTTTTGAATACAATTTTTAATATATATTTTTATTTTACAGTCATACAATTTTTTTATTTTGTAAATATAGATTAGATAATGATATGCAGTTTATATTATTGATACATTTTGTAATAATTTTTTCACTGTATTTTGTTTTATATATTTGCATAATTGATACTAAATAATATTATTTAATTTGTCTCAAAAATTAATATTATACAGCTAAGTATTTTGTAAAAGAAAAATATTTTTAGCAATACAATTTTTCACATTTTTAGCAAGCAGTAAAATTTTTGTATTACAATAATAACTTATTATAATTTTTTTAATGTATAATAATAAATAGATATTTTAGTTTTGATGATTTTTGTGTGGTCTATATTTTTGATTTTGATATTTATGTTATTTTGTATGTTTATTTAGTGTGAACGATATTAATTTTAATGATATTTTTGATTTTGTTATTAGTTATATCGGTGTTTGGCGATATTTGTGTTTCAATATTTGTGCATTTTTTTAACTAAGTATAGCATATCGATATTTATGTTATCGATATTTGTGTTTCGATAATTTTGTATGTCGATATTATGTATGTTGATATTGTGTTAGTGATCCAGTACGATATACTGAAGAGTAGCATGCTTGATACATACTTTCCAAGAAGAATTCCTCATCTGGAAAGGATGTGTCTCCATGAAATACTTTAACATTATACTTTCTGAAGTAATGTCAGTGAAAACACAGTTGAAGGTAAATGTGCTGTGGCTGGATGTGAAGAATGTTTGGTGAGACATAACAAAGGACATTTAATCAACCATCGAAAACTAAGTTGCCAAATTCCAGACAAAAGAGAGTTTTTTCCATTTAGCTTTGTTACAGTTGTTGAAGCAATGGCGAACTGAAAGTGAGCTAGTTGGAGAATTCGACTGTTATAATGACTCATTCAATGCTGTGAAAGGCAGCATTGAGTGCTGTGTGTTTCCAGTGTATCTTCAAATGTTGAGAGAAGAGATTGAACAAAAATAAACAATTGCTGCTGAGATAGCAAGAGAGAGTTCTCTGAGCAATCGAAGTCCAGCACCTGGAAGTCAAGGTCCTCTTGGACAGCCAATCATTGAAAATGAAGCTGCAATAGCTATGAATGAAGTGGAGAATGCAATGCAGCAAGTAAGACGGGAAACTGTGGCTCAAGAACTACTAATCCAGCAATTGAATGCAGATCAGAAAGACATTTTTGAAGAGGTAAAAGGTAAAGTAGAACATGGAAATCTCCATGAGAAAAAAAGTGTTGTGTATACAAACCAGTTTTATTGTACATAAGTGGTCAAACAGCAACCCTGAAAAAGCTTCTTAATTAAAGTACTGACAAGTTACCTACAGAAGACAACAGATTCTAATTTGTCGTGTGTAATCACTGCACCAACAGGCTTAGCTACTCATAATGTTGAAGGAGTTACCCTTCATCGATTAATAATGCTGTCTGTTGAACATGACAACAAATTACATTGCAACAAATTATCTGGTGATGCTTGTCATAAAGTGGCAAGAATATTAAAGAAATTAAAGCCACTAATTATTGATGAAGTCAGCATGATATCTAACCTAATGCTAGCTTTTATAGATTTACAAATGTAGCAAATATTAAAAACTGACTACAATGTACTTTTTGGAGGAAAACACGTAGTAGTCTTTGGACACCTGCTACAACTAACTCCCATAAAAGGACAACCTGTATTCAAGAAATGACTACATAATGAAACAAGGAATTCACTAGGAAATATTGGAAATGTAAACATTTGGGAAAACTTTAAATACAAAGAGTTAATCCAAAATATGCGCCAAGCATCAGATATGCATTATGCAGATATACTAAAGGATATAAGAGTCGGAGTCCTCACAAAAGAGAGAAAGACAGTATTACAAACCCGCCTCATCAAAAATGTGTTTCCAAGTAATGTTTCAGCTGCTGAAGTAATATATAATTTTGTTAAGGAAGAAAACTCTATTGTTTGTTTGATGCCAAGTGTAGTGTAGTAAATTCAATGAACAATTATTGAAATTGGAAAAATAAGAGATTGCCGAAATTAAAGGAAATGATACAATGGAACATCAAGGAATTACAGTACTACTTACAGAAAAACTGCAATCAAAATTGGATAGTTTACAAAAGTCTGCGTCGAAAATTGCAGGATTAGAAAAACAGTTACGTATCGGTAAAAATTGTCGTGTAATCATATGTCGTAATTTAAATGTTGAACAAGGGCTAGTGAATGGTGCAATGGGTAAAGTTATGGAATGTATTAATTATCCAAGCACAAATGATGTGGAATGCTTAGCCATAAAACCTGATGATATTGCTGAAGTTAAGCAGTTTGGTAGATGTGTTGTACTTTTCCTACTTGTGAAAGACTTTTATGTCCAGCGAAAGCAGTTCCCTGAGTCTTTAGCATATACAGTAACTATTCACAAATCACAAGGTTTAAGTGTAGATACAGGTCTTAATAATACTGGTAGTAGTGTATTCAAAGAAGGGATGTCATATTTTGATTTGTTGTGAATTAGAACATAATCTGGCTTATTTCTCTTTGATTTTGATGAGAAGAAAGTAAGTGTTGATGTGAGCTGTGTAACGGAGTATAATCAGTTAAGAGCTCAATATGTTCCTCATTTAGGCCAGTATCCTGTGGTTCAAAAAGCAATACTGTGTAAAAAGCAGAAAATATCTAAGTAGTCTATCACAGCTGAAAAGAAAGATGAACAAAAAGAAAATCAACAAGAAGGAAAGAAAAGAAAGCTACAGCATATTGAGGAAATACAAGGCTATCACTTTGATAATAAATCTGGAGTGAACTGTTATGCAACTGTAGTGTTAAATTGACTATATCGTTTGCCTCATTTTACAAATTCTATTAAAAAAAGGTAGATAAAAGAATGTCTCCACAACTATGTAGTTTACTTGAAGAATTAAGAAGTAACAGATGTATTATACATTCTGCTACTGGAATAAGAACACTCACCGATGTCTGTACTGGATTAGTAGTGTTCTCTCAAAATCTTCCACAGGATGCTCAAGAATTTCTAATGGTAATGCTAGGACTATTAGATGAAGAAGATGTGAATATAAATGAATTATTTGGTTTAACTTATAAATGGACCCATAACTGTGAAGATTGTGAATTTACGTCTAGCACTGAAATCAATTCAGAACAGTTCCTCTACTTGACATTACAAGATTGTAAAGCTGTGTCATTTGAAGATTTAATTACAAACCCCCATCAAGATATGACCTGTCCAAACTGCAGGTCAGAACTTAGGTCAACGTTGTTTCTATAAAGGTATGGAAAATATGGCATTGTCATGCTACAACGATGCAGTGGGTGATACTAAGTTAGGAACTGAAATTACAAACTTTAAAGCTGCACACATTTCCATCTCAAAAAGAACTTTCACAACTATAGCAGTCATATTTCATGGTGGAGTTAATATAACCTCTGGACACTACACAATATATTTAAGATGTCAAACAGGATGGACAGAGTGCAATGACTTACAAGTGACATTGAAATGAAGACTACCTAAAAAGTTACCAAACTAATATCTGCTATTTCTAGAACCGAAGTTCTAAGGAGAATCTAGGATAAGAATATGTGGTATTGTGTTGACATATATATGGATTATGTGTTTCTGAGACATTATTTGGCCTATTAGGGGTATTGTCTACAGCAAGCTGGACTCTTTTTAACTGCGGGAAAGGAATTTATAAAACATTTGAGGACTACATTGTGTACTTCAGTTGAAAACTAAATGGAGGTACAACAATACCAGTAGCCTTACATTGCATGTGAAGAGTCTCTTCACCACTAAAATAAATATCTGCTTTTGTTTGCTACAGCAACTTCTACGTAGTACTATGTGTTATGTTTTTCATACATGGACTAAGAACATTTAGACATCCTTTGCCATAAATGAGATAATGTTTATGAAAGGATATGCAAAAAGGAAGACTGCTTCATAATTGTTGGACATTTTGTACCAGATATTACCATATAGTTGCTTTCATTAAGGTAGTAACCTATCAGCAAGTTGGTATAAAAAAACTTGTAGTCAGTGCAGTGAACAGTATGACATAGTTGTAATGATCTACTGTGCACATTTGTTTTTTACAATCCATTTATTGTTTTTTCTCACTGTTTAATGATGGTGCTTCAGAAAAAGCACTGTTGAAAATGAACAAGTAAGAAAGCTGAAAACAGGAAAAAACAGGAAAACATTTGTCTATGTTGAATTAAAGTTTTGGTTAAAAAATATTGTATGTTGTTTGATTGCTAATGTTCAAAATGAAATTCAAATACATTTTTGTCTGTTTCTATTTTTTCACAGTGGTTGGAGGTTGAGATATATTATGTGTGTCAAATCACTAATCTAGTGATGGATTCATCAAGTTACTACTCATGTACTCATGCCATCTCCCAGTTACAACAGTTGCATGCGTACAATCACCCAGCCACTACCTAAGTAGTCAACCAATCACTCAGGCACTGCACTTGAATTCATATAATCTCCCAGCCACTACTCAGACACTCATCCAATCACTCAGGCGCTACCCATGGAGTCATGCCTTCACTTAGTCACTACTAATGCAGTTATGCAAACACCTAGTTACTACACTTGCACTCTTTCATTCATCCAGGCACTCCACTTCCAGTCATCCAATCAACAAGCAATATCCTTGCACTCATGCATTCACTCATATACTACCCATCCACTCATCCAATCACCAAGGTACTAGTCATTCACTAATCCTTTAATTCAGGCACTAGCCTTGCACTCATCCATTCACTCAGACACTACTCATGCACTATACAATCACCCAGACACTATGCATGCACTCATCCAATCACCTAGGCACTACATTTGCACTCAAGCAATCACCCTTGCACTACTCTTGCACTCATCCAGTCACCCACGCACTATGTACACCCTCATCCAATCACTAAGGCACTACCCTTGCACTCATCTAATATCTCAGACATTACCCTTCCTTTCATTCATTCACTAAGGCACTACTCTTGCCATCGTCCATTCACCCAGGCACTAGCCATGCACACATTCATCCAGCCACCACTATGCTAGCACTCATCCATTCACTCAGGCACTACACATGTGCTAATCCATTCACTCAGGCACTACCCATGCACTCATCCAATGACCCAGGCACTACTCATGCACCCATGCAATCTCCCAGCCAGTACCCATGCAATTGTCTAATCACACAGGCACTTACCTTGCACTCAGCCATTCAATGAGGTGGTACCCATGCACTCATCCAATCACCAAGGCACTACCCATGCACTCGCCCAATCACCCAGGCACTATCCATGCACTCACACAATCACACAGGCACTGCCCTTGCACTCATTGAATCACTCAGGCACTACCCATGCACTCATCCATTCACCCATGCACTACCTATGCACACATCCAATCACCCAAGGACTACCCTTGCACTCATCCATTCACTCAGGCACTGCCCATGCACTCATTCAATTACCCCGGCACTACCCTTGATTTCATCCAATCACCCAGGTGCTACTCTTGCACTCATCCAGTCACCCAGATGCTACCCACGTGCTCATACAATTAACCAGGCACTATCCATGCACTAATCCAATCACCCAAGCAGTACCATGCACTCCTCCATGCACTCAGGCGCTATCCACACACTCATACAATCAACCAGGTACTACCCATGCACTACTCCAATCGCCCAAGCAGAACACTTGCATTCATCCATTCACTCAGGCACTACCGATCCAGCAATGGAATCAACCAGGCACTACCCATGCACTCATTTAATCACCAATACCTATGCACTCATCAAATCACCCAGGAACTACCCTTGCACTCATCCATTCACTTTGACACTACTCATGCACTCATCCAATCACCCAGGCACTATCCATGTACTCACACAACGACCCAGGCACTACCCTTGCACTCATAGAATCACTCAGGTACAACCCATGCACTCATCTGTTCACTCAGGCACTATACATTCGCTCATCCATTCACCCATGCACTACCTATGCACACATCCAATCACCCAGGGACTAACCTTGCACTCATCCATTCACTCAGGCACTGCCCAAGCACTCATTCAATGACCCCAGCACTACCCTTGCATTCATCAAATCACCCAGATGCTACTCTTGCACTGATCCAGTCACCCAGGAGCTACCCACGTACTCATACAATTAACCAGACACTACCCATGAACTAATCCAATCACCCAAGCAGTAGCCATGCACTCATCCATTCACTCAGGCACTATCCATGCACTCATACAATCAACTAGGCACTACCCATGCACTAATCCAATCACCCAAGCAGTACCCATGCACTCATCCATTTACTCAGTCACTATCCGTGCAGCAATGCAATCAACCAGACACTACGCATGCTGTCATCCAATCACCTTTGCAGTACCTATGCATTCATCCAAACACACAAGCACTACCCTTGCCCTCATCCATTCACTTAGACACTACTCATGCACTCATCCGATCACTCAGGCACTACCCATGCACTCATCCAATCACCAAGGCACAACACTTGCACTCATCCATTCACTGAGGCACTACCCATGAACTCATCTACTCACCCAGCCACTACTCATGCACTCATCCAATCACCCAAGCAGAACCCAGGTACTCAAACAATCACCCAGGCACTATCCATGCACTCACCCAATCACCCAGGCACTATCTATGCAATCATCCAATCACCCAGGCACTACTCTTGCACTCATCCAGTCACCCAGGTGCTACTCATGCACTCATACAATCAACGAGAAACTACCCATTCACTAATTCAATCATCCAATCAGTACTGATAGACTCATCCATTCACTCGGGTACTACCCATGCAGTCATGCAATCAACCAGGCACTACCCATGCACTCATCCACTCAATAAGGTGCTATCCATGCACTCATCTAATCACCCAGGTGCTACTCTTGCACTCATCCTGTCACTCAGACACCACCCAGGCAGTCATGCAATTAACCAGACACTACCCTTGCACTCATACATTCAATGGGGTGCTACCTAGGCTCTCATTCAATCACCCAGGCACTACCCTTACACTCATAGAATCACTCAGGCACTACCCATGCACTCATCCATCAACTCAGGCAATACCCTGCACTCATCCATTCACTCATGCACTATCCATGCTCTCATCCATTCACACATGCACTACCTATGAACTCATCCAATCACCCATGCACTACCCTTACACTCATACAATTAACCAGGCACTACCCATGAAGCAATCCAATCACCAAAGCAGTACCCATGCACTCATCCATTCACTCAGGCACTACCAATGCAGCAATGCAATCAACCAGGCACTACCCAGGCACTCACCCAATGACCCATGCAGTACCTATGCACTCATCCAATCACCAGGCACTACCCTTGCACTCATCCATTCACTAAGACACTACTCATGCACTCATCCGATCACTCAGGCACTACCCATGCACTTATCCAATCACACCAACACTACCCATGCACTCATCCACTCTCTCAGGCACTTCTCATGCACTCATCCAATAACCCAAGCAGTACCCATGCACTCATCCAGTCACCCAGGCACTATCTTTGCACTCACCCACACATTATCTATGCAATCATCCAATCACCCAGGCACTACCCTTGCACTCATCTATACAATGAGGCAGTACTCATGCACTCATCCAATCACCCAGGCACTATCCATGCACTCATCCAATCACCTAGAGACTACCCTTGCACTCATCCATTCAATGAGGTGGTGCCCATGCACTCATCCAGTCACCCAGGCAGTACCCATGCACTCATCCAATCAACCAGGCACTATCCATGTGCTCACACAATCACACAGACACTACCCTTGCACTCATCCATTCACTCAGGCACTACCCATGCACTCATCCATCTACTCAGGCACTGTCCATGCACTCATCCATTCAACCAGGCACTACCCATGCACACATCCAATCACCAGGCACCACCCTTGCACTCATAGAATCACTCAGGTACTACCCATGCACTCATCTGTTCACTCAGGCACTATCCTTTTGTTCATCCATTCACCCATGTACTAACTATGCATACATCCAATCACCCAGGGACTAACCTTGCACTCATCCATTCACTGAGGCACTGCACATGCACTCATTCAATGACCCCGGCACTACCATTGCATTCATCCAATCACCCAGGCACTATTCTTGCACTCATCCAGTCAACCAGCCACTACCCACGCACTCATACAATTAACCAGGCACTACCCATGAACTAATCCAATCACCCAAGCAGTATCCATGCACTCATCCATTCACTCAGCCACTATCCCTGCACTCATACAATCAACCAGGCACTACCCATGCACGAATCCAATCACCCAAGCAGTACGCATGCACTCATCCATTCACTCAGGCACTACCCATGCAGCAATGCAATCAACCAGACACTATCCATGCCGTCATCCAATCACCTTTGCAGTACCTATGCACTCATCCAAACACCCAGTCACTACCCTTGCACTCATCCATTCACTTAGACACTACTCATGCACTCATACGATCACTCAGGCACTACCCATGCACTTATCCAATCACACCAACACTACCCATGCACTCATCCATTCACTGAGGCACTACCCATGCACTCATCCACTCACCCAGGCACTACTCATGCACTCATCCAATCACCCAAGCAGAATCCATGAACTCATCCAATCACCCAGGCACTATCCATGCACTCACCCAATCACCCAGGCACTATCTATGCAATCATACAATCACCCAGGCGCTACACTTGCACTCATCCAGCCACCCAGGTGCTACTCATGCACTCATACAATCAACTAGACATTACCCATGCACTAATTCAATCACCCAATCAGTACTGATAGACTCATCCATTCACTCAGGCACTACCCATGCAGTCATGCAATCAACCAGGCACTACCCATGCACTCATCCACTCAATGAGGTGCTATCCATGCACTCATCCAATCACCCAGGTGCTACTCTTGCACTCATCCTGTCACACAGGCACTACACATCCAATAAACCAAGCACTACCCATGCACTAATCCCTTCACCCAAGCAGTCCCCATGCCCTCATCCATTCACTCAGGCACTACCCATGCAGTCATGCAATCAACCAGACACTACCCTTGCACTCATCCAATAACTCAGGTACTACCCTTGCACTCATACATTGAATGAGGTGCTACCTAGGCTCTCATCCAATTACCCAGGCACTACCCTTACACTCACAGAATCACTCACGCACTACCCATGCACTCATCCATCAACTCAGGCACTACCCTGCGCTCATCCATTTACTCAGGGACTATCCATGCTGTTATCCATTCACACATGCACTACCTATGCACACATACAATCACCTAGGGACTACCCTTGCAGCAATGCAATCAACCAGGCACTACCCATGCACTCATCCAATCACCAATACAGTACCTATGCACTCATCCAATCACCCAGGCACTACCCTTGCACTCATCCATTCACTTAGACACTACACATGCACTCATCCGATCACTCAGGCACTAGCCATGCACTCATACAATTAACCAGGCACTACCCATGAAGTAATCCAATCACCCAAGCAGTACCCATGCACTCATCCATTCACTCAGGGGCTATGCACACACTCATACAATCAACCAGACACTACCCATGCAATAATTCAATCACCGAAGCAGTACCCATGCACTCATCCATTCACTCATGGCACTACCCATGCAGCAGTGCAATCAACCAGACACTACCCATGCACTCATCCAATCACCCATCCAATCCCTATGCACTCATCCAATCACAAGGCACTACCCTTGCACTTATCCATTCACTTAGACACTACTCATGCACTCATCCGATCACTCAGGCACAACCCATGCATATATCCAATCACCCCAACACTACCCATGCACTCATCCAATCGACCAGGCACAACACTTGCACTCATCCATGCACTGAGGCACTACCCATGCAATCAACCAGGCACTATCCATGCACTCACCCAATCACCCAGACACTATCTATGCAATCATCCAATCACCCAGGCGCTACTCTTGCACTCATCCAGTAACCCAGGTGCTATTCATGCACTCATACAATCAACTAGACACTACCCATGCACTAATTCAATCACCCAATCAGTACTGATAGACTCATCCATTCACTCAGGCACTACCCATGCAGTCATGCAATCAACCAGGCACCATACATGCACTCATCCAATTACCCATGCAGTACCTATGCACTCATCCATTCACCCATGAACTATCCGTGCACTCATCCATTCACTTAGACACTACTCATGCACTCATCTGATCACTCAGGCACTGCCCATGCACTTATCTTGTCACCCCAACACTACCCATGCACTCATCCAATCGAACAGGCATACACTTGCACTCATCCATGCACTGAGGCACTACCCTTGCACTCATCTACTCACTCAGGCACTATTCATGCACTCACCCACAAATTATCTATGCAATCATCCAATCACCCAGGTACTACTTTTGCACTCATCCATTAAATGAGGCAGTACTCATGCACTCATCCAATCACCCAGGCACTATCATACACTAATCCAATCACCTAGGCACTACCCTTGCACTCATCCATTCAATGAGGCGGTACTCATGCACTCATCCAGTCACCCAGGCAGTACCCATGTACTCATCCAATCACTGACGTGCTACCCGTACACTCATCCATTCACTCAGGCACTACCCATGTACTCATCCATCCACTCAGGCACTGTCCATGCACTCATCTATTCACCCAGGCACTACCCATGCACACATCCAATCACCAGGCACCACCCTTGAACTCATCCATTCACTCAGGCACTGTGCATCCGCTCATCCATTTACTTAGGCACTACCAATGTACTCATCCAATGACCCAGGCAGTACAATTGCACTCATCCATTCACTCAGGCATTGTGCATCCACTCATCCATTCATTCACACACTACCTATGCACTCATCCATTCACCCAGGCATTAACCATGCACATATCCAATCACCCAGGCACTACCTTTGCACTAATCGATTCACCCAGCCACTACCCATGCACACATCCAATCAAAAAAGCACTACCCAAGCACTAATCCATTCACCCAAGCAGTACCCATGCACTCATCCATTCACTCAGGCACTACCCATGCAGTCAAGCAATCAAACAGGCACTACCCTTGCACTCATCAAATCACTCAGGCACTACCCTTGCACTCATCCATTCACTCAGGCACTACACATGCAGTCATGCAATCAAACAGGCACTACCATTGCACTCATCTAATCATGCAGGCACTACCCTTGCACTCATGCATTCAATGAGGCGCTACGTAGGCTCTCATCCAATCACCCAGGCGCTACTCTTGCACTCATCCAGTCACTCAGGCACTGCCTACGCACTCATACAATCAACCAGGCACTACCCATGCACTAATGATATCACCCAAGCAATACCCATGCACTCATTCACTCAGGCACTATCCATGCACTCACCCAATCACCTAGGCACTATCCATGCACTCATCCAGTCACCCAGGTACTACCCTTCCACTCATCCATTTAATCAGGTTCTACCCACACATTCATACAATCAAACAAGCACCACACGTGTACTAATCTAATCATCCAAGCAGTACCCCTGCACTCATCCATTCATTCAGGCACTTCTCATGCAGTCATACATTCAACCAGGCACTACCCATGCACTCATACAATCTCCCAGGCAGTACCCATGCACTCACCCAATTACCCAGGCTTTACTCTGCACTCATCCATTCACTTAGACACTACTCATGCACTAATGCAAACACTCAGGCACTACCCATGCACTCACCTAATCACCCAGGCACTACCAATGCACTCATCCATTCACTGAGGCACTACCCATGCAGTCATCCACTCACCCAGGCACTACTCATGCTCTCATCCATTCAATGAGGCGGTATCCATGCATTCATCCAATCATTCAAGGGCTACTCTTGCACACATCCTTTCACCCAGGCAGTACCCATGTAACCATCCAATCACTCAGGTACTACACATACACTCATCCAATCACTCAGGCACTATCCATTCACTCACACAATCACCCAAACACTAACCTTGCACTCATCCATTGACTCACGTACTACCTATGCACTCATCCATTCACTCAGACAGTTGCCATGCACTCATCCATTCACTTAGGCACTACCCATGCAGTCATGCAATTAACCAGGCACTACCCATGCACTCATCCAATCACCAATGCAGTACCTATGCACTTATCTAATCACCCAGGCACAACTCTTGCAGTAATTAATTCACTGAGGCACTACCCATGCACTCATGCAGTCACCCAGGCAGTACCCATGTAGTCATCCAGTCACTCATGCTCTACCCATACACTCATCAAATCAAGCAGGCACTTTCCATGCACTCACACAATCACCCAGGCACAACCCTTGCACTCATTCATTCACCCAGACAGTACCCATTCACTCATCAATTTACCCAGGCAATATCCATGCACTCACCCATTCTGCCATGCACTATCCATGCACTCATCCAAGCACCCTGGTGCTACTCTTGACTTATTCAGTCACCCAGATGCTACCCACGCACTAATAGAATCAACTAGACACTACCCATGCACTAATTCAATCACCCAATCAGTACCGATACCCTCATCCATTCACGCAGGCATTACCCATACATTCATGCAGTCAACCAGGCACTACCCATGCACTCATCCATTCAATGAGGTGCTATCCATGCACTCTTCCAATCACCCAGGTGCTACTTTTGCACTCATCCTGTCACACAGCCAGGACCCATGCACTCACCCAATCACCCAGGCACTGTCCATGCACTCATCCATACACCCAGGCACTACCCATGCACACATTCAATCAAACAAGCTCTACCCATGGACGGGAGACGTCCATTACAACTCAGGCATTACATCGCAATGCATTTACAATGCAACTTTTACAACGCAGGTGACAATACATCGCATGCCATTACCTCGCATGTGCCATTACAACGCATGCCATTACAATGCATACCATTACAGCGCAGTGTAAGGTAAGTGATCATTGTAATTGAGGTAAGTTGTTCATTTTGATTATTTTTAATAGTAATAGTATTATTTTAAAAATAATAAAATAGTTTTAAAAATGTTTCTAAATAGTTTTAAATAAAAATGTATATATATCATATAATGTATTTAATTTGGATAAGTTTGGGTTGGGTACTGTATTAATACTCTGTTTAAAAAAATTGAGTATTAGATTAGGAGTTAATAAAAAAAAATCTATAATATTATTTAATAAATTAAAATATATTAAATATGCTTTGCATGTTTTCCCTGGGACGGTATGTATGGGAAATAGGGGTTGTGGGTGGGGGAGTGTATTAATATTCAGATATTAATTTTAATGCTTGAGTATTTAATGAAAATTAGTTTTATCATTTGTTTTAATTATTTTTTTAAATTATTAAAAATTATGTGGCACATATCCTCTTGGATGTGTTGTATGGGAAGTAGGGGTTTTGGTTGGGGGAGTGTTTTAATACCCAGGTAAAAAAAAAAAATTATATTAAAATAATTTTAATTTATAATGAAAAAAAATTACATACAATTTTAAATTATATATAATTGTAAACTGTTAAGGCTTCTATAATTTGGGGATAGATGTATGTGAAACATGGGTTTTGGGTGGGAGAATGTATTAATACGCTATATTAATATTAATACTTGAGAATTAATAGAAATTTAGGGGCCGATTAACAGAACTAATCTGAGACAAAATCCTAAACTTACTACTTTTGGTATTCACAGAAGGCATTTACGATTTTTGGTATTCACAGAAATCACTTATGACTCCTAACTTTACGTCCACATTCGGGCCGGAATTTCTGAACTCGGGCCGGAATTTTCTCACCCAGTGCGGAATTTCCGCACCAGGACTGGATTTTCCGCACCAGGAGCGGGATTTCCCCACCTGGACCGGAATTTTCGCACCAGGGGCGGAAATCCCGCACTTGTGCCGGAATTTCCGCTCCCGGGCTGGAATCTCCGCATCCGGGCCGGAATATCCGCATTTGGGTCTGATGATCATTTCAAGTGCAAAACATCCCCCACCATGCTCCAGCTGATGCCAATCAACACTAACTGCAAGACCAGCACCACAAATCACATAAAAGCAGCACACATTCAAGGACCAGGTTTGGTTACAGAGAGTTCCTGTTTTCATTTGCTGTTCATCGCTACTGGAAAATGTACAAAACGAGGAGGAAGAAGAACTTCACAACTGAGGAGACCACCATGATTGCACTGCCATTGTGAGTAAGGAAGTTGTCAAAAGTTTATATACAAATATAGTCAGTCAGAGGCTCATGTGTTTCCCTCTGTATGTAGCACCACAAGTCCCAGAATCCTTTGTATTAGAAATGGCAAATCCCTTTCCCACTATTTAAAACATGGGCCCAGTACTGCTGCCGTATATACCTAACACTGTTAAGTAGCAATTGTCAAAGTGCCCCTTCCACTTATCCAGACGTGGCTGGGTCAGTCAAGAACGTAAGTGAGTGGGGGGTGCGGTGCAGAGAAATTCAACAGACAATGGAATAGGGAAAATAAATACAAATCATCCTAAAAGTAACTCACCTTGTGCCTGCCAAAATCACAAAGCAGAAGGTGAGAGAATCCTTATTTTAAAACATTTCATCCCATATCCATTGTCTATTTCCTACCCTGCCACGCCATTACATCCCCAACGCCCCACTGCTCCTACCTGCACCGGCTGTGGCAGTACTTCACAATACTGTTAGCATGCAGAAGATATGAGGAAATGTCTGACAAGTTCCACATTTTCCATTTGGTGACTTTTCTCTCTTCTCACCTATTGACACATTCAGCCAGAGTACAGATAACCACAGTAGCAGAGGTTCCTGCATCTTCTGGGAGGAAACAACATCATCCAGAGCAAGGCATATCACCCTTACTAACTGGTAAGTCAAACTGGTCAGGAGGTGGTCAAAATGCATACATTGTCAGCAGACAACAGAGGGACATATAGTGTCCGAATCTCAAAGGTAACCGGAGATGAAAAACTAGCTTTACAACTATTGGAATTCTTAATGGACATTTACCTTTAGCAAATGACATTTGTGAATAGCGAAAGACAAAATATAATGTATCTAGGCTCATCATACCTTTGTGATTTCTGAACATTACATGTATTCCACCAACAGTTCCAGAACTGTGAACTCAAGCCTGGAATTAAGTGCCACAATAAGTCAAAAACGAGCCTCCACTATACTGTAATTGTTTTTGTAGACAAAATCAAGAAATCCATTGTTTACAAATATAACAATGATGAACAAGAAGTGAGATACAATTGTTAGGAGTATTGAGAATGCGTCCACTGTCCAACTTAGAATGCTTTTTTCTATACATAAAATTGTCCACTCAACCCAGCTGGTTATATAAGTTATCATCGGATGGCATATTTTTTGGCCATTAACAAAACACGATAGTGGACCTTACTTCAGGAATTGATGTTGTGTCAATTTGATAGACATTGCTTCTAGGCAGTGAGTCCATTATAAGTTGAATGTGTGATCACTCATAATAATTAGTGCTACACACTTCTGCAACGGTAGTGCCTTTGTGCCTGAAATTGAGTGCATCACATGTGGCAGCAGACCCACATTGACTTCTGATACAAGGTTGGCTGTGACATCTGGTCAGGGAGCACACACTGGGCAGGTTCTGGCCATGGTAAGTAAACCCAAGAATAATGTACCTGAATGCTCATGCTCATGAAATGTGCCTTTAATCTCCGCTGTATGTTGCATGTGTTTTACATCACTGTTTTCCTGCATCACAATATGCCTACATATGGCATTTAACCACATGCCAGATCACACCATGGTGGTTAGTTAAAGGATGACACAAAATGTATGACAAGTGAGTGCAGAATGGACATAAAATAGTATATAGTGTCACATGAAGTGTACTAGACACAACTAGATTGTAATTCAATGATATGAAATGATATGAAAACTCCGTAGCAAAATTCCAATGGAAAAATCATATTGAAACTGGTGTGGATGAGGCTCGCACTGATGCCAGTTGTGTGTTTTGTGATGGATGTATGGGCTGCTAAGTTGAATATTCAGGAAGTGAAATTTTCAAATCTCTTGGCTGAAAAGCACAATGCAAATGCAGTGTAGGCGGCAACCATCAAAGCTTCTCAACTTACCCACAATGTGAGATCCGAGTCAAATGTTGCATTCTGCTTACCTCCTCTTCTACTGTATTCACCTATATAAGTGAGTGTATAATATAGGAGGTTAGGATGTCTGCTGTAGAAGACATCATATGTTGTCAGCTTAGTTCTACCATGATGTTGGAAATGGAGTATGGGAACAGAGGACACTCAAAGGATGGACATAACAAATGTAAATCTAAATCTAAATCTAAATGTGTGATCTCTCATTCCAAAATGAGCTTTGTGACTTCATGGGTAGGGAAGCACAAATGACACACAAAATGTACCTGACTATTGCACATCTCACATATGATCTCTGCATTGCAATGTTTAAACTGATGTGCAATTGTGAAACTGGTCAGCCTGTGGAATGTTTACTCCTTTTGACTTGTCAACAGACAACATTATACTCATGAGACATGTTAGTCTTAACGGTAAAGGTGTAATCAATGTAATGCGGTGGCGTCCTGATTATTTCTCCCCTTCCTTCAAATATCAGTAACCTTATCATACACATTTGTCTGTTGATATGTCATCTCTTTGATGTCAGTGCTGTGTGGAGGTAACAGCTGGCAATTGCTGCATGTGAACAGGGGCCCACATGTAAAGTCCATGAGGTAAACATGCTGCACATTGGCCAGGAATATCCTATCAATGGTCATTGAGAATGACATATGCATGTTAGCTAATAGCTACCATCTTGTGTACTGAAATATGGACATGTATGTCTCATCACAGCTGCTGACAGAATGACACCAGTACAGTGTACAGCACCATCCCGGGAAATGCAAGACATCCTGGCTGCAGCAGTGAAACCCTCTCGCACCTGTCCATCAGGTAATTGTAGCGTGAAGTGTTTTCCTATCATAGATTACAAAACCATGACAAAGATCAAAATCCCTATCTGCATAGAACCTGCAGTCGGTGTTTACAAAGTTACATACATATCATAAGTGTCACATGTGCCTGTTTGTAAATTAGTAATGCAGATGATTGAGAATGGTGTCACTTCCCTCTACAGCTGCTGGATCGAGGACGGCTTCGTCAACAAAACCTATGATGCGCATGGTTCAGCAGTTAACATCAGGGGGGATCGCAAAGGGACACAAAGCTGTGGCTGGAGCTGGTGAGTTTGCTTGTGCAATGTACATCTCCGTTTAAGACCTCAGTGCTATGGTGTGAACTTGTAGGGGTACCCAAACCAGGTAACATGTGCATCATCTGTTGATGCAAAGTACAGTAGAACCAACCTTGTGTTGCACCACATCTTATACTAGGTCAATTACTTATCCTGTTGCAACCTCTGTGGTCCAGGTGATGATGAGGAGGATGGACCTTCCACCAGTGTTGGGCGACGGGCAATCAAAGGGGAAAATCCAATGCTCCTCCAGGCAGTAATGTCGTCTGCAAGTACTGCGCAAGAGGAGCAGGAGGAAGTACCTGAGGAGGCTGAAGGGTTGGACCATGATGGTGACTATCTGTTCATCCTCTCAGAGGAAGAAGATTCTGATGCCATGGACAGAAATTTTCCCACATCGTCCACATTTAGCAAGGCCTCACAACCTCCACCGAGCAAAGTGCCTCAGCCTCCTCCAAAACAAAAGATTGCCTGTCCCCAGCATAGAGCTAACCATCCACAGCTCACACACACCCCAACACAGACATCACTCCGTCACAGCCCTCACATCCAGGACAGATGTGGTGGTTCCCCTACACACTACTCCCTATACAGTGTATCCAAGGCATTCTCTCCACCATCTGAGGGAAGTACCAACCCTGTTGTGGTGCAGGTATCCCCTGGGCATCATTCTCCTGTTCAACGGCTTTAACCTGCCACCTCCGACCCTGCTGTTGGACCTGCTGGTCTCATCCATGGATGACCCCTGCAGAGAGGGCCTGCACCTGGCCATGGTGGCCAGTGGGAGCAGGACTTCTTCAAACAGCAGGCAGATGTGAGGCAGGACACTCGTGCCATGGGGGCTACCCTGTCAGACATGTCTGAGGCCCTGCAGGACATGCACCAAATCCCTCAGGTGGTGGACAGACTGACCCATGTTTTGGATAGGATGGATAGTTCTTGGCAAGCTATGCCCAAGAGTATCAGAGACATGATATCCATCCAAAGGGAAGAGAGTTTAAGACACCATGCCTTGGCCATGAAGATGATGGAAGGTATGATCAAAGTGATCCAAAGTCTCCCTTCATGGTCAATGCAGGGAGGGGAGCCATCACATCTGCCTGCAGCACATCACACCCACACACCTGTACCATAAACTGCACAGGACCACAGCAAGGGTACACACCCACCACCATGCCCTGAACATGCACTCACACCACCTGTACATCCACCCCCACCCCTGAACAGGCTCTACCAACACCTGCACAACCAGCTGTCCATGCACAAACATCAACTGTACATACACCATCTGCTCCTGCACATGAACTTCACCCTGTACAGACACATGCACAACACCCACCTGCACCTCAGCGACAACCCAGACATGATCCATCACAGTGATCCTCACCTCTGAAATTGCGAAGTCGCAAGCATGATCCCCATTGATCACATCCCAAAAACGTTTTGACCAGTGTGAATATGTGTAAATAAAAAGCAATTGTCCACAAAGAAAATTCTGTCCAACAGGTCAAGTGTCCTTCTGGTCATCCTCTAGTACCACAATGTCCAGATCATCTGAGTCCGATGCAGGCTTCTGGCTGGCCGTGCAGGACCAGGCACCACACAGGGTTGAGACACACGAGGAATACAGGGGGAAACATTGTGGCGCAATGGACAGGGGGAGACATTGAAGGTGGTGTGGGAGGGATGTTGGGATACGACAGACAACATGGCTGCAGTCATGGGAATTGAAACTGGCAGTGAGGGTGGCCAGAGTTTGGGCAGTTTCCTCTCACATAATGCACAGCTCTAGACACATCTGCAGCATGATGCGAGAGGACATGTCTGGCTGACCCTCACATGCCCACATCAAGTCCTCTGGTACACCCACAAGAGGAAAAACACAGGGAGGGGTTTGGGTTGAACATGAGGGGTGTGGTGCCTCAGGTTTGGAGCCAATGTTGGTATTGACCTGGCAGCTATGATGAGGGGGACTGGTTGCAGGGGATGTAGCTGGAGGCCTCGATAGAATGGGGGCCTCTAGAGTTAGGGAGGGGCTGATGGTAGGCCCAGGTTGTGTAGTGGCCTGCCCCGGGGACACCGCACCAAAAGTAACTGGTGAATGGTCCGGGGGAAAGTAGATTCCTCCCCGGCCAGAGGTGTACAGTTCTTCCCCCCCTTCAATGTCCTCAGCCTCCATTCAGTCCGTAGCACCAGAGGTATCTTCCTGCTCAGTCCGGGTGGGCGCAATCCCCCTGCCTCCTGATATCGAAAGTCCCGCCTCAACCTCTTCTTCCTCACTTGTGGAAAGAGGTCATAGCTGCCATCCTTTTGGCCAGCTGAGCCCACTGAAATGTAAGACAAATCATGATGTAGTGGTTGTACACATCAGGATAAGACACATACCTAGATGAACCAAGGTCAGACTTTGTTCTCCTCTGATCACACTATACAGTTGTCAGTGTTTATGAGCTTAAATAACATGTATGTTCACTGTCATCTCCTGATTTGAGTCTGACATGGACATCAGATTTTTGGTGGCTTACACATCTGTACTGGCCAACAGTCAACTTTGGCATTCTTGTGATCTGTGTGTCCTGTCACTGCTACATGGGCAGGTTCCAAACCCAGTTTACAAAGGGAGATCAGAGAGAGTCCAGATGGTATTAAAATGGGCTTGTGATATGGAGTCTCTGCACTTTTACGTCTGGACAAATGTTATCTATATAGTTTTGTATGAGACAACACAAATGCCGATTGGGGGACACACATCCATACAGGGTCTAGGCTATTAGGATTACTAAGGGGTCGATTCCGATTCGGGCCGGAAAAAGCACCGACCGACTCGGAGCCGGAAAAATTACCGACCGACACGTACCAGTGGCGCCCGACACGCCAAGTACGATGCAAGCCGCGACAAATCCGACCGACACGTCAGGAAACCAAGCCGACCGACCGAGCCGCTCGGAAAATAGCAATCCGGCCGGAAAAACACGCGAATCCAACCGACCGACACGCACCCGGAACAAATCCGACCGATTCGTACCCGCCAACTCCAACCCGCAAAGTACGATGCAAGGCGCGAAAAACACGACCGAGTCGGACGGAGGACAAGCCGTACGACCGACACGCATACAAAACCGAGCCGAAGCAACACAATACACCGCGACCGACGCGTACGCAGCATACAAAACTGCACAAACACAGCGTGAACGAAACGGAAAACACCGTACGAGACCAATGCAGGGTCCGACTCGGTCACAAGAACGTTTCCAACATACACAAACAGCACAAAGGAAAAATCAACCAAAAAAGCCCAAACAAGCAATTAGCAAGCCAATAAATACTGGGGGGTGGGGACAGAGAACAAAGACACACCCACAACTCCACCTATATAAAGAACACAAATCACTACCATGAGCCTTTGCAAATGCCATTCCACTGCCAGCACCCAAGAGAAAGCAACCACACACCCACAGCTCATCCCTCACACAAGCCACACACCAGCAGCACACCAACAAATACCTACCTCACATACACCCAGCACAACACACACCCACACACCCTCACCTGCACACCAACACACACATCACCCACCATCACCACCCATCACCATGCCCCCCAAGAAGAATCACAAGTTCCTAGATTGTGAATTGGAAGTCCTGGTAGACGAGATCCTCAGGGTAGAGCCACAGCTGTTTGGCACATTGGTCCAACAGACCCCCATGTCGCAGAAAACCAAGATGTGGGAGAGGATCATCAACAGGGTGAACGCCCAATCACCATGTCGGCGCACAAAGACCGACATCCAGAACAGGTGGTATGACGTGCGCAGGAGGGTACGGAAACTGCTGAAGCAAGACTACATCAACAGCCAACACACCGGCAGTGGCCCTCCTGCCAAGCCAATATACCTCAGGCCCTGGGAGGAGAAGGTGCGGGCCATCCTACCGCCAGTGAGCATATATGGACTAGAGGACATCCCAGAGCCTGGTGAGTACACAACAAATGTACACAATATACTGCCACAAAACACACACACATCACTGTCAAGGGAGAGTCAAACCATGCACTCATAGCAATTACACAGCAACTAGAACAGAATCATCCCAAAATGTGTATGTCAGTCAGATAAACACAACACATGCCATCAAAAAAGTCACATCCAACTGTGCCAACACATGTACAAACACAACCACAACTACAGCTAGGCAGTGGCACAAATAGAACTAACACACACATCCACACATGTAGCCACCACAACAACACCAACACACAGTGAAGACCACTCAAAGGAAGGAATTCTGTGTATGCTGGCCAAGTCAGTGTAGCCAATAGCATCATGGGAGTCGCAGTCACACATATTGCCCCCCACAACTGTCCCATCAACACCACCATGAACCATGCGCACATCACAGGGAGTGGAGAAGGACTCACAAGATGGCTGACACTGGCTACTGCTGTGAGGAGCACAAGGCCCTGCTGGCAACTGTGCACCAACAAACAGCAGGACACCACTGACTGACATCCTGAGAGACAACTTACACTCCCTGCAATGCAAGCACGTTCCATGGTGGGATATCTGGCTGGCTGGGTGGGAAGGGGGACTTGCAGCACTGACCATAGTCACCAGCACCTCCCCTCACACCCCCCCAACACAAACTCCACAGTACCCACCTGGTAGAATGCAATGCCCTCCATCCTAACACAAGATCCCACAAAGCACCACCACCCTGGGTTATGTTGTGTGAAGCACAGGGACACTCTTGGGACTCTTAGCCAAACAACTGCCAGGACAACACTCCCAGCCATCCTGTCAGCACAGCCAGCCCACCCCACAGGGAAGCAGAGTCAAAAGGAAGGAAGCATGGGCATGCTGGGAAGGGGGTGGAGGCAATAGCATGATGGGAGTCGTAGTCACAGACATTGCTCAGCCTCACAACTGGCCCATCAACACCACCCTGAACCATGCTCACATCACAGGGAGTGGAGAAGGACTCACAAGATGGCTGACACTGGCTACTGCTGTGGGGAGCACAAGGCCCTGCTGCCAACTGTGCACCAACAAACAGCAGGACACCACTGACTGACATCCTGAGAGACAACTTACACTCCCTGCAATGCAAGCACGTTCCATGGTGGGATAACTGACTGGGTGGGTGGGTGGGTGGGAAGGAGGTCTGGCTGTCAACCAAACACAATCAATGCAGACCATGTTCACACCCCAGAGAATACATAGAAATGCCCAAATAATGCAGGACAATGTGCCACACCAATATCAACCCCTGACTGTGACGACTTAGGACAATACAATGTACAGGCCCGCACCCCGAGGCACAGTCACAACTGTCAGGTGTGTCAACCACTGATGCCTGCAGAAACATGACATACATTGTTTGTGTCTCCCAAAAACAGGTGATGATAGGGACACAGCAGCAGACGCTGAGGAGTCCCAGTCCCAGGCTCAAGAGGATGCCGAGCTCACTGGCGTCGTACAGCCTCTGTCCTCCTCGGACGATGAACAACCTGGCACATCCGGTGCAAGTCAACATGCTGCACCAGCAGGACCACCAGCTGCAGCACCAGCAGGTCCACCAGCTGCACCCCCTGCACCCACCCCTCCAACGACTGTCACCACGAATACCATCCCTGCCGACATGGACAGAATAAGGAACAACACCAGCGCAGTGACCCTGGACCAACCTGGGGCCATGGACACCACCACCACCACCAACCCCCAAGGTGGACCAGGGTTATCTGTGCGTGCAACTGCACACACTGCACATGTCAGCAGGGGTGGTGGGAGGGGTGGGAGACAGAGGTCGCTGCTTGCAGACGTTGCTGGTGTGCATGAAGACCCACAACTGGTACGCATAGCTGATGCGTACCAGTCCAGCACCGGAGAGCTCAGCCAGGTAGTGGGGCTCCTCAGAGACATCAAACAGCAGCAGGCTGCCCATCATGCCCGCTTGGACTCCCACATGTCCCACGTGGAGTCACACATGTCACGTGTGGACTCCCACATGTCACGTGTGGACTCCCACATGACCCGCGTGGAGTCCAAGTGGGATGTACTACATGAGATGACGGCGGTGCACAGGGACATTTTACAATGCCTCCGCCAGATGAACAGCAACCAGTCCACACCTCCCTGTGTGCCAACAACATCTGGTACCGAACAAACTGCAACTGCCACAGGGAGGGAGGAGGACTCTGGCGGAGAGTCCCCTGCACCGCAGCAGCCTGCACTTGAGGGCCCCCCCCAAGAAGAGGGGTCGTCCGAGGAGGGGAAAGTGAGAGGCTGATGGCCAAGCGCAACTCCCAGGAAGCCTGAACCTGTTCTGGATTTTCGCCTTTGTGCACAGACTGTTCACCCTGTTGATGGCAACACTACTCCCACACATTGCATGGGGAGTACAAGTTGGAACAATGTGTCAGACAACTGTGGCCCCGATACTGGGGATCCTGTCTACCTGGACTTTCTATTCATCTAGGAACTTGGGATTGCAAGATTCATGTACAGCACAATCCATCCTATGCACTATTATCACAATAAACACACTAATACACCATACTTGCCTCTGTCGTGATTCCAACGTGGGTGCTGTTATAGGGATGATGAACTGCAAAATTACACAGTGTATGCGAACTGCAACAGCAAGGACAACACAGGCATGTGAGTACAGGCAACGTGACACATATGAGGGAGACACACCACCAGGGCTACACAACACATACACACCTAGGCCATCTGACTCATTGCCTACACTGATGTTGCCAGGGAAGACGGTGCAATGCACAGACACCACACCCATTCACAGTTGTAGTCAAGTAGCCCACAGGTGCAGTAAGCAAATGGCAGTCAAATGTGTGACCACAGACAACGCACATCACTAAGTGAAGCACAGGTTTATTACACAGTAGCAACATGCCGTAACCACTACAGATGCAAGGTAACCCCACCTGGTAGCGGGCACACAGTCAACAACTGTAGACAGAAGGAAGTCCATGGGTGTGGCGCACATCACCTGTAGGGACACAACAGCTACCAGCCTGGATGTGCAATCACGTCGTCGGTGGACACAGTTGACCAAACGAATCTGAAAGTACCCTGTGAAGGACAGAAATGACACACAGTCAAAAGCAATGCAGTACAGGACAGAACAGCAAAACTCATGCACAATACATGTTACAAGATACCCACCCAGAACCAAGTTAGCATGTCAACACTGTTGGGGAGTACAGCCCACCTGTCACCACACATCGCAATACACATCCTGTCAAGTAGCCCATGGACACACTCCAACAGCACCAGAGCACCACCCACACATCATGCCAACTCACATCATTCACATGACACCTCAGGATACTCACATTCAGCTAAAGAAGTTGGTGATGAGCTGTGTGCGGACATCACCATCACCATCATCATCATCATCGTCACTGGCATCGTGGTCCAGGCCAGGATCCTCCACAGGTGGCGGATGTTGGTCATCGTCATCCTGGATGAGAGGCAACTCCTTCCGCACTGCCAGGTTGTGGAGCATGCAGCAGACGATGATAATCTTGCACACTTTCGCAGGGGCATATGGGAGGGACCCTCCGGTCTTGTCCAGGCAGCGGAAGCGGCTCTTCAGGAGACCAAAGGTCCGCTCAATCACTCTCCTGGTCCGACCATGTGCCTCATTGTAGCGCATCTGGGCAGGTGTCACAGGGTTCCTGAGGGGTGTCAGCAACCACGGCATGTTGGGGTATCCCGAGTCACCTACGGACAGACAAGTGCACATCAGCTGACTTGGAAAAGTGGGCGGAATACTACAGATCAGATCACACACAATGGCACAAAGTCAGTACACACCGACAAGCCAGGCACGCTGGTTCTGCATCTGTGCCATCAACCTGGGGATGCGACTACTCCTCATCACAAAGGCATCGTGTGCTGAACCAGGGAAACGGGCACACACGTGTGTGATGGTCATGTCTGCAAGACACACCACCAGTGCATTGACCGAGTGGTAGTGCTTGCGGTTCCTGTAGGCCTGCTCCTGGGCCTGTGGTGGTACCAAAGCCACATGTGTCCCATCAATGGAGCCAATGACATGCGGCATCCTCCCCAGGGCATAAAAGTCACTCTTCACGTCAGTGAGTCGTCGCAGTCTAGGGAAATAGATGTACCGGTTCAGGAAGAGCAACATTGCCGCCAAAACATCGCGGAGCACACGGCTGAACATGGTCTGTGACATCCCACCAGCAGACGCCACAGTATGTTGGAAGGTACCGGTGGCAAAGAAGTGTAGGGCTGCCATCACCTTCACCTTGGGGGTCAGCGCTGTAGGATACGGCCGGCCAGGCTGCAAATGTGGGGACAACTGCACTGCCAAATCCTCAATCAGCTGCCTGGTGAAGCGGTACCGTCGGATGCTGTCCCGTTCCACCATCGTTGCCAGGTCTGGGAATGGCCGATGGACAGCAGGAGCCCTGCAGTGCAGAGGAGAAGTAAGCAAGATCGTCAGTCACCCCACATATGCGGCATTGAACACACTCAAGATCCCAACATACATCATCATGAGGCACAAATACATGAAGTGTGCAGTACCGGAACGACATTTATGGTACATACATGGCCAACATCTGTCAACACGGTCCTACAGGTGGCATCAATTTGTCCCAGGTTGGCCCATTGGATATCATGATGCTGTGTCACAGTCACCCCCAGTGACATGTGAGGACAGATGTGCCCCAGGCACCACAGCTCAACGACAGGCACATTCCCAGGGACCCTGTAATGCCACATGGACACTGGCATCACCTGGAGTATCATGTGTACACCACAACAAAACAAACATGACCCCCACAGGTAGTGGCCACACTTGCCATGGCAGGAGAGCCATGGACGTCTGTGACACACACGCACAACATCAGAGTCCATGCACACACAACGTGGATGTGGAGACTGTCTCCCATTGTGCACATGAAATCAGAGACATTGTAAACACTACATGCACAAAGACTGTGGAGGGCCATCACTATTGTGCCACTGGGACACCCTGGCTCAAACATACCGTCCCACATGGGACTCACGGGGTATGTGACATGACATACACAAACACCACTGTGAAATGTGACCATGGCACATGCACAGATATGAACAGTTGCACATCACAGTGGTCACGTACACGTAACACCCAGGATCCTGTCCCCATTAACACGTGCACAGCCTGGGGGTGGCTGCCCACAGGTGACACCCACAGGACAACATGTACACCAACATACACACAATAGGAAATGCAGCCTTACATGCCTTATGATAAGGTTTGGACAGGCTGTCGTGATGTAGGTGTGCCCCTCACTCCCTGGGAGCTATCTGTGGCTGGCATATGTCCATCTGAGACAGGCATGCTGACATATGCCAGTCACATGTACAGTGATGCGTTGTACTGCAATGGACCGATCGGTGCCTCCGGCCGGCCCATTGCATTCAATGTGTGCGGGTACGCGTTGTACCCCTGTGCGCGTTGTACTGCAATGGACCGATCGGTGCCTCCGGCCGGCCCATTGCTTTCAATGTGTGCGGGTACGCGTTGTACCCCTGTGCGCGTTGAACAGCAATGGACCGATCGGTGCCTCCGGCCGGCCCATTGCTTTCAGTGTGTGCGGGTACGCGTTGTACCCCTGTGCGCGTTGTACCTCAATGGACCGATCGGTGCGCACCCATTGACAATGGGCTTGCCTGGCAACGGACGCGTTTTCGAATATTCGAACGAGTCGGTTGCTGGAAAATCAGTTGGTCACCCACAACAATGTTGCAAAATCATGTATGTCATGAAGTTGAAATTTTGAAGGATGCTGTGGGCGTGTTTTGGTGCTGCTATTCCATGGATTGGCCAGATTCAGAAGATGCAAACGACTTGGACCTATCACTTTGGACACAAGGGACAGTATCTGCCTCTCCAGCACATATATATTGCTGCATGTTCCCCTGAGAGCCCACTTGCCTGCACTACATGCTCCAGGACGACATCTGCCACTGCACTGCTGCTGTCTCTGCCCCTCTGGACCCTGCAATGGCACGTACTGTGGAGAGAGCCCCAGCCTTCAGCCTTGAAGAGAACCAGGCCCTGCTGGACAGCCTACTTCCACAGTACAGCAAGCTGTATGGGACACCAGGGGAGCAGGTGAGTGTTCTGTGCACTGCCTTTCTGAATGTGCATTTTGTCTGACTAGCAAGGCTGAGAGTCAGCACACCACTGGCTAGCAGGCTCACTGAGTAGTTGTCACCCCCCATAGTGTGTAGTGACTTGCACTGGACAGGTATGGTGCAGTGACAGTGCTTCTGAACAGGGTTTTACTCCCCATGCAATGATACCATGTAGTGACTTCTGGAAAACTGTCCATGGGCAGCCGTGCACTGCCTGGGTACACCATGTGCCCCTGTGATTGCGACATGTATATGCAACTGTGTCATGCACGGATATGTTGCATGTGTAGTAATGGCCTTATCACTTTGTCATCCTGACAGGCTTCTGCCCATCGGAAGCAGGAGATCTGGAAGGACATCGTCCGGGCTGTCCGGTCCATGGGGGTCTACAAGCGCCGGATCCGCAACTGCCAAAAGAGGTGGCAGGACCTTCGGGGCTGGACCCGGAGGATTGCACGGGTCCAGCTGAAGCTGTCGCCTCCTCGCAGGAGGGGCGGAACACGGACCCTGACCCCCACATGCTCAGGATCCTGGCGGTGGTCTTTCCAGACCTGGATGGGCAGCTGAAGGCCAGAGAGCAGCAAGGAGGGGGTGAGTCAAAGACTGCACTGTGTACTCTGTCTAACATGCTATGTGCCCTCCTCGGGCCAGGTTGAACTGCCACAGTACAGCAGTCATGTTGTCCAGGAGCCATGTCCCTCTATTGTGCACTGCCCACTCCTCATCTGATACCCAGGTGTGGCCCTTACATGCAGGGAATTCTGTCACTTAGGACTGTGTCCTTGCAGTTTGCTTGACTAAAGGTGGGAGACAGCATCTGTTTCCCTGACTCTGTGGTGGGCATCATGGGTGGGTCCATTGCTTACACAATGCCTGTATTCTGACATGTATTCAGCGTGTTACTTTGATCTGTGGTCCAATTGCTGAGCTGATCCACCACATGTGGCTGGGGTACCTGGCACACACCCATGCTGCGGGTGGGAACAATGTTTGGGCCCCAGGAGTATGTATATGACGTGTGTCACACATACTTAGCCAGCTGCCTACAGTCCAGGGCTCATCCCTCATTCATGTGGGGCTGGACAGTCATGCCTACTCCAGGCCATACAATACACTCTGTACTCCCACTCCCGTGTATCAGAGGACACATTGTGCACAGTGATTTGACCCCTCAGGTGTCTGCCTCTGTGTCAGTGTGCTGTGGATTAGTCGCCAGGACTGCTGTGGAGTTTCTTGGTAGGGGCTCAGCATGCCACTGGAGATGTGACCATAGGAGACGATACTTGTGTGACACATAGGTGTCTGATCAGCTGCCCATGCAGACTGGGGCATGTAAATGTGAAGTTCAGGCAGCTGTTCCCCATGCACAGCAGAGTGTGAGGGGCTCAGGTTCAGAGGGTAGTGTCACAGGTCTCCCATATGTCCAATAGGTATGACCTGGACAGATGAGGGTTAAGAGGATGTGTTGTGGGGGGATGTACATGTGCACTTGTGCAGCTCCAGGACTTGCATTCCCCATGACCTACTATTGTGACACAGTGCAGAGTGTTGTTGTCTGGCTGCAAAGTCATACATCACTGAGACAGTGATGTATGACTTAG
>CAWUFW010008890.1:0-205000 GCA_963921515.1 Calotriton arnoldi
TGATTGATTGACAGACAACAGAATAGGAGGAATTAAATAAATAAATAAATCATATTCCGTCGACATCTCCCCCCGCCCCACCGCGCTTACCTACCAACTCCTTTTTGTGTGAGGAGCACACATGGCCATGGCAGATATATGTAATCCTGTGTAGTATGTAGTCAGAGTGCTCGGTTTTTTTCCCTTCACGCTTCATCGCGCCAGGAGGGTTCACGCGCTATATAAATGTGATTCCCGTACAATACAACCGCAGAGTTGTTTCTTCTGCTACTTACTTTCGACCCGAGTCGGATCGCACCTGTTCTGCTGTAACACGTAAAACCCACACACTCATACAGGATGTGGCAACTGGGTGAATTAAGTCCTTCCCAGAAATGCAGGCATGAGTAAACCCGAGTAAACCTTCTACCAGAGGCACCTGTACTGCAGATGAACAGCCCCCGCACTAGTTTCATTGTGCATACAATCCACCCACGTCCTGCACACACTGCAGTGGCAGGGCGCATAGTGCGCAGAAGCTGCAATTGAGACATGCTTTGCATCTCCGGCAAACCAGTGATCTGGTGATAGATTAATATAGATGTCATTCATTATAACGGCGCGGCTTTACACTGAATTGAATATAATACAATGCATTTACAGCCCCAGCTCCCAGTTATGGCAGAACCGTCTCGTAATCCGGAGCCATTTGTGTAACTGTTAAAGTAGCAACTCTATTTAACTTGCACGTTTATGTTTATTTTTGCAACCATTAGTCAAAGTTATCCGTTTAATTTTAAGTGACAGAGAAACACGCAGTCAGCAACACGACATGGGTGACACCAAATCAATATTTGAGTGCGAATAAACTGAGTTATAGTATAAGCTAATATGTACAGTGCTAAGAAGCAGCAGAAGTGCGATATGATGTGCTACATTATTTTTGTCATCAATAACAACAATAATAGTTAATAAATACATTCAAGTCAGCCTTGAAAGGACATACCAGGAAGACAGACGCAGGTCACTCCCTGTGATAGGCCACCGTTCTGACAAACAGTAATAATTATATCATGAAACCGCGAGATTAAGGGCGACGCAACAAACGCAGCATTTGCAAGCTCTTGGGGGAAGTGTTTGGCGTTTTGAATGAGTGGCACCGTAGTCATGCATGCCTGTAAGTGTGGGCGCACCCGCATTCTTGAAGAAGTTTACTCTAGGCTGCAGAAACAACGGGCTGCAGGCCAGTGGCGGGTCCTCCGCTATGGCGGAGGAGCGTCGCCCCACTGCTGTTGTGCAGTGCACAGTAAAGGCAGAGGCGTAACACAGGCCCCTGCAGCCCCCGCGATGCGGGGGGCCCCCAAAATGCAGGGTGCCCCTTCAGCACAGTACCTAGGCCTGAGAGCTATTGGATTAAATCCGGAGCAGGGGCCCCTCCGTGTTCTTGGCAGGGGGGTCCCCTCAACTTTCGTTACGCCACTGAGTAAAGGAAATATAAAATGATAAAAACTTTAAGTTATTATCATTTTATATTTCCTTTGTGGGCAGGCACGGCTGATCTGCTCTCAGAGGCAGGGCAGGGGAGGAGTGTTTGCCCACTCCTAAGTGTGCAATGACTGTTTGGTCGGCCCTCTCGGGCGCCCAAACCAGTCATGCATACTTTCCCAGTTCTCCATGCAGTCTGCATTACAGCCTGCATGGAGAACAAACCCAGCCCCTCATTCCCTGGTTGAGCGTCAAACCAGGACGCTCAAACCAATCACAATGCTGCAATGATTGGTCAGGGGAGCCTGGGTGCCTACCAATCACAACGCTGCATTGCAGCGTTGTGATTGGTCAGGTAAGCCTGGCTGTTCTTCTCCGCTTCCTGTCCCACGATAAGAACAGGAGCAGAGCAAGATGCAGGACTGGCGCTTGCGGCAGGGTAAGTGAATAATTTTTTCCCCATTGCCCGCCCCCGCAGGCCCCCCAGTCGCACCCGCTCAGCCACCCGCGAGTCATGTCGGCCGCCGCTGCTGCAGGCAGCCCACGGTGGTCAAATGCTGCTTGCTAAGTGATAGACAGAGCTGTTCCCAAGGGCCAGTGAGGAGATGCATGCTGTTTCTTTAAATGTTGTACTGTCGCCGCTTTCGTCCAGGAAGACAGCGGCTTGATATTTATTCGTTTCGAATTTCACACTAGGAAATTGTCATTTATTTTATTCTAGCTCTGCCGGGTTCGAGACTGAGTGCAGCACAGTACCTTGACTGTCACCCGTGTCATAATATTATCATATTATTAAATGGCATTGAATTGTACGGTGGTGAAATAAACTGGTCCCAAATGAAAAAGGCACTGCACCAAAGTGGATTAAAATTGCTTTCCATTAATTAGCGACAATGTCTATTTTGTAAAATCAAATCACTTCACACCATTCTGAGAGGTTTCTACTGGCACAGAGGTGTGTTCATAGTAAACCTAACAATATGCCAATAAGAATTAAAATCACAGCTCGATATTTTAGAGAAAAAGCATTGAATAATTTCAACATGTGCAACCGTTTGCATAGCTCACACTCTAAAAAATGTCTCTTGAAGCTTCATTGATTACTACTTAACACTGATAGGTATACAATGTTTTATCGACTTTTAAGTGATGGAAGGCAAAGTCGTCCAGGCAGATATTCGATTTTGGGGTCTGCAGTTTGCAACCAGAGCTCTGAAGTTGGGGTATAAAGCTATTTTAAACGTTAAAAGGTGCTGTGCATTAATTCTTTCTTTTTAGGGCAATAGGAACAGAGGATACTTGCTCTGTAGGTTAAGCGGCCGCTGCAGAGATGTTTTTGTACAATGTACATCCTGAACTCACATATTTGAAGGAGTTTTCACATGTGATAGTTAAGAAAAACTAGGGTTGGTGAAATGAAGTATTTGCCTAGGATCACACAATTTTAGTCAGGTGTAACCAGGGATTAACCCAAAGTTTTATGGTTTCACATTGTGCAAAACAGCCACTAGATGAGTGTTAATTCACCCATTTTACATCAAAGTGTAACGCTCCTTCTTTACTTCTTGACACATGAGGTTAGAGCATAGGTGGCAAACAGAAGCCACATAAAGAGTTAGGATGAGTAAAGGACAGAGAGAGAAACAGCATGAAACAGAAGGTGTAAAATATAGGGAAAGGTAGACAATGTTGAACAAAGGCTTGGGAAATAGAAACATGGAGAGGTGGTGAGAACATAATTTACATTTTAATTTTGCTATGACCACGCTTCTAATGAGGTAATCAATCAATATGGCATGAAGATCTTTCAGTTTTGCCAACCAGATACAGTGCAGAGACAGTTGTGTGTGCAGATAAGATCATTAAAAACCTTACTTGTCGCACTGTGTAATTTTCACATTCCAGTAAGTGTTGAACATATTTAATGCAGTAAAATATGTGGCAGATTTTCATGCTTTTAAATATTTTAAGACTACATATTCACAATTGCTTCATAAACCTTATGTTCACACTAAATTCTTTATTGAAATTTACTTTAAAATGCACCATTTTCAACTCTTTTACAAAATGTTCTGGGCTGGAAACCCTGAGCTCTCCTTATGTCAGTCGGGCTCACTCTTTTCGCTCCCTTGCTTTGTAAAACTCAGCACTACCTTTTAACCCCCACCAATCTGAAATGTCGCCAGCCGTCTATAGCTCATATAGTTGGCTGTATTGATTAGAAGTGATCCCACCACGCCCCAATATTTTGGCATTTTTCCAAACCCATCCCTTTGCCATTTCATTTAATTTAATTTAATTTTACATTAATTCTGCTTTACCTTGCTGCCTCAACCAAATGCATGTTTTGTGCTGATTAGTTGCATAATAGGGAGCCCCAATCAATGCATTAAATTGATTGTTTGCATACACAGAGGGTCTTTAGATTAATTATATTTCCTATTCTCACTACCTCCTATTAGATTCAGCTTGCTCACCCTTGTCCTGAAGATGAACCCCACTTATTGGGTTCGAAACGCCGTCGACCACCATACAACATGAACTCCTATTACTCCTTGTAAAATAACTGTGGAGCTCATTATACTGTTGTCAATGCGATGCCTTTTAAACCTCACTATCACCCTGCATGTCACGCTTCCTTTCACTTAAATATATGTGAGCACCTGAATACTATACAAAAATTGTAAAATAAATGTTTATCATTTATCTGACCTACATGACCTTCCTTTGTTCTTTCCTTTGCTCCCTCATGAATTAATTTCAAAACCTTAAAACCAAGTGTTCCCTGCTGGGTCACTTTCTCGCTTTGGACCATTTAGGCCACACCTGAACCACTGTTTCCTAAATATCTCGCCACCCCAGGTTCACATATTGGGGTACCCTTGTCTTCTCTAAAACCCATCCCTTTGCCACAGCGCAGATTTTCATAACTCTAAGCCATTCCATGGGAGGGGAGTGAGGGGGGGTGTCGTTGACCTCCAATAACAAGCAATGTCACTTTTGGCCAATACCAGGCCTAGAAACACCTGCTTCCGCGCCCCTGCACCCCATCCATTTCTGACACCATTAATAATACAACGGATCTCTCATCAATGGTATGCCAGTCACTTGTTCAAATATGTTGTGAATCTTGGTGTCGTAGGTTTGAATAGAATAATAGGCCAATCACATACTGCGTGGCAAAATGTACCCTCCTCCTATTGGCACCTAAGACAAGCTGGGGGCAGAGCCCCTTTCCATATTTTGTAACCTTGCAGGCCTATAGTACACCCTTTGGAAATTGAATAAAACGTAGGCGGGCTGATATTACCATTTGTCTGGCCACAATCATTGCTTCTGCCCACTCTTCTTCCTTCCTGTGGCTTAAATTACACTTCCATTTTTCTTTTCGTAGTTTTAGGGGGTATGGTGTGTTTACCAATAGTGCTCTATATATTCTGGATATATCTTTGCCCTCCAGGTTTTTAATGGTTAGTTTGGATTCTAGTGGGTTGAACTTCCGGACCGACATGATTTATGTGTTGTATCCCTCTAGGGTGTTTCTATTTTGTAAGTAACAAAATAATTACGATTTTTGAGTTCAAACTCTTCGGTCAACGGCCCGAATATTTTGTTGGGACTAACTACCCAGATATCTCCAACTCTGGAAATCCCTATTGTATTCCATATGTGAAAACACAGGGAGGTTTACTTTGTTCTTCTCAAGTCTGGCACCTCCGCTCCGGGCCAGGATGTAGGTGAGTTACTCTTCCTTCCTAGCCTCATCTATGTCTTGATTACGAGTTCCAGGAAATCTTCTTTACTTCCGACCACAGAACACCAGGAGGAGAAAGGGAGCCTGATGGAGTACCAAAGCATGGCTGTTACAGACCATTGGCTCCACCACAAAAGTTTCACTTCATCTCCACTAATAATTTTCTTCATATGTTAAGATATTGTTATGAAACTTACTGTCCCACTATTTTCAGGTTCGGGCATACTTTCTCCACTGTTGCTAGGTTCTCTAATTAACTTCATTGTGTAAGTTTCATCACACACATTAGCAAGACCATACAAATTGTGTACCTGCAGAGAAGAGGACCAACTGCATTTGGTACATAAATCACAATATCCGCCAAACCTCTAAATCATTTCACAGCTCCGAGGGCAACAATAAAGATACCTGAAAGATGGAAACCTACTGCTGAAATAAATTAAAACCATTATTGGTATGGTGGCATTCACTTGAAATCATTGAACAAATCTACAATGAACTGTTCCCCAACAAGATTCAGGCTTGAAAGGTAGACTGCGAAGGACACAACATCTTCCTCTTCTTTGCAACATTCTTAGAAATATGTATTGATGAAAAACAATTCAATGAAGAAAATAACTAGTGTGTTATTGAAGCACTGTTCTGTCACAGTCGACCTAGCATGTTCCACATCTATAACAGTACATTTCAAATCGCTGTATCCCACATTAAGAGTTAAGTGGAATCTATGAGAGAACAGGTAAGCATATAGGTATAGGTGTAGGATGTTAGAACCATTGTGTTTCTAGGGGACACTCTATCTTTGAGTTTTTAACCACAATATGGGTATTCATTGAATAAAGATACCTAGAGTATACCCATAATCATGTTTATGTGAACTGGACCACTGCGTTTGTCCAGTATATCGTTTATATAAGAGCTCCCACACCAGGTTGAGCCCACCCAGGTGGCATTTACCCACTTTGGAGAGGGGACACACCAGTGATAAAGCATGCACCATTTGATGGGTGAGGTGTCTCCTCTTAATATCTCTTATGATCCTGTAGGATAGGTATCACTTAAGGAACAGGTAGTGTTGTTCCCTGCCCCATCACATCTTGTATTGAGAACTATTTGAGAACTGGTAAGGGCCATGAGTAGGGACAGTCCAACAGTCCAATTCGGAGCCCAGATGTCTTTGGAAAATACAGACTTCTTAGTACTCTACAGAGTTTGAACATTTTGGACATTTTTTGCAGATGTTCTATCTCTGATTTTCAGAGAGAATTTGTGCAGAAACATCAAAAGGAATGAGGAATGACTAGAGCCCGGCTAAGGCAACTACTAATTAAGCCAACAGTAGACACCCCGGTTCTGGGAAACAATGCTCTGATCCACAACCTATTGTACTGAAGTAAAATTCAGGAAAGAATGTTACATCTCAACTCCAACAATACATAGCAGCTATTAGACCCCCAATCTTACTAGTAAACAGTCAGCCATCGCAGGCAACAGAACGTCTCTTCATTCTCTATGAGAGCCAGCAAGTTACGTTGTTTTGTTCTAGTGGACCTCTTTGCAGATCATGACACAGTCACCCAAAATATCATCTGACCAGACTGAAAATGGCAAAGATCTCTAGAAGTGCTCTGAATTGAGCAATCCATTGCTCTGCGACTGAACTCAATAAGTATTTATGGACTCTTCAGAATCTTACTCTTGGGCAGTGCAGTGTGTCATCCTTTAATGCGCTGCATTATGCCCACTTTGATTTAAATGCTACACATGTCCCCTGTCACAATTGCTGACTCAGTACAGGATCCATTTCTAGATGTGCAAAGAAGCCTCAAACCTATATTCATCCAGAAAATAACTTGGAGTGCCTCTCACATATCACTAACTGCCCAATCACAAAGGTGGTATCCTGGTTACATGTAACCTAGTAGCAGGATGCCACAGTTCCAGAATATGTGGGGAGTTGGGGACAGTTGCTGCCAGTTACGAAGGGAGACAGACGTTCCCGGCTTGCTCTTAATAAAGAAGAAGTTATCCACTATCCTCGTGCGTGTACTTCCTACAATTTGGAGACGAAGGGTACTGAACCCAGTACATAGAAGCACAAGCACTGAAGACTTCTGTGGAAGGAACAAAAGTAGCGAGAACCGTTATCATCAGCTGAAAGCAAGCTAGAAAATGGTAGGTGTGCACAGGAGACTACCTACTGGTGAAGGAGGTGTCGGAGTGCGGTGAGAATGTGGTCGCAACCTGAGACACGCTGCGGTGAAATTTGGGTGACCATTGTTATCATGCTCGAGCAGCGGTGCGTGAATTACTCGAGACGGAGAATCAAGGTTCTGTACTGTCACCAGGCAACAGTACAAGTAGCGTCAGCTGGAGGCCACGTTGAAGGAGCGTCTTGTTACCAAGCAACAGCACAGCATCAAGAGGAGACCACGTCGGAAGCGCAACAGAGAGAAGTGCGTTGACGTCATCACGTGTAGGACGTTGACGCCATTTTGGACATCAGCACTGAGGAGGATTTTGGAGTCAACTGCGCATTTACCGGTGATGCGCACACCGAATGGATACAGTGCATGCCACGGTGATGTGCACACCAATACCTGGTAAATTTATTCATATTATTTTTTTCGTCAGCGAGAAACCTCGGTGATGCGCACACCATTGTTGCTCAGTGTATATTTTGACATTTAAATGACGTGCACATAACACGTCATACTAGTGTGTTAAAAAAAAAGAGGGAACATTTTCTGTCATTTGACGCCAAGCAGGAATAATTTTGGTTAAATACAGTGCTGTGTTAGCTTAGTCACTGAATAGTAGTTGTGTGTACATATTGCTGTATACCTACTTTTTTTTTTAAAGAAAAGTGCAAGGTATAACAATAAATAGGCAGGCTCAGGAAAATAATGAGTTCGCAAAACAGTGGACACATACCTCCAGTACCATTCCTAGCTCATCCAGGTGAACCATGGTTGAAATGGGCTGATTGGAAGGAATACATTTTTAACTATATTTCGGCACTTTAAGAAGAAAACGAAGATGAATTCACACCTTCTAGGAAGAAAAAAATACTTTTACACAGTTTAGGTCCTGAAGGTTTGAGAATTTATAGTCAAATGTTTTCAAGGAGGCATTAGAATTAGACAGTCATTACCATCCAACTGTATGTGTTGCAATTGATAGATATACTTTCTTTCAAAGGAAACAGATGAAAAATAAGACAGAAGAAGACTATGTTTCAGCTTTAAAAAAATTAGCATTCACATGCAAGTTTAATTTTATGCACAATGATTTCCTTAGAGATCAATTAGTGATGAATTCTAACAATACTGGTATACAAGATAAGTTATGGGTGTGTGGTGAAGCGCGGTTGAATGAAATTATAGCTATATCAAAAAGGCAGAAATGTCTAAAAGATGTGCAAAAGCAGCCTTAAAGAACATTACTGATGAGGAAGTTGTTGGCAAAATTTCAAGCCCTAAAGGAATGGTAAAGTATGAGAAACATAATAAAGAACTAGGTTGGAAAGGGGCAGTGCAAAACAAAACAGACATAGAGGACAAACGTCCTACGTGTTTCAGGCGTGGTAATGAAGGCCACATAGCCAGAGATAAAATCTGCCTGGCGATAAAATCTAAATGTACGTATTGTGGCATAGCAGGCCATTTTTCTAAAGTTTGTAGGATGAGATTGAGCAAAGTAGGAAAAAAAGCGTAAAGTGCGTCATAGAAAATGAGGGTGTAGAGGAAGAAGACAATGACTCTGAGTGATAAGGGAGTTTTGTGTATTAATGACCAATTGAGTCTAGAGGAAGTGGTCCTGGATGTAAGTTCAAAATCCAGGAAGAAACCCTTATGTGATATAACTATTGCAGGGGTGCAATGACAAGTGGTTCCTGATTCTGGTTTACCTTATATCATAATTCAGCGTTCAATATGGGAAGGAAAATTTGTTGAAGAGTTGGGAAATTGTTTAAAAGCAACTGATATACACCCAGTCACCTTCACGGGAGAAGAGATTCCGATGGTTGGTTTTGTGGAAGCAGAGTTTATATTTAAAAACATATCAGCTACAGGTAAATTATATGTGGCAGAAAAGGGCCCATCCGTGTTAGGATGGATAGACCAAGGTGCTTTAGGAATCATTTTAGATCCTAACAGGAGGGACCAAGTAATGTTACTCAATGATCATAATGGTATCACGGACAAGTCGATTAAGGAACAATTTCCTTCCGTTTTTACTGGGGAGGTTGGTAAATTGAGTGACTTTGTCCATAAAATAGTCTTGAAAGAGGGAGCAATACCTGTTTGCCACAAAGCAAGGAACATTCCCATTGGGGTGTGAGAGGGCGTGATGGCTGAATTGGATGCTCTTGAGAGCAGAGGTATAATACAGCCTGTAGAGAGCGCAGAATGGCTGGCCCCCTTGGTCGTCGCACGGAGATCGGATGGCAGATTGCGTTTGTTCATTGACCTGAGGAATATAAATAAGAATATTGTTGCTGATAAGTTTCCACTGCCCAGAATTGATGAATTATTATCACAATCTAATGGTGTGAAATGGTTTTCCACAATTGACTTAACCTCTGCTTACCACCAGGTCCAATTAAATCCCTCCAGCAGAGATCTCACAGCGTTTATCACCCCTTTTGGCTGTTACAAATTTGTTCTCATGCCGTTTGGCCTTGCGTCCGCAGTGTTCCAACGATTAATACACAAAATGTTCAGAGGTATGAAGGGGGTGACATATTTCCAAGACGACATTTTAGTGATGGGTCATGATAAAGAGGAACATGATCTGAGGTTGAAAATGGTTCTAGGAAGGCTTGCTGAGAGAGGGTTGACTGCTGAGTTAAAGAAATGCAAGTTTGGAATGCGATCTGTCACATATCTGGGCCATGAAGTTGGTGATGATGGTATTTCACCTAAAAATGATGTAATTGTGGCAATCAAAAATGCTCCTGCTCCTAGTTCCAAGGAGGAAGTTAGATCTTTTCTAGGACTAGTGGAGTTCTACTCAGAGTTTGTATAGAATTTTGTAATGAAAACATATGGGTTGAGGCAATTATTAAAACTCAAGCAGGAATTCGTTTGGAATGAGGAACTACAAAAGAGCTTTGAAGTAATTAAACAAGAGTTAAGTTCTGCACTCCCTTTACAAGGGTTTGATGTTACAGCTCACAGTGTTTTAACCACAGATGCCAGTGGAAAGGGTTTGGGGGCAACATTCACACCAATAGATGATTCAGGTGAGGAGGCAGTCATAACATTTGCTTCTCACTCCTTGTCTGCATCCAAGGCGAAATTCTCCTTTATTGAAAAGGGGATGTTGGCTACAATTTGGGGGATGCAGAAGTTCAGAAAATACATATGGGGGTCATGATTCATCTTACACACCGATCATAAACTTTCGGTAAAAATACTTAGGTCAGAAGGGGTAATTAAGGCCACGCCCAGAATAGCGAAGATGACCTTGAAGTTACTTGATTTCGTGTATGATGTAGAATATCTACCAGGAAAAAAGAACAAAGTGGCAGATTATTTGAGTCGCTCTCCGTTACCTCTTGTAGGGGAGACAAAAGATGAGTGGGAGGATTTTAGTGTGGCTACTGTTCGAAGCAACATAGAGGCTATTTTGAAGGAAGAATGGAATTTGGAGTACAGCAAGGACGCAGCCTTATGCAAGATTAGAAACTTCATTATTAAGGGATGGCCCAGCAAAAAGGATTTGCTTGAGGAAAGTAAAGCATTTTGGGAGATCAGGGACACATTTTCTGTGGATGAATCAGGTTACATCCTCAGGGGAGAAAGAATGGTAGTTCCAAAGATTTTGAAACCTAGGGTGCTTAGTATCAATCACGAAGGACACCTGGGTATAGTTAAGTTGAAGAAAAGATTAAAATCAATGTAGTGGTGGCCTGGAATGGACGGAGACATTGAGAGGTTTGTGAAAAATTGCGAAGTATGTGCGAATTCAGATAAGAGTCTACGCGTGTTGAGACCTTCATGGGGGGGGGGGAAGTATCCAGACCATCCGTGGGAAGACCTAAGCATAGACTTATTAGGTCCCATTCTAGACAGTGGAGAGTGCAAGTACATCATTGTGGTCATTGACAATTTTTAAAAATGGCCTGAAGTGGAAGTGTTGAACAACACTGACAGCAAAGCTGTAGTTGCCTTCCTAGAGAAATTGTTCCTAAGGGAGGGTATTCCTAAGTCCATTCTCAGCGATAATGGACCACAATTTACTTCAAAGAAATTATGAGAGGTTTTTAAGCATGAATGGTGTTATTGGAAAGAAAACCACTGTCTATCATCCTGCTGGGAATGGCATTGTGGAGTGGATTAATAGGGTGGGGATGGGGAGTATTCAAGCATCAATTAATGCTGGGAAGGAGTGGAAGAAGGAATTGCACAGCACAGTGTGGGCATAATGAATAACGCCCACTGGTACAGGTTACAGTCCTTTTAGGATTCTGAGAGGAAGAGAAACTTTCACCAAAGACAATGTAGCTTGGAATAATAAGGTTTGCAGTAAATGGTCTCCCGCTGTGGTGAAATCTAATTTGAGAGAAATGCAAAAGACTTATAGGAGTTACTATGATAGTAATCGGGGTACAAAAGATATGTATTTGGAACCCGGAGATTGGGTGAGAGTAAAATGGGGTGTGAGAACAAAAAAGGGAAATAGTAAGTTTTCAAAACCCCTGCAAGTTGAGGAGGTTTACACAAAATCGGCATTCTTAGGTGACAAAAAGGTGTGGTATTTCAGTTGATTGGCTAGATGCAACAGAATCCTTGATTGGAGTAGGTATGGGACAGATGAACACACCATTGTCCATGATTTGGATGTGGGTAGAAGTAATGGGGACTGGTTCAAAAGCAATTGATTCTTCCTCAGTGATGCCATGAATCAGTCTTCTCTTCAACCTAGTAGTGTCCCTGTGGCATGCAAAGGCAGGCCTGTAGTAAGTCCCAAAAGATTTGAGAATTATATGATGTGAATTTTTTCGGTATAAAGAGGATAGGTGGGTTCATTATCGTTGTTTGACTCAAGTTTGTTCCTTACATCTTTTTATCCTTAGTTTTATATGTCAGTTCCCTGTATGATAATTTAGTAACCTTTATGCCTTATGTTAAGTTGGAGTTTCCACTCCGGTTCTCCATCCTATGTAGCATTGCACCCTGTGGAACCTGGGGTAATTGCAAGTAGTTCATGTGCTGTTGTGTAAAGAGGGAAGATGTGGTATCCTAGTTACATATAACCTAGTAACAGGATGCCACAGATCCAGAATTTTGTGGGGAGTTGGGGACAGTTGCTGCCAGTTACGAAGGGAGACAGCCGTTCCCGGCTTGCTCTTAATAAAGAAGAAGTTATCCACTATCCTTGTGCCTGTACTTCCTACAACAAACAACACTGGATGAAAGAAAGCTTCCAGTGCCAAGACAGCTAAAAAAACAGGAGGATATCATGCCACTTATCTCCCCTTTAACAGACATGATAGTCTAAGAAACACTCCTTGTACCACTCTTGGATACCAAAAACAAGGGACTCTTCTTCGATTGGATTTCGAGTTTGTCCCCACACATCAACACCATTATCAAGAGTGTCAACTTGCAACTTGAATTTACAAAACAGTGATCAATTAAATAGTTGAATTAATCTCAGCCATTGGCAACTACTTGGGCTGCATCCCAGTCCATTGTTATTTTGCACACCATGCCACCTCAGTTTGGACCCAGCCACTGTATGGGGTAGGCGGCTTTAATGTCCAGCTGTGGATCAGGTAAAGGAACTTAGGTGTATTTGGGCTAGTTCACGATGAGGCTGGACGCATGTGCGTACATTTTGAACAGGGACAGACGACAGGGAGAGAGATCTTGGGGTCACTTCTAAAGTAGGAGATCATCAGCATGCAACGACACCGTGTCCTTGCAGCCGTCGGACAAGCGAAACCCACTGAGCTGAGTGCCATTACCGATCCACTCAGCCAGAGGCTCCATAACGAGGGCAAATAGGAGCGGCGACACAGGGCAGCCCTGTCAAGTCCAATGTCCAGTGTTGAAGGTCGGGGAGTGTTCCCTGTTCTCTCGGACCCTTGCCCATGGTTTTGCATATAGTATGTGAACATAACGGCAGAAGAGTGGACCAAAGTTCATACGTTCCAGTATACGGAACATAAATTGCCAGTGGACAGAATCAAAGGCTTTTTAAAAATCAGTAATGAGGGCCCTACGCTCCTCAGGGCAGGTAGACAGACCAATAAGCATAATTCAGGCGCTGGGGGCAGTGACGAGTGCTCCCTGGCATGAGGCCATTCTGGTCTTGGTGCATGACTGTGAGGATCGTCTTCACCAGGCGATTGGTGCTATGACCTGCTCAGTATGACCTGCAGCTGTATCATTACTATGTGCCCGGAATGTTATCTATGTCAGTGTTGCTTGGTAACATGAACAATCTCTTAGTCACTGATGACAGAACAATGCAGCATGCTCTGGGTGGGGGAAACGTTTTGAATGTAAGTCAGTTGGGCCAAGATGTCCGCATGGGTTGGTGGTCTTTGACTTATGCTGGTTAAATACTTGAAGAACTACACCAGGAGTTTGTGTGGTGTTTACAACTTAACACAAAGCCATTCTGGTCTTGGTGCACTACTGTGCGCATCGTCCACACCAGGGATTGGCTAACACCTTTGGCGAGGATTTTGGTCTCCATGTTGATAACGTAGATGGGTATATAGGAGTCGCACCAGTCGGGAGGCTTCTGTGGTTTCTGCATCCCAGAAATCGTTTTCCCCGCAAGTCATGCGGGAACTCCCCCTATCTCAGAGCCTCATTGTACATGTCCAACAGCGCTAGAAGCAACTGTGAAGCATGCTTTTTGTACAGTGTCAGCGGGAAACCGTTAGGGCCGGGAGTTTTCCCTGTCGGGAGCGTCTCAATGGCCTCATGGATTTCTGTGACGGCCAACGGTTCGTCCAGCTCCCATCTATCAGTTTCGGAGAGTTGGGGGACAATCAGGTCCTCGACAATCGGGTTACCCTGCTCAGCCAAGGGTAGCGGGCACTCTTTGTAGAGGTGAAAGTAGTAGACTGTGAATTCCTGTACTATGAGAGGGGAGGATTAGACTGTCGAGCGTGTCTCTGTGGTCGGGCATGGGACCAGCCGGGCCACGTGTTCCATGTTTGCTAGCCAGTGTAAACGTTTCCCAGCCTTATCTCCTAGTTCCTAATGTTTATACTGTGTGGAAAGGTGTGCTAGGGCTGCTGTGTCAAGCAATTTCAGTTTGACGACCTGTCTCTTCATCTCTAAGAGATGTCGTTCGTGCTCATTTGGAGCCTCAGCGAGTGTCCCTTCCACTCTTAAGTATTTCACATTCCAGGTCTTTATGTCCCTTTCTTTGTGTCTTTTTTGTGAAGATTGATAGGATATTGTTGCCCCCTAAGAGCCGCTTTTAAGGCTCCCCAAAGTTGTTGACACCAAAGTAATCAGAGATTTGTTGGTGAAGGAAGTCATCGATGGCTTACACCTGTCTAACACCTGCCTGCATGGATGAAGCCTGTACAGAGTGGTGAAGTTTAGATACTGGCCCACATATAAGTGCACATCAGAAAATGATCCTAAAATGAACCAAAGTGGCAAGAAACAGCAGCAACAAAGCACACATTAGAAAACTAAAAAAGAGAAGGGCTTAGCTTCCCAGGGAAGAAAAGCAAAAGCTCACAACAGCCCCTAAGCCTGAACTGATGAAGCAGTACTGAGGTGAATGTACGTTAAGAGCCCGTTTTCATGGGAGACTTTGAAAGCAAAGTCAAAGACATAGGGCCAGATGTATAAAGCAATTTCTGGTTGCAAACTGCCTGCTTCGACCGGAAAAATGCTTTTTCAAATATACAAAATGCAAACTGCGATTCGGTAACTTGTTATCGAATTGCATTTTCAATTCAGTATTTGGAAGGGGTGTGTTTAGGGCGTCCCTTCCAAATACCGAATCGGTATGGTATGTATTACTGTTTTGCGACTGAATTGCGGTCGCAAAACATTAATAATTTACCACCAGTTTAAAACTGGTGGTAACCCATTCGCAAAGGAGAAGGGGTCCCCAAGGAACCACTTACCCTTTGAGACTGTAAATAGGAAAAACATTTTAAGAGCAGGGAGTGGTCCCATGGAACACTGCCTACTCTTAAAAAATGAAACGTCAAGGTTTCATTTTGTTCTTTTTAAAAAAGCATCCTGTTTTCCTTTAAGGAAGGCACTTCTAGGCTGGGTAATTCTTGAATATGCGCAGACACGGATCCCAAATCCATTACAGCAAAATCCAAAATAGTATCAAGTCCAGGTCAGGTGTGCTCTACCTCAACAGTGCCCTCACTGTAACTAATTTTGCACAGTTCTAGCCCGGGGGAGCCTGGAGCAGAACGCCCCGTGACTCAGGGGTCTGTATTAGAGGTACCGACTCTATAATATCTGTACCAGAAGACACAGCCCAGGGCGCAAGTGTCCTAGTTCCCCACTTGGACAAGTTTCCTATCATTTGCACAGTCTGTGCTCCATATCATTCCGAAGGGCGGGTGAGATATAACACTATCAGCATACTTGCGGTCACTATATTAGTGCACTGAAGGCACTTACCAGGTTTGCTTGAGTACACAGCGGGATGCATGGGGGAGAACCCTCTTCCAAGATAGGAGGAAATGGACTACATCCTCTGGGGTGACGGCGTAGTGGAGGCTGTAGACGCCTCATTTAAGGCAGTTTCAGTGACTCTGGGGCCTCTGGAGTGGAAGATCATGCAACTGTAAGCAGGCCAACCAGAAGCATTCAATTTGAAGAAAGGCTAGGCCCGACCTTCGAGGTCCATAGAAACTCTGAGGTTCCCAGATACATTCCTCAAAAAGCCACTTACAAATGCCCTAGGGAGATAATCCCAGTGGGAGTACTTTTTGGCCAGGAGACCCCACCCCTTTGAGGAAGCACCTGACAAAGCTAACTCTGGTCACCCTGGCTCCTTCCCAGGTGCAGAAGGCGACATCCCTGTGGATGATGGGGTTGATGGTTCCCCAGTAGATTTAGACAAAAAGCAGGGTGCGTCCAGACCTTAGAATCCTAAAGTGATTGCTAAGCCTCTGAACCCAGAGGATGATGGAATGCCTCTGCCGGTAATCAGTCACAATATCGAATTTTAAATATCGATATGGCAAAATATCGAGTTTAAAATATAGAATGGACATAATATCGACTTACAAAAATATAGTGGTGCAGAATATCGAAATGCAGGTAAGAAATATTGTTTTTCATAATATCGAAGTTAGTAATATCGACAGTCATAATATAGTTGTTAAAAATATCGATTTTTTTTATAGTGTTTTAAGTGTTAGTATATGTGTTAAAAGTATGTATTATTTTTGTAATGTATGTTTGAATTTTTTTAAAGTAATGAATTTTAATTAAATTAATTTTTGCGTAATTTAATTCCGTAGCGGGTTGTGGGTTTATAGGGGAATAGGGTGGGAAGTAATTTAATTATAATATATTTTTTTAGAATTATTTAGAAATAATTAATTATATGTTAATTATTTTTTGCGCAATTTAATTCTGTAGCGGGTTGTGGGTTTATAGGGGAATAGGGTGGGAAGTAATTTAATTGAAATTAATTAATTATTTTATCAATTAATAATTTAGGGGCCCATTACGATACCCGGCGTAAATAAATCCGCCAGGCATGGAAGCGGCAAAAATCCGCCCGCATACACCGTCTGAACACCGACCACGCCATTACGATTACACAAACCGAAACCGCCATCGGCGGAAAAATCACACAAAATACCGCCCGCCATCGTCCGAGTCGGAGTCAAACCGCCCGCCACGGACGGAAACACGCACGACAACACAAAACCGCCCGCCCTCACGGCCGACACACCGCACGTGAAATTACGATCGCACCGCCATGAGCGCGGGAAAACTACAAATATACCGCCCGCCAGCGCAAACTACGCCGATGAGAATCGACACGGCAGAAGCCATGGCGCCCACGTCCCTGCACAGAAACCATCCGCTCACAAAACCAATAGCACACAACATGGCCAACAAGTCCACACAGCAAGGCACGCACAAATACACAAGCACAGTACACATCCCGAAAACACCCCCGGACAAACAAAAACTACAAAGGCCAGAACCCCAGACACAACACACCTGAAAACAACAGACCATGAGGACACACCCACATAGGTAAGTACAAAAGCAGCACTCCCACAGACCACAACCCCTTGCAACATTGCAAACCAGAGAGGAGAGGAGAGGACACAGTGACACAGCAAGGACAACAGCACACCACAGAAACGCACACATCACAACCACCACCACCACCACCACCAAACACCGGCACCACAAACCCCCTGCACATTACACAACACACACCGCACCAGCACCACAAACACCATGGCACCACAAAGAATGCCCAAGTTCACGCCCATTGAGCTGACGGTCATGGTCGACGAGATCATCAAGGTGCACCCACAAATCTATGGGAACATGGTCCAACACACACCACTAGCCACCAGAAACAGAATGTGGAACCGGATCGTAGACCAGGTCAATGCAGTCGGGACCCTGCCCAGGAACAGAGTCGAAATTAACAAACGGTGGAATGACGTCAAGAGCCTGGTCAAGAAGAAGGAGGGCAAAAACAGAGAGCTGGCTGCCGTCACTGGCGGAGGGAATCCCGCGCTCTTCAAGACCTTCAAAGCGTGGGAGGAGAAGGTGCGAGTCATCATACATCCCGAGATCCTCGCCGGATTGGCAGGGGGAGTGGAGGCTGGTAAGTACAAACTAATGTATACCAGCACACCGCTATGTACTCACATGCACTACCACCATGCCACAGCTCCCAGGGACAAACACCCCCATGTCCAGCACACAATACACGACACACACATGCAACATACACCACCACACACAGCCCAAACAGAACAACTGTAAGATGCGTGGGGACATGTGTACATTCAGCCAGCCACGTAACCACCAACAGGTCCCCAAATATGCCAGAAGCGCCACAACGAGCACCCACCACACCCATGTGTCCGCCACAGCTGCACAAACCGACAAGTAACAGGTAAGTGGCAGGAACACAAAGTGCAGTGGGTGGGACGGTGGACAGCCCAAGTACAACACACACCAGGCCCCTAGTCCCACAGCACAGCAAGGAGGAGCATCCCCCACACCCCACAGCCACGTGTCAGCCACCGCAGTGCACAACGACAGCCGAAAGGCAGACATCACGGTCCACAGCAATCGGTGTCAGTGGGTGTCCAGCCACCCCCACGACCCACAACACCCCCCACCCCCACAGACCTGCAACATGGAGCACCCCCGCTTAGAGCCATGTGGCATCCAGTACAGTGCACGCACGAACAACCTGCAGGTGGGAAACTGGACAGGGCTGGATTACTGGAGGCATGAGGACCGGTACACGACCAACACATGGGACATGTCACGTAGCAGACGAAAACGCAGCACCGCCCACCGTCACGAACAAGTGAACAATGTGCACACGGACATGAACAACAGACTCACACCCCACATGACCCATCACAGACATAGCAACACCCAAGGAGCCACGTCTGCATACACAAGCCACACTGAAAATAGTACCACACGGCAGCCACTGTGCAACTCATCACACACAACCGAAACACCATTGAAGTCCTGTCCATGTAGCCCCTACTGCCTGTCAACCACACACCCCACAACTACGCCTATGTAAGACAAACAACACTAGACGCAACAGAGCGGAACAACAGAAATGTACACGAACACCACTGAACCCATCAAACACACAGACACACCATGCACATACAACATACCATCCATCCCATCCGTCAGCCCCAGTCTCATGAAAGGCATGTCATCCGCACAGCTGCCACACATACAGCAGTCACGCTAAGATACATGCCCATGACCAACCATGTGCCAGAAGTCAATGAAGCGCACGACACACTGTGAGCAACAACACACAACATGGGCCACACCCCCCCACGAGCACTGCAGTGATGCACATGGCACAGGGCAGCACGCACACCAAGGAGATGGGACAACTGCAATACGTTGGCTTTCACACACAACCATCACTCACTCATAACGATGCGTCCAATGCCATGTCCAGTAATCACAACAGACAGCAAATATGCAGGCCATGTCAAGCATGCACACACCTCAAACCCTGCACTGTCATGCTGCCACAACACATGTCACGTTCGGCACCCATGGCTCACAGCATGTACCCCAAAAGCATATTCCCTCCCAAATGCGAATCTGGGGCATGGCCCCCATGTTGCCATATGCGTCCCTAAGCGTCCCATTTGAACCCCAAAAGCATATTCCCTACCAAATGCGAATCTGGGGCATGGCCCCCATGTTGCCATATGCGTCCCTAAGCGTCCCATTTGAACCCCAAAAGCATATTCCCTCCCAAATGCGAATCTGGGGCATGGCCCCCATGTTGCCATATGCGTTCCTAAGCGTCCCATCTGAACACCAAAAGCAAAGTACAAACCAGACCCAGGATGGGCCAGGAGCCCGCATACACCAGAGTCACAATGAGTAGGGGCACAGCAACACACCCATCGGCATGGCCAATCCGTCCCATGCCACATGTGCACAGCACACAGTCCCATTGCCAAGCACACACAACTACAAATGCCACAGCCACACACACGCCTCCGGGAAACCCATGTACGAGATTGCACGAACTGTCAATGTCAGACGACAAATACATACTTCGCCAGGTGCAACACAATAACAAATCTCATTCTCTCCACAGGTGACGAACTGCCGGATGCTGGGGATGGAGACAGCAGCCAGCACAGCCAGCCCACAAGCCCCCAACGAGGACACACAGATGTGGAGGATCTCACCTCCTCTTCGGACACGGACCACCAAGCAGGCCCATCTGGTGTGGCAGGGCCCAGCCGCTCCCCAGGACCCCTCCTACCCACCAACCCATCATCCAGGGCTGCTGAACAGTCCCAGCCCCCTGCTGCCACTGTCGTTGCGGCCACACCCACGGTCATTGCGGCCACACCCACGGTCATTGCGGCCACACCCACGGTCATTGCGGCCACTACCACTGCCGCAACCGCCACCATCGCCGCACCGACCACCACCGCCGCCACCACCACCACGTCTTCGCTGGCACCAGCCCCAGCGCAGGTGGTGGCCCGGCCGACTGGATCCACCCTGGGAGCCACAGCGAGGACCGTGGTGAGCAATGTGGCTAGTGGGCAGGCCGGTGGCAGCAGGACTGGTAGGAGGAGCAGGGTCAGGGAAACGCCAGCCTCCCCTGGGAGCCATGCCCTGCCTCAAATGGCCAGAGTCCTTGGGGCCTATGAGGAGGCCCAAGAACAATGGGTCAGGTCTGCTTCAGACACGCGGGAGGTGCTGGGGGTGCTGAGGTCCATGGACGCCCGTATAGGTCAACTCGTGGACCTCATGGGCCAGCTGGTGGTGGCGGTGAGGACACGGCCAGGGATAGCAGCTCCCCTCCGCCACCACCTGCCGGGGCGCAGGGTCGAGCAGCAGTGTCCAGTTCCCCTGCGTCCACAGCCAGTGAGCACACCTCAACCACCAGCATGTCGCAAGCAGGCACCCCCCTCGCAAACGTGGAAGGGGCCGTCCGAAGTGGAAACCGATCTCCCGGGAGGACTTCGCACGCTCCAAACGCAAGTGAGGCAGCCAGCCAGCCTTCCTTGACCAGCCACTGCATTGACTTGGACTACGATCCCACTCCACACAGCCATCTGGATGGCATGTGTGTGTTGGACTATGGACATAGAACCAGTGGGTACACCCTGAGCATCACGCAGCCATGACCGACAGCTCATTGTCACTGCACGCACCACTTTTGTCATCACCTTACACACAATCACATGTCACAGTTTGTAATAAATGCACCTTTTTCACTAACTGCTGTTTGTGCCCTGTGTTTTATTTGTACGGAATACAACGGCCACCTTGGGCGGAAAGGCACCTGATGCGTGGCATGGCAATGGAATCCGGAGGGCCTGTAGGGACCTAGGGGTGGGAGACAGAACAGGAGCACATTCAATGAGTGTGTCACACACCCATCACACAGTACATGTCAACAACTACAAGCAATGTACACACATCGCACAGAGCAATAGGGCACAATGCCACAGCCACCATCAGTGGCATACTAACCTGGGCATGGAGCGTTGACACACAGCACGCAGTGAACAAAAGGCCACCCTGACACAGCACACACACACCTGCACAAATACAGCCACATCAGCCGTCGTACATGGACACTCACCGTCAAGTGAAGTAGCGGGCGATGAGCTGCTGCCGCACATTCCCAGCTTCCTCCTCTCCGCTGTCCTCCTCACTCGAGCTGTCCTGGTCTGCGGGCTGGGGCCCTGGTTGATCTCCGTCATCCACAATGAGGGGGATCTGCTTCCGAATGGCCAGATTGTGCAGCATGCAGCACGCCACCACTATCTGGCACACCTTCTGTGGGGAGTACGCCAGTGCACCCCCGGTGCGGTCCAGGCACCTGAACCTGGACTTGAGGAGGCCAAAGGTACGCTCGACCACACGTCTGGTCCTCCCATGTGCCTCATTGTATCGATCGTCTGCTGGGGTGCGAGGATTCCTCAATGGACTGAGCAGCCATGCCCCATTCGGGTACGCAGAGTCACCTGGGTGTGAGGGACACAGAGAACCGTTGCTATTCCAACTGGACAGGGGACAGCATCGCACAACCAGCACGCTACACCACTCCACATACTCACCGACAATACAGCCACGATCCTGTTGCAGATTGGCCATCAGCCGTGGCAAGATGCTGTTGCGCATTATGTGTGCGTCATGGGCCGAGCCTGGGAACTTTGCACACACGTGGGTGATCACCATGTCCGCAAGGCACACCACTTGCACATTCAGGGAGTGCGTGTGCTTCCTGTTGCGGTACAGGTGCTCAGTGGCCTGTGGTGGAACAAGGCCAACATGTGTGCAGTCAATGGCTCCAACGACGTGTGGGATTCTGCCAAGGGCATAGAATGCACCCTTCACTGCCGCCAATTCACGAGCCCTGGGGAAGCGGATGTACCTGTTTCGGTACAGCATCATGGCTGCCAGTACATCCCTCAGCACCTTGCTGAACATGGGCTGGGACATCCCTCCTCCACTGCCCACTGTGTGCTGGAATGACCCAGTGGCGAAGAAATGCAGGGCAGCCATCACCTTAGCCGTGGGGGTGAATGCTGTTGGATACACCCTGCGGGGACGGAGATGGGGTTCTAACATGGCACACAGTCGATGCAGGGTTGGCCTGTCCAGCCGAAACTTCCTAATAACCTCTGTATCGTCCATGTCCACCAGCAATTGGTATGGGCGGTCAATGTTCGGTCTCCGCCTAGGGAAATTGCAGAGGACACATGTCAAAGCAACACAACACATAGCAATTTCGCATACACATCACTGACATGACTGAGCAAGCACATGAGCCACAGCCCAGCTGTCAAGCTGGGACGGCACGGCCACAATACACTTACACAGGTCTCCCAACAATGGCAATGGCTAGTGAGACATACCACTGCCATGTGCATGCACATGGGGATCTAGGCCCCAATGACTTGCGGGGCGTGCTGATGGGGACTGACTGCATATTCGTCAAGCGGCAACGCCACGGCAACATGAGTGTCTGCTGAGCATGGAACTGCTTCCGAGGCTGGATGAGTATGGCACACGACGACGACGATGTGGGCACAGGCTGAGCGGCCAAAACAAGTGGGACCTGTGGCACGAGGGGATATGAGACAGTAGTAGGTGTCAGCACTGCACCCTATGTACAGCACTGTACGGATCACACCTCCCGAAACATTGACAGGTGTCCACATTGACAGCCCCATGCCAAGACGGCTGTGTGCTTGCAGTCACACGTCACAGGTGAGAGGTTACATTGCACGTGCCAGGTGGCAGACGTACATAGTGGGAGCTGGCATGTGTGTGCATGTGTCTCCTGTTCAGGATCCACCAGATGGGCGCTGACTCTGTACTGACCATTGGACACAGCATGTTCCGTGGAAGGCTTGTGTGTGTGGGATGGTGGCACTGGATGTGCCTCCGTTGGGTGGGGGGCCATGCACAGGGCGGGTACGTCGATGATTGCGCATTGTTGGTCACGGTGGGTGCACCAACTAAGATGTGTTGCCCTGTGTTCAATTCCTATGTCCGCATGATGATGGACTGTGGATGTGGGCAGACTACACATTGGTCGATGTGCTGTCTATATGCATGTGCCTTCACACCAGGCACAGCTGCCCCTGCACATGTGACCCCTGCTGGACTCGCTGCTGGGTCTGTGGAGCTGATGCACCTTCTGTGCGTGGGGCGGACAGCTCTCCTCACTTCCCTCATTGCGCATGTCATGTCTTTGCCGCAGGTGACATGGATCATGGAGGGCCCACATGTACGCGTGGGTAGGCTACACATGATTGTTCACTGGTCGCCACCCCCAGTCAGTGTTTCGAATGGGAAGGTTGTCGTGCTGGTGGTATGTTCGATGTGGCGGATGGGCGGGCCTAGGTGCGGGCTTACATTCCGGACATGGGGGGTAGTTGGATTGGCGACTAGTTGCAGTACACACGGGACACGTCTCTTCCTTTCCACATCTGGGTCATCCCTTGTACTAACTGACAGTGATACAGTCATCTTCGCCCCAGCCCTCATGTCCTCCCCTCGCCCCCCAATATGCATGCTCACCTGCGAGGCTAGCGCTTGCACAGGCAGCCCCAAGCTCGCACCAGAGAGGGCAAGGAGTGTATGTGTGGGTCCAGTTGCACGAGTGGGCTGTCTCAGGGTATGATGTGTGGCGGGACGCCGTCCACCTGCGTGGTGCCCCAAATGGAGACCCGGCCTGCATGGACTATGCATCACAGTCTTCGCCTTCCGGATCCGCCACCTGCGACACCCAGTGGCTGTGGCTGCCCTTGCGGCCAGGCCGCGTCCGTCTGTGGCTGATGGCCCACACATTCACTCTTTGGCCTCTCTGGGGAGGGCTCAGGGGTGGTGGCGCACGCGCTTGCACTTAGTCGCAATGGCATGTGGCGTGGTTGGTATGATGGGCAATGGATGGGATGGTGCGAGCCACCTCCCGTGACGTCAGTGCTGCTCGTGCTGTGGTGCGTCCCCCTACACTTCCATTTGACTTTTTGCCATGCTAGACGTTGAGGTTCTATTGCCTGCGTGATATGACCAGGAGGAGCGCGAGGAGACCTCTCACACACCATGCTCCACTGCCATCCCGTGCCCTGTATCGCCTGTGCGGATTGACTATGTTGGGGTTACACCTGGTCGACTGGGGCTGTGTGTGCCTTGTCAAGGGGCATGGCGGGCGCACAACAGGATCCAGCTTGTCCACAGAGGGTGGGCTGAGGTGCGCCTGGTACCGCTTTGTACGTGTGCCCGGCTGCTGTGCACACACGTGTTCACTCCCCCCGACAGGTGTCCTCTCACAATGCCCAGGGAAGCGGTGGTGTACTGTTCATGACCCCTCCCAACACGGCGTGCTCCAACTTGGCATGTGCGCATCTACCCGTCACACCCACCCACCTGAGCACTGCGTCCATACGACTTCACACGACACATGTGTGTCTTCCACAGTTGTGCTACTCATTTGCGTTGACATCCAATACCAGTGGACTACATGGTCATGTCACGACTGCCGTATACTTCACATACTCTCATCCTCTCTCATTCGTACTTGTGAAATGAGTCAGCGGAGACAGTTTTGGTTTCAAACATTATATTGAGTCTTCTGTCCTCTGTGATGCAGTATAGTGGACACTACTGGCAGCGGAATACATGTTGAGGATATACTGAGCATGATTGCAAATGGGATAGGGTGTGGGGTTACATGTGATTGGCTGTTGCATGTGGGATGTGGGCTTCAGAGTGACATCTGCTTGGCCAAGGCTGTGCTAATGTACATTTACGTATAGCTGCGGAGCTGCGGACTTTGACACAGACGGTATACATGTAGCCTACCAGACCGCTTGGCATCATGGGCACAGTCCATCTCAGTTCCATGTGACAGGTTTGCTGCGGTTGTTCCTCATGCACGCGTGCATGTGAGATGACATCAGGGCATGTGCTTGCGTGCATGCAGCGGCGTGCCACTTGTTGTTGCACTGTGGTGGTTACTGGACATGTCACAGTCACTGGGGTCGTGTTGTTGTTGAATGCACTTGACGTCCATGCAAAGGTCCTGGTATGGGATTCCCGGGGCGGGGGTGGGAGGGGTGCAGCACCCACAGACTCCAGGCGACCTATTCATGTCCACTGAGCGGTGTGTGTGTCCATGTGCGCTGGATCCATGTCGTGTCCTGGTTGTTCGTGCAGTTCCGTCCATGTGGGTGCGATACACAGAGCCCATGCCACTGCCTCCCACGATGCATGCGGTGTTCCTGGATGTGATGGGGAACAGTGTGCATGTCCCGGTCATATCCGATGTCATGGCGATGTCGTTGATGGTGTGGTTACAGTTGCCGGTCGTTTGGTATGGCTGTTGTGGTGGTGACTGGCCAGTCCGTGCGGAAGCTAAGCATGGGTGCGGGGTTGGACATCATAGGTCACTCGGGGAACCTGCGTTGTGGTCCGACGTATTTACAGGTTGTCAGGTATGCGATGCCGTCCAGCAGGGCTTCCATGTCATTGGTGGTGTACATGTTTGCCAGCCAATGTAGCGGATGGTGGCTGTCAAGGTGTTGTTCGTAAGTTGTCCCTTGGAGGACCATGATGGGGCATGCTGGGTGACATTCGATGTAGCTGTTCTCGATGATCCGTCGTGTGGAGGCACAGTGGTCCCATTTCAGTGCGGGTGCGATGTTGGCCACATACGCCATGCCCCCATAGGCAGAGCAGGCCCTGTCGTGTGCGTCCAGAGGGAGGAGTAGTGGTAGCAGGTCCGCCTTCAGACATGCCGGGTTGGAGAGGCATATCTCGACGGGATGCTGGTAGGGACACCTCCGACAGTAGAAGACGGGCATGACGCAGCTGAACAATGTGATGCGGTAAGTCAGTCGGTAACTTACGTTCAGCAGGGACAGGAGATCGCATCCCAATGTATGTAACAGGTTGGTTTTGTACAGCTTGAGCTGTTCGGCGTAGTTGGGTAGGTGTGTTGCGGTTGCCATTTCGCAGCGGTGCGTTGTGGTGGCGTGCTCCGGCTGTGTGTGCAGTCTGCAATGTGCACGCTCCGAGGTTGCTGTGAGCTCTGTGTAGTCGTAGGGAGACAGGACTTGTGTTCTGTTTGCTTGTTTGGAGGACACGGGCCCTCTTCCCACATGCTTCTCAGACAGTTCAAGGTCAGTGATGTGTGACTCCTTCCAATTAACTTGCATGTGGCCGACATGGGGGAGTGTTTTCTTCTTTCTTCCCCGTCCGTTGTGTGCTTCTGTGATATGCGCTATCTGCCCTGTGGTCGGTCTCCTCGGCATGCCTGTGTTGGTCTATTCTTGGACAATGGCTGTATTCACCGGCTTCTGTCGTAGGGCTGTGGTTTCGGTGTTGGAATGGAAGGTCATTCAGTGCTGTCTGCTCTCCCTTGTGTGGGCGGCAGGCTGCCTTTCTGCTCTGCGTTGGGCCTTGTGTGTGAATGTTATTCTTGGGCCACCTGTTGTCGGTCCCCGTGCTCTTTGGTGTTCCGTTTTATATGTCTTGTTCATATGTGCAGGGTGGTATGGGTTTTTCAGTGTGGTACTGGCGTTCCTCCTCCCGAAGGGGCCCTGCTTCTCCTAGTTGGTGTTGCCGCCGCTGTGTGCTACGCCATGTTTGTTACACTGGGGTGTGTCCTGCTGTTGCGTGACTTCACTGACATGTGTGCGTCGGTTGTGTGGCGTTGGGTGTTGTCCGTGAATTGGGCGTTGGGGACATGTCTGTGGCAGGCCTGTCACGTGTCATGTGCGTTCGGGGTGGGGCTGATGTGTGTGCTGCTTGGTTGTGTCCCTGTGTCTGTGTGCGACGCATGCATGGCGCTGCGGTTGGCCTCTGCGTTGTGCGCATGTGTGGCGGCGTCATCGGCGCTTTGGGGCCGTGACGGGGTGGTTGGTTCCTAGTCCCAGGTGGTGTGTACACATGTGTTCCGCGATGTTACGATTTGGCCTGTGTGTCATATGTGGATGCAATGGTGGATGTGTAGTGTACACGCGCTGGTGGGGGGTTGTCCGCTTTTTCCGCCCTTGCACTGTGTGCGCTGTTTGCGTGCACTTGTTGTGTGTGTGCCTACCTGCGTCTCCGCGGTACGTTGCGTCCTTGGTGGTGCATCAGCAGAAGCATGGGAAGGGCCTGCAGTGCTGGATTCATGCTCGGGGTGCCGCTTCTTCGTTGTCCGTGCTCTGCGTCCGTGTTACCGCCTCTCTTTCACGTGCGGTGTCTCTTAGCCGTGGGAGCCGTTTGTTTGCGGCATCGTAATTTATACGCCGGGCGGGACGTGTTTCGTCGGACGGTGTGTGTCAGTTAGGCTGCGCCGCTACGTGTACGGGCGCACTTTGATGGCGGACGGTGTTGCTGGCTTGCCGGCGGTGTTTGGCCTACTTTTCGCATCGTAATTGGACGGGCGTGTGGACTGCTGCGTGCCGGCGGTAACTGGTGCTTTTTGCATCCGCCAGCACGGCGGTGGTGCTTCCGCCCGCCATCGTAATGAGCCCCTTAGTATTTAATAATTTATATTGTTAATTAAGTTAATTAATTTACTATTAATTAATTGTAAATTGATTAATAACAATTAATAATTGATTGGTAATTATGTTAATTGTGTTAATTTGTTTTATGAATTAGTAATTAATTAAATATTAATTATTAATAATTAATTTGTAAATATGTTAATTGTGTACTTTTTTTAGGAGTGGGGTGAGGGTTGATAGGGGAGTAGGGTAGGAAGTACTTTAGTTTTAATGTAATTTTTATTATTTTTTATATTATATTTATTAAAATTTATTTTATAGTGTTAATTTAGTGAATTAATTTAGATTTGATGGTTATTAATTTTATTGTTAATTGTAATTAGTTAATTAATTAATTTTTAATTAATTATGTTAATTTATTAATATTTTACAATATTGTAGGTGACGTTTATAGGGGAAAATGGTGGGAGGTAAATTAATTTTGAAAAAATAATTACTTGTTAATTAATGTTAATTATATTGCAGGAGTGGGTATACTAAATTATTCCCCTACGCTATCCAACACTTTCCCTACTGTTACACTTGGTGGAGTGGGAATATTAAATTATTCCCACCCGCTATCCAACACTTTCCCTACTGTTGCATTCGCTGGAGTGGGAATAGTAATTTTTACCCACCCGCTATCCAACACTTTCCCTACTGTTGCACTCACTGGAGTGGGAATAGTAATTTTACCCTCCTGCTATCCAACACTTTCCCTACTGTTGAACTCACTGGAGTGGGAATAGTAACTTTTATCCACCCGCTATCCAACACTTTCCCTACTGTTACACTTGGTGGAGTGGGAATAGTAATTTTTACCCTCCCGCTATCCAACACTTTCCCTACTGTTACACTTGGTGGAGTGGGAATAGTACATTATTCCCACATGCTTTCCAACACTTTCCCTACTGTGGCACTCACTGGAGTGGGAATAGTAATTTTTACCCACCCGCTATCCAACACTTTCCCTACTGTTGCACTCACTGGAGTGGGAATAGTAATTTTTACCCTCCCGCTATCCAACACTTTCCCTACTGTACCACTCGGAGTGGAAATAGTTATTTTATTCCCTACGCTATGCAACGTTTCCAGTAATGTTATATTTAATGTAGTGTAAAACATTATTTTTGTAAAAAATATTTATTTTAATGTTTTAACTTATTATATATAATTTATTTGTATTTTTATATTATAGGTTTATTTATATATATATATATATTTGTAATTATATTTTAAATTATGTTTTAACATTTTTTAATTACAAATATTAATTATTTTTAATATTATTAAGTTAATATATATAATAAAAAATAAAAATAGATGTTTTTTTTTTACATTATATTTATTATTTATTAATTTTAACGTTTTTTATTATTTTTAAGTATGTTTTACTTAATTATATTGATTATTTAATTAATTTTATATTACTTTTAAGACATTTAAAATAGTCGATATTTTAGCATACTATATTATTGACAACGATATTTTGGATTCGATATTTTTGTACTTACCTGTTTGTAGATAGGAAGTCGATATTTTGTCATTCTATATTTTTTCATCGATATTCTGGCAGCTCGATATTCTGCTCCTCGATATTCTGTCAGTGATCCGCCTATGCCACCCCTCCTTCAGACATGTTAGACCAAGTTGATATTTACCACCCCAGGTCCATGCAGAGGTTATCAGCTGACAAAGTGGTGTCCTACAAGGCAAGTCCCCTCTGCAAACCCCCGAAACAAAAAAGGCTTGCAATAGACTTAGGGCGGAGTGCGCCAGACCTACTCTGGCAGGCAAGGTGACTGTAATTTCAGAGATAGATTCCAAAGTGACTACTTTACTAGCGAAATATGTCAAGGACCCAAGGAAGGGTTTTAGTCAGTCCTGGCATCCCTGCCAGGGCAAATTACTGGATTTGCCAAGCTCACTCACTAAATGTTTAGATATGTCAGAGGAAGCTAGGCAGTCAGCGTCCTTAATATGTCCAGCCATCCTGTCATAATGTTCCTAATGAGCCATTATTTTTTGGGAGAACACAAACTGTGCTATTTCCACTGAAAGACGTTTCTCTCTCCTAAAACCTAAGACCTAGCTGCCTTAGAGGTGGGTGTGGTAGTCCATGGGGGGTCTCTTTGGCATTTCCTTCAATCAAGAGTTAGGGAAATTCGTTTCCACTTTCATCACCCTGGACAAAGCCCAGGCCTCCCTTAAAAAGGTTTTTGTCCCCTAGATTTCTGTTGGAGCCATTCGTGACAGGCAGTGCTCGACTAGCCCTTCCTTCATCACAGTTCCCAATGTTATGTTCCATATAGGTACCCCAAGATCGGTTCAGGTAAAGATGCACCTTTCACCTCCATTCCCCTGATATTACACTACATAACGGTTCTTAGTACTGACTGACCTTTTACCTAGTTACGGTAATGTCCAAAGATGACATGGGGTTTTCTTCGAAAAGCTTAAGCCTCATTCATTATGCATGAGGATTCTTGGAATCACAGCAGGACAGCAGGCCTACCATCTCCTGCAAAATAACTATGTATAAGGGTCATTCCTTCCGTCATCCTAGTCCGACATGACACAGCAAGGTATATCCCCAGGGGGTACCACTTTGGGTATATATACACCATATCTTGCTGAGGTAGTGAGAGGAGAAAAGGACTTCCATGCCGACACACTGATGCAAGACGCTGAGGTTCCTGCACGCAGACACTCCAGCTCGCACTGGTTGGACATCCCTTGCGGGGTGTCCATCTCGAGACCAAGACGGGGTCCCACAGTCTCTCACTTCAGGTAATGGGATAGACTTTATCCTAGAGGGGTTCTTGGCTTTTACACCTACATACATGCTAGATACACTTAGGTACATCTAGTTAGAGTCGCATCGTAGGAGTATGCATTCTACTGTCATGTATTTTATATACTTGCCTGTATTCATTGTTTTAGCACAATGGTAGAAATCTACCATCCTTTTACTCTGTTAGTGCTTATAGTCATTTATATCTGTTACTGTCTAGTGGTTGTTTCAGCACACCTATTTTACACTAGAATGACGCTGGTTCAATAAATGCTTATTGAAAAACGTCCCCACCGTTTATTCTGTGTATCTCTCTGAGACAAAGTGAGCACGAGTGAATGAGCGAAAAGTAATATACTGTTTCCACGATCCCTGATGGGACATGGTTGTCATGTTCGATAGTTGCCAAGAACTATTCTCTCCTTGGTAAGAGGGGTTTCTAGTGGCACTGTGAGCTAGCTGGTATACAGGCTAATATATCCGGTAGGGGTGTCTAGAATCAGTCTGACAACAATCCTATAGTGTATGTTGTCTAAACGCGCAGATCCTATATAGGTTTATAGGAACTACACGACACCAACAGAGACAATACAACAACAGAGGCCTCTGGCACACCCCAATAGATTTGGCAGATTGTTTCCCTCCAGCGGGATGGGCAGAGCTAAGGCACAGGAGATCAGGCTGAGGCTCTTTCAACGCCAGAAACTATGCTGGTAAGTGCTACCCATCCTTCCTACGTAAAGATAGGGGGCAGGTTGGACCTCTTTGTACAGAACAGTGCTTCGTTTTAGCCCGTTGTTTCCGGTACTCAGCACCAGCACTTAATTGTCAACTCAACACTTAACACAGCTACCACATGGTGGTGCTGTCTGTCTGATTTAGAGATGAGCACAACAACAGTTGTATATGAATTCAATATACAATAAAAAGGACTAATTCCATGATGCCCAAGCCATTCTTATAGCTTTGGGGGCCTGGAATAGTCTGATTTATCAAACTTGTTGGAGTGGGATGGTTAGTAGTTGTGTTGCTATTGTCATTGGCAGCGCCGGCAGGGATAATGGGTGGTGAAAGCTGCAGTGGCATCCTGATGAGGGCCATGGCACTTCTGTTTTTTAAGCAAACACAAGGAGATGATGGACGGAGCGCTGAAACTTTTCAGACACTCACCCCCAGTCACAGATCTCGGTTGAATCCATCATCGTTCTTTAGCTCACTTCGCCACCTCAGTTCAGACCCAGCTATATGCAAATCAGTCTTAACCCTGTGCCTCATGGGAACAGTCCAGCCCGAACTGCCAAGCCAGGTCTTCCCTGAACCGCAAACAAGCATCCTGGGACCGGTTTCGGGCTAACAGCCCTCAACAGCCAGGCTAGCTTGAATCCAGTGGCAAAGTGAGCAAGGGACCCACGTCTGGGCATACCCTGCCAACTTAGGGCAAACAAAGCAAACACAAGGAGATGATGGACGGAGCGCTGAAACTTTTCAGACACTCACCCCCAGTCACAGATCTGGGTTGAATCCATCATCGTTCTTTAGCTCACTTCGCCACCTCAGTTCAGACCCAGCTATATGCAAATCATTCTTGACCATGTGCCTCATGGGAACAGTCCAGCCCAAACTGCCAAGCCAGGTCTTCCCTGAACCGGAAACAAGCATCCTGGGACAGGTTTCGGGCTAACAGCCCTCATCAGCCATGCTAGCTTGAATCCAGTGGCAAAGTGAGCAATTTTTACAAATTAAGCACTGGTACAGAACTGGCAAATTGACCAACGACTCTTCGTTCTTGCAAAGTGAAGGAGTTTTAAAAAGAATTATGTGACTCCCCCATATAACATGACAAACCTCATCCACTGTCCTTTTCTGAAACAGACGCGCTACTGATAGACCAAGAGGTGAAGGAGTTACAGGGGAAAGGAGCCATTGCCAAATCAATTCTGCATTCAAAGAGTTTTCTCAACAACCGTTGAAGAAGGACAAGGGTGTATAGCCTGTGAGCAACTTCAGGGAGTTCAACGAGTGGCTGGTTTACCTCCACTTCACAATGCAGGGCTTTATCTCCTCATGGACATTTTTCATCCGTCAGACTGGATGGTGCGTCTGGATGTGAAGGATGCATACCTTACCATTCCCACTTTCAAACCACACTGCAGATTCCTCCAATTTGTCTTGAGCGGGCAAGCATACAAATTCAAATTGCTCACTTTCGGCCTACTTTGGCCCTCTGATGCTTCACCAGAGTTTTAAAACTGGTGGTGAAAACACTAAGGACTTATAGCATCTAACTGATAGTATAACTGGACAACGTTCTACTGATGGAACAGTGCCTGAAGAGGCCAGCCGATCATCTGGCCAGGATGAACTCACTCCTGGAGAACCTGGGGTTCCTTATCAAGAGAAAAAATCATTAGTGGTGCCTGCTCAGCATGTCACCTTCCTAGGATTAGTCATCAACTCAGTCAAGTCTGAGCCTGCCATCCAAGAAGACTGCATTAATCAGACAGGAATTAAGGAGACCTGGACTCCTCTGGACCTGCTATTGTCATCTATCCCGGCAATTTTTCTGGGTCCTTTTCACTATCGGGCCCTTCTGAAGCTAAAGGACTCAGATCTGAGAAGAGGCCTTACCTACTCGAAAGTAGTTTCCCTTTCTGAGGAGACCAAGTATGAAATTTGATGACGACTAGCCCACATGGAGGCATGGAACTAGAGAACCATCTTCGCGTCTGACATCGGATATGATAATAGAATCCAGTGCTAGCAGAACCGTCTGGGGTGCAAGGTGTGGAGATTTGTCTACTGGAGAAGAATGGTCTGAACAGGAACTCCTGGCGGGGTCCTTAGTGGTCAAATATTGGACCATGGAAAAGGCCCACTGTTGTGTCCTGCTAAAGATGGACAATATGTCATAGGTTTGCTACATAAACCATCCTGCAGAGCACCAGATGGAAAGTTCTGCCGGAGATTGCCAAAATCTTCTGGCACTTATGCCTGGAGAATCAGATACGGTAAGAGTGACTACAGAGTATCTACCTGTGCCAAGAAACATGCTTGCAGATTGGCACTCCAGACATCTATACGATTCGAGCATATGGAAGCTGCACCCGGAAGATTACAAACGACTGCTGCGAATATGGGGACCCATTTCAGTCAACCTCTTTGGATCCAGACAGGACCATCAGTTGGACAAATACTTCAGCTGGAGACCAGATCCAGTCACAGTGGCGGCAGATGCATTCCTACAGGATTGGTTGCAGAGTAAGGGGTATGCTTTTCCACTGTTCACTATGATAAAGGTGACGGCACACGTCAAAAGACAGAAAGCGGACTCTGTTCTGATCACCCAGATTTGGAAGTCTCAAGTTTGATATAAAGTACTTCTGGAACTTTCTTGGGATCTCCAGTCGGTCATCCCCTCCATCTGAGGAATGCAGAAGGCTTGTCCCATCACCTCGTGATAGAGGGCAGTCTGAGACTCATGGCCAGGATGAGTACCGGGGATACTGGAAGATCCCATGCTTATCAAGAGTAGCTGAGGAACTCATTAAAAAGGCCTGGTGGGCAACACACAATAGCGTTAGAAGGTCTTGAAAAATCATAAAAATGTTTTTAGACCTGCAGGTCGAGTAACTTGAATAATCTACTCGACCTAACAGTAATTTACTTGACCCGTAACATGGTCTCAAATTGTGTGATCATTGGCAAATATTTTATTTTACAGTCACCTTTTTCTTCATTCTCACATATGAGTGCACCTTCAAATATGTGAGTTCAGCATTTCTGCTGTACAAAACAAAACTCTTTTGTTTGATTAAATAGACTAAACGTTTGCTCCATGTGTAATAAGAATCTAGCTCACATATAGTGTACACATGATCCCTGACTTGCCTCTCAGTTTACTTATAGCATTGCCATTGGGGCAGGGGCAGGAGTGTTTCTCAGTTCATGTTAAAACACTCACTTTTAATAAATATTTCACTAAAGCATGATGTGGTGGCGCACTGTGATTTACAGACAGAAAATGTCCAAGAAATGGCCAAAAATCTTTCCACTACATTAACAACTATCTGTGAAAATTGGGTTTCAGAAAACATATTTATCATTTGCACATCACCAAGTAAAGTGTTCTGATTTGTTTTTTGTCCTATTAATATATTTTGTTAATTACCTAAAAGTACAAAAAAGGACTTTAAAAAATACTGAAATATATTTTGAAATATTTTTACACTTGACTCATTAGCTATTTAAATGTGCATTAGGAAAAACCTGATACTCTACAGCATTTAATTTCATACTTCGTACAGCAAGTCAGACAGTTCACTTTACAAAATCCTGGAACTCTGTAGTCAAAGAAGGAAAAGTAATTGTAAACTGACTTCTGAAATCTGTCTCTGAACACAGAGCAAATGTAATAAGATAAAAACAAGATTTAAAGGCATCTTTATTGCTGCTTCACTTTCTAACTGAACAGAACACCTGTTCTTTGTCAACTCGCCAGAATGGGCGAGTAAGTCCTAAATACAGCTCGATCTGATAAAATCTGACTCACCACGAGTGGGCGAGTAGATTTTTCGAGGCATGGTTAGAGGTCAGCCTAGAAAAGATGGCTGGGCTGCTGTTTGCGAAAACATCTGGATTCCATGGGGTTAGAACTGCTACATGTATTGAATTATTTGTCAGAATTGGCTTCTCAAAGCCTTGCTTACAAGTCAGAAAACACTTTTTGTTTTGCCAGATCAGCAGGTCATCTACTGATAGATGGTTTGCAGCTTTATCTTCTTCTCCAAGCTATTCCATTCTGTGGGATGTGAACAATGTTCTGATTTTTTTCCTTTTATGGCCATGGAATAAATATTTGAGCAGAAAGGCAGTAGCGGCTGCTGTGGGGCAGTAGTGGTGGGGTGGGGGGTTAAAAAAAAAAAAATTCACTTACCCGCCGCAGGAAACAGGAAGCACACAGGCTCCAAGACTCCCCTAGGCAATTACAACGCTGCTGTTACCAGCATGACAGCAGTGTCGTGCAGGGAGTGGGAGGCTGTGCATGTTCTCCACTCAGGCTGTGCAATACAGCCAGGTGGAGAAATGCTAAGTGCGCATGACTGTTTGGGCAGCCCAAGGCAGCCTTCCAAACTATCTTGCGCACTTAGAAAGTGCCCACCACTCCTCCCCCTGCTCTGTGGGCAGACCAGCCCACACTGCCCCGCACCTACAGATTCAGTAGTGAAAATAAAATGATAATAACATGGTACTGTTATCATTTTATTTTTCCTGTCGGGTGACGTTCCTCCACCTTAGCGGAGGAGCCGCTGCTGCGGTTAGCGCTGCCAACTTTGGCATTGGGGAACCAGGTTCGATTCTCTGCATCGGCTCTGTGTCAAGTACAAGCTATATAAACTACAAAAAAATATACAAACAGGATAAAGAAACACACATAACTGAAAAAAACACAAATAACTGGCGATGAGGAGTGGGATAAAGAAAGACGAACAAACAATATCTAAACCATAGCATTATTAGGAGAGGAACACTAATTAAAATTAATAAATCTGTGCTTGGGCTATGCTTTCGAGACGAAACAGGAAGCAACGCCAAGGCACATGCTGGCCAAGTAGGAGGCACTAAAGAAGAGTGACAAATATACCAACGAATGGTAAGCAATGGGGGAGATGCTAGCCCCTTATTTTACACAATAGCGCCTCGAATGCGCTAGCACATACTGCTCACGCAAGCTCTACCCTAAAAATAAGGAAACAGTGTGAAGCCTGAACGCAGTTTTTCCTCATGCTTTCTGATTTCTTTTTAAAGTATACACGAGCCGTCTGAAACACGTCTTTCCAATCAGCATCACTGTGTACATCTCTTTCATGAATTTTAACCATAAATTTTGACATCAATGAAATGCATGGGAATGAATAAAAAAAACATTCTTTGCTTTCCAATTTATATTGATCACTTGCCCCAGAAAACCACCTTTGGGGTATCTTGAGGTAAATGAGGGCGACTTTCCATCTGCGCCTGTTGCATAAATCGACCTGTCTCCAGCTACTTACTGCCCTATTGGGGAGAATTATTTTGCAAAACAGTTGGATTCAAGTCCCGTCCATAGGCTGTATGCTGGTGCCTGCACAGACCTGTGTGAGTACACACCTCAACAGCTGTGGTACCTCCAGTGGCGGCTGGAAAGTACAGCGATTGGAGGGGCAGGAAAATGGGTTAATACATTAAAAAAAATTCATACCTAAAATTAAATACATACAAGAAATAAATAAAAATGTACTTACCATGCTTTCCGGAGACACGTCCTCCTCGCTCCGGTCGTCTTCTCCTGCCGATACGTCCAGCTGGGCTTAACCAATCCTGGCGCTGCATGAGAACAGTGCCAGGATTGGAGGGAGCGGCCTCTCTTACAGCTCCTGAGGATACTGGAGGCTTGTGTAGGCTCACAACCCGGCTGTCTAAGACAGCTGGGTTGAGAGGTTTATAGTGCGCATGTCAGGCTGGCCGTCGCAAGACAGCCGGCCAAAGGGACATGTGCCCTTTAAACTAGTGCACAAGTAGCCCAGCACTGCTGCCACTCAGCAAGCCCCGCCCCGCCCTGCCCTGACACTTGGTTAAGGACGGGTTGACGGAAAATAAAATGGTAATGAAAAATTTCCCAGTAATCATGACGGAAAGTTTCAATTCTATTAAGGACGCGGAGGCGAGGATTATGCTTTACTTTCTTTATTCCTTTTCCAGCAGCAACTTCAACTTTAAACAAAAAAACGAACATTCCCATAATGCGTGCAGCAAGGGTCATCTCCAATCCACCAATAGGCAGTCCACATGGGCTACAAGGGTGTATGCTTCCTGCGTGACCTCTTCTTTCTTGAATGCAACCTCTTCATCCTTGAGTCTTGTTATTCGGCCTTGGAACTCTAAGAACCTGAAAGAAGCCAAAACAGACCAATGACTCCGATTCCTTGTAAAACTAGGTAGGTATCACAAGACCATAATGCAATTGAATCACAGTACGCATGACAATGTAACACTCTTCATCCACTCCTTTATGGCTGTCCCTACTAGAAAAGAGAGATTCCTCCACAAAACACATTCTTATACCATACGAACCGTTCCGCCTTGATGTCCGTAAGTCTGAATGTTTCCGGGTTTGGACCAGGTCTCTCCGAGCCACGGGCGGGAATAATCCTCGCCTACGCATCCTTAATAGAATTGAAACTTTCCGTCATGATTACTAGGAAATTTTCCATTCTATGTCAGGACCGGAGGCGAGGATCATGCTCTTTCAAAGCTTATCCACCACCAATGACGCCATGTCTACAACTGGTTTGAAATAGAATCTCTTGAACATAGAGTCTGATGACCAGTACGCGGCGTATATGATATCTTCGGGTCTGGCCCCCAGAGAAAAGGCCTTCGAAGCCATTGCGCCCCTCACTGAATGGGCGCCAAACTGCGAGACATTTATACCCGCCTCTTGCATCACCCATCTGATCCAACGGGCTATGGTTGGTGGCGTAACCTCTTTGAAAGGCTTCCTTAGGGAGATTAGTAACTGGCGTTCCCCTGGTGGACGGGTTTCTTCCGTCATACTCTCATATTCTTTGAGGCATCGGACTCCGCACAATTATGGGGAATCGTCAAAAGCTGGATATGACACCATTCTGGAGTCTGTTTTGGTTCTTCCAACAATATGGAAGGTGATCCCCTGCGAGGTGAACACCCTTCCCGAGATGTCTAGGGCTCTAACATCAGACACTCGTCGGGATGACACTAGGCACAGTAGCATGGCCAACTTAGCTGGCAGTTCCTTACGAGACAAATACTTGATAGGCTGCCAAGATTGGAACAGGTGTAGAACCTTATTGACGTCCCATAAAGACGAGTACCTGGGCTTTGGAGGCAACGTGAGTCGAATTCCTCGCATCAACTTGCAAATCATCTGGTGTTCCCCGGCTGGGGCCCCTGAATGGGCATATGGCCCGCTGAGATCGCCGACCTGTAAGAGTTAATAGTACGGTACGCTAATCCTTGGGCCGCCAAAGAGGCCAGGAAATTCATGATAGCTACCACTTCGCACCCCATGGGATCTTGGTCATTCCGAACACACCAACCAACCCATCTGGTCCATGCTGATCTGTAGCGCTTGCTTGTGCTGTCAGCCCACGCTGCCCCCAGTAACTTCTGAGCCGCGTTCGATAGGCCTGAGACTCTCCAACGATGCCGGAAATCCGCCAGGCCATCAAGGGCATTCGCCCCTGCTGGACTAGAGGGTGGGGATTGACCTGGGGATCCGTCAGAATAAACTGATCTCGGGGTAGAAGGACTGTAGAATCCCAGGAAAGTTCCAGAAGAAATGGAAACCACACTTGAGACCTCCAATACGGAGTGATCAACACCACCTTCGCCTGCTGTCTGCGTATGTGTGCCGTGAGTCTCATTATCATCGTAAACGGGGGAAAGGCGTAGCCTGTCTCCCTGGACCAATCCTGGAGAAAAGCTTCCGTTGCTGTGGCTAGAGGGTCTGGTTTCCAGCTGAAAAACCTCGGCAGTTGGTGATCCAGACAAGACGCAAAAAGATCTATTGAAAACGGGCCCCACACAAGGTGGAGTCTCTGAAATACCGGTGGGTGCAGTTGCCACAGACTCATGTCTGACCAGCTCCTGGAGCACCAGTCTGCCACCACATTCGAAGCTCCTGGGAGATATTCCGCTGTCACCGAAATATTGTGGGAGAGACAAAACATCCAAAGGTCCTTGGCCAGATCCGCCAGAGCCTTGGACTTCGTTCCCCCCAGGTGATTGATGTAACGTACTGCCGAGACCTTGTCCATCTTCAGGAGGACGTTGTAAGCTATCTTGTCCTTCGTCCAACACTGGATTGAGAAGGAACACGCCATCAACGCTAGGCAGTTGATATGGAGGTTGCTTTCTGCGGCAGACCGCTTTCCTCCTGTAAAAGAGTCACCGCATCGAGCCCCCCACCCCGACTTGCTGGCGTCGGATTCTATCACTAAGTCCGGATCGCAGCCAAAGATGGCTGTGCCATTCCAGGGCTCCATGTGCTCCAGCCATTATCTCATCTCTGTGCGTACCTCCTCTGTAACTGGTGTGAGAAGTTGGCCTGGTATATGCTGTCCACTAATTAAAGTGGGCACCTTGCACCAGTCCAAACGACCCTTATTGTTGATTAGGTCAAAGATAACCTTTATGAAAGCTATCCTAGTGGTAGCTATGGAGAGCAGCCTTCAGGCTTAATCTTGAAGGAATGTAAAGCAGCTTGTTTTACCAGAACAGAACCTCCTAAGTGACCAAATGAAAGGAGAACCACACAAGTGCTATATAAAAAATATGTATTTATTACTAAACACTCTCTACTAATCTCTATGTGAGATTAGAACATAAAGCACACAATACTTAATCAATAGAACGACAGTAAATAGCACAATACACAGCGGGCTCCAGGGGGAGACCGAACCATATACTAAGAAAGTGGTATAACAACCACGACTTCAATAGACACAGTGCTTAGAGCACGTAGAATCGCTGGGACCCCAAGGAACCACCCAAAGGAGTGACACAGGGAGCCCACGGAGGACGGGTGCAGTGTGGGAACACAGACGCGAGTTCTGTACAACTCTATGGGAAAGTCGCGGTTGGAAAATTACAGTTTAAGGACACTTCGGAGAGGACTTCAAGCAAACCCTTTGGAACATAGAAGGTTCTAAGGCCAGCACCCTTGTGAGTACCGAGGTACCCGTGTTACCTATCCCAGAGGAGCCGGGTGCATAGGGGTCAAGTGGTGTCGGAAACCCTCGTTGTTTTCAATGCCGTGATGCGAAGAAGTACTGCTGCCGGGGAGATGAAAAGTGTCCGGTGTAATCCAAGCCTGGATCCGAGGTGAGAAGAACCTGAAAGCAGAGGGGACAGAGTCTGGGTCACTTCAGGGTGACCAGGGGCTCGATAGACGAATGCCCACCGATGTCGGGTGCTTCAGGTGTGAAGATAGGATGCTTGACTCTGCAGCCACGGGGACCAGGAGACGTCGACGACGACCAAAGTCCGGAGGTGAGCTGTCCCATGAAGGATGTCGAGTGCTGAGGGGTCAGTGTCCGGATTGAACACCAACAAGCCTTGGCAAAGGCAACCCACGCGGGCAGAGGAAACAAGTTACAGTATGGACCAGCAAGGTCCAGGAGACTCTCCAAGCTATGGGGAGTCAGGGCACGTCTGGAGCAACCAGGGAAGCCCAAGGAAAGTCAAAGTGACCCTCGCCAGGACCCACAGGCCAACGGACCAGGGATCGCGAAGGGACCTCAAGCGAATTCACAAAGCACCAGCCCACAGAGCACTCGTGGAGTGGAGGCCGGAGATATTTGGTGGAAATGCTGCTCGGGGTCGGGACTACACGGAGTCCAAAGCACAGCCTCAGGGATCGCCAAAAAGCATATGCTGCTGCAAAGGTACACGGTGCACAGGGGTTCGGGTTGCACGGTCTCCACGAGGGATACTGGTCTCAGGATTGCTGAGAGAGTAGATCGACCTCAGGGACGCTCGGGAACCCACCTCCTGTGTTGCAGAAATCTTCGGAGTCCTCAGGAACTTGGGAGATGCAAACCGGTCAGATGCGTCTAGGTGCCTGCTGCTGCAGGGGAGTAACTCCTTTACTCCAAGGAAGATTCTTCTGTCGTCCAGCGAAGTGTAGACCGTCGAAGTACTTGGTTTCTGTAGCAGAGTTTAGTCCAGGTAAAATCTAAAGTCATGTAGTCAGGTTTCCTACTTTATACCCAAGGTAGGGGTTGGACTAACTCTGGGGACCCACCTAGGGGAGGGTCAGGACAGAGGGGTGGCTACACCCATGTCCTTTGTCCAGTTTCACGCCAGAGCAGGAGCAGATGGCTCCTGCAACCGGTTTGAGCTGGACTATGCACGGGGACACCAAATGTGCCCCCAGTGCAGACTTTCTGGCACTGTAAGAGTGCACCCACCCAGCCCCAATACACTAAAACCTGTCTGGGAGGTGGTCACACCTCCCTGTGACAGGAAACCTATTGTCAGGCCTTCCTCTGCTCGAGCTTGGCTCAGCAGCAGGAGGGCAGACTCGTGTCTGTGGCTGGCAGCATCCATTTTGTGCTGCCCAGGTCGAGAAAGCTGGTACCGGGTAGACCGGTGACACATAGTAGTGGTACTACAAGGGAGGAATCATACCTCCCACACCAGTTACTGGTGTGGAGGTATGATTCCAAGGTGTTTGACACCAAACACAACATGTTTCTAAGCAGCCATTTTATAGTTAGCATTTACCGTGAGGTTATAATGCACTTAAGTATATATGGTTGGCTGCATCACAGACATCCCGGAGAATAGATTCCGAAGGCTGCAGAGGGGCTCTGCTCATGCAGGTGCATCCTCTCACACAAAACCCAGCACCCTGCCTTCAGGATTGATAAGGCCTGCCATAGGGGTGACTGATAGGTTTCTATGTGTAGTGATTTAGAATAGATATAGGTAACCTATATCTAAGTAAGGGGTGCATGCACCTCCTTACACAGGTTGCAGTAGCAGACCTGTGGTGTCATTTTCAATGGCCTCTCAGGGGTGGCACAATACATGCTTCAGCCCCTGAGAGGCCTCTGGGGTACCTATGCCCTGGGTACCTGGTGTACCCTATACTAGGGACTGATAAGGGTACCCCAGAATTCAATCTGGAGTGTACTTAAAGTACATGCACAACCAATTTAGGGAGAAAGCAGATAGACTGGGGTCCTGGATAGCAGGATCCCAGTCAGACTAGTCAAAAACCAGCAAAACACCAGGAAAAAAGTGGGGGTAACCATGCAGTCAGATTCCACCTTCCTACAACTGGCACCTGATCGGAATACTGCAGACCTCTGCGCATATGAGAGGCCTTCAGGCGTTGTAAAGCTCTGTAGTGGAGCGGTCCTGGGAAGATTGCCTGGATAGACGAGGCCAGAAGGCCTACCAATCTCACTATCTGCGAGTTGGAGGGACGTGCAAGCATTCTCCTGAGTTCCCTGCGAATCTTGGTCATCTTCCTTGCTGGGAGACTCAGGGTGTGGGTTACTGAATCTATGACAAATCCTAGAAAGGTCACCTGCCTGGAAGGTTTCAAAGGCGACTTCTTGGGGTTGATCACGAACCCCAGGTTCTGGAGAAGGTTTACCGTTTCTTGCAACAAGTTAAGGAGGCGGAGCGGGCACTTCTCTAAGAGCAGAATGTCGTCTAGGTATCTGATGAGACGATTGCCCTTTGCTCTTAGTGTCTCCACCACCGGCTTGAGGACCTTGGTGAAACACCACGGGCCGAAGAAAGGCTGAAGGGGAGGGATACAAACTCGTACACTTGCTCCTTCCATTGAAACTGCAGGAACCAACGATGCAGGGGAAAAATAGGGACCGCCAAATACGCGTCCTTCAAATCCAACCTGGCCATCCAATCGTTGGGTTGAAGGAGGTCCCACAAAAGATGGATGCCCTCCATCTTGAAGTGGCGATAAACCAACCACTGGTTGAATTCTCTTAAGTTTATCGCCTGTCTCTGACTGCTGTCTGATTTGTCCACAAGAAAAATATTGCTGAGAAAACCCATTGGGTGGAGACATGTTGGTACTATTGCTCCTTTTTGCAGCAGATCCGCTACTTCCTGCTCTATGAGGATAACCTGATCTTGTGCAAAAACCATCGGACACGGGGAAAAACTCCTGAACTGGAGAGCCGTAGAACTCTATCTGAAAACCTTGAATGGTCTGCAACACCCATGCGTCTGAGGTGAGAGCTCTCCAATTGTGTTTGAAAACCGCCAACCTGCCTCCCACCTTTAAATGAGGAAAGGGGGAAACGCTCACCTAATGTGGCCAGGGGTTGGCCTCTGGATGCTCCTCTGCCACTGCAGCCTCTGTAACATCTTCTTGACTGGAAGAATTCCTGTCTGCCTGGATCTTGGGCTTTCTTGCCGCCTCTTTGAGGGCCTTGGGTATAGAAGCGGCCGGCCGAGCGCCCTCTGCCACGGCCGGCCCGACAAAAATTCTCGGGTGAAAGACTTTTTTAATGGAGGCCTGCACCTTGTCCAAAGATGTAAAAGTGGCAACAAACTTAGCTAGCTCCTTGATAAGTGGGTCTCCAAAGAGCCCGCCTTGTGCCACCGTGCCTGCTTCGGAGGAAGCCAAGTCCCCTAGTTTGGGATCAACTTTGAGGAGAAAAGAATGGCGCCTCTCGGTAGAGAGGGAACAGTTGGCGTTACCTAAGAACACTATTGCGCGCTGCGCCTAGTTTGAAATCCTTTCCGGGGAAAGTGGGGTGCCAGCCAGCTTGGCCTCTTCTGCCAACTCCAGGATCTTAGTAATGGGTCCTGATATATCCAATAATTTATCTTGGCAGGACCTCCACGATCTATCAATCCCCTTTTTTGGGTCGCGTATATACGTCTGTAGGAAAGTGGCCATTTTAGGGTCCACTTCTGGCGTTAGTGCCACCTTGCCCGGTAGGGCGGGGCGGGGGCATTCCGCTCTGAGGCAAGTTCTCACCTCCTTCTCAAGGGGCTTGCGCAGACGCCCAGCTACGAACGCTGAGACCTTGGGGGAGGGTGCCCACTCCGAGGACCGGGAGTGTACAAGATCCTCAGGAACCAACATGTCCGAGAGCTCCTCTGAGCCTTTGGGTGTGTCTAAGGAGGGTGACCCAATAGGACGCCAGGGCCTGGAGGGACCTGCTTCATCTGCGGACTCCCCCAAGGATTCCTCCTCATCTTCATGCGGGCTGGGAGCTTCTGGGGTCTCCAGGACGGAATTCTGCAGACCTGCGTCAGCTCTGGTCAGGAAAGCCCTCTTTAGGTGCTCAAATGCCCCCATATCCATACCTGAGGTGCTTTTGCGCTTCTGGCGCGTTGGGACTGGTCAGTCTGGCAAGCGTATGCAATCTGCATTATGCGGCGCTCGAAAGGGCCCATGGCAGCTGCCACCACTTGGTGGATGGAAGCGTCCATCGCATCGCAAAACTCATCGTCAAGGGGGAGAACCTGCAGAGACTCCTCCTCTGTATAGTCCTCCTCCATGGCGATGAAAGCGAGCACCCCTGCAGATTGGCAAAGTTAGGCAAACTGTTTGCTCAAGCGCTCCATGCAATATAATGGGGGTCAAACGCAGCCTAACTGCTTATGCAAGCGCTCTATGCGCTATACTGGTATCAAAATTAGCCATGGCCAGTCGTGGCGTGACTGAAGTCACTGGTTTTGTGCTCTCAATGGAGCTAGTCGGATTCCACCATCCGCTAGGGGCGACTCACCCTTGATAGCACCGGGTGTCTCTTGTGCCTGGGCCCGCCCCCAATTGCCTCTTAAATCAAATAGCGCTCGCGAGTACAATGCGTTGACAAATACGGACCCGCTTTCGAGGGGGCGTCCGACTGAGGTAATTCTTTGATTCAGACCCGCGACTTCGCGGGCGTCAGGGCTTCCAGGCAAGATCCAGGCAGCAAGTGCAGACCACGAGCAAAATGTCGAGCACTAGTTGATCCCGCCAGACAGTGCGGCTCGGATCAACGAGACGCGGACACACGCCCCCTAGAATTCCGGTGTGCACACTGCACCGCTGCCTGGCAAATGAGGGGGCCGCGAGCGGAGCGAACGAAACGCTCTCGCGGCCCCTATTAAGCTAAAAAATCAAGAACACCGCAACAATATGAAACCAGCGCCAAAGGGTATCACTATTTCATTCAAATAAGCCGTAATTTTCAGTGGTAACAAGCGAGAGAGAGAAAACATGTACTTATCTGCTGGAAGCAGAAAAAGAAAGAGGAGGTCACGCAGGAAGCTTACACCCTTGTAGACCATGTGGACTGCCTATTGGTGGATTGGAGATGACCCTTGCTGCATGCATTATGGGAATGTTAGTTTTTTTGTTTAAAGTTGAAGCTGCTGCTGGAAAAGGAATAAAGAAAGTAAAGCATAATCCTTGCCTCCAGTCCTGACATAGAATTAATTACCTTCAGAACTATTTTATTTTTCGTCGCTGGGGCAATTAAGTGGGGTGACACTCCTCCGCTCAAACGGATGAGCCGCCCCTGCAGAAAAGAAATTGTCAAATAACCTAGCTATGTTCCTGTGCTTGGTGTCCTGCAGGAGGGTCTCTGATGTCAAGACCTCAGATCTGACGGGTAGAATCTTTACACCCGAGGGATTGACATTCATTTTGAGTAGGGGTACTAAGTCCCATTCCATGATCATTTCATATTCAGCATTTAAGTATTGTCCTAAGCTGAGTGTTGTGGAGTTCCTTAAGGTGCATGAGAGCGTGATAGAAGAGGTTGGATCTCAGGATGAAAAGCAGCTCCTCATTTCAATCGGGAAACCATTTGGGCCTGTGTTTTACCTGACCACTGCCAGATGGATACGCTGGATCATGAGGGAGACTAGCATGGATGTCAATGTGTTTGGAGCTCATTCAATCATTGGGCCATAGCTTCTAATGCCTTTTCATTTCGAGCAAGGCTGGAGAACATAATGAATGCAGAAGACTGTGCTCTGATTCCACATTTAAGAGGCTTTACCTCAAACCTTCGGGGGATGTAACCTCATTAGTGGTAAGTAGGCTTTAAACTTGCATTATCCACGCTTCCAGTCCTGACAATTTCCTAGTTATTGTAAAGAAAATTTTCAATTCTATTAAGGACACAGAGATGTGGATTATAACACTGTTGGGTTATATTCTGTTGGAACCTGGCACCATCCCTGGAAATGGGTTATATACATTGAAATTATCAGATTATCATTCTGCAATTATCGTTTATTTCTGCATTGTAAGTAACTGGTTTTTCAGTTGGAGTGTTTTTCTTCCTGCATTGGCCCTTATTGGTATTTTAATGAACTATATATTAATTATGCTGCTGTAAGAGAGTAAGATTAGGTGATCATATTTCGCTCTTGGTGCATGGCAGGAAATGATCAGAAGAGGGAATAGAGGAAAGAGTTTCAAGTTCACAGTGGCTGTCATGTGAAGAAAGAGGGAAAACAGGAAGTGGACAGCCCTCCTAATGGAGAACATAGCCTAGATTGCTGACAATGCTGACTTTTTTGCCCCAGTGTTCTTGGGAAGTGTTGTTCTGTACTTGTTATGTAAAGCTGCTGGAGAATAAAGTGGAGAAAGCTAATGCCTAATCCTCGCTGCCATGGCATTAATAGAATTGAAACTTTCCTCTAGGATAGCTAGGAATGCTTTTTTACTATGCATATTTCTGTTACCTAAAGGCAGTAGGTAGGGCCAGATTCATACCTCTTTTTGTGAAGCTGAACTATTGATACTAATTATGACATAATAAATCAACTGAAAACGTCCAATCAGAACAAACTGATTTAGCACCCAACATATCAAATTATTTACTTTCATCTTTATTTCGATAAGTATTTAAAGCTTTAGATTTACAAATTAAATTGAAAAATAACGAATAAATCACCTGAAACATTATTCAAAAAACTAATAATGGTTTTACAGTGAAATACCATATGTGACAGTAGGCCCTCTTCAGCCAGACATTTGTTTAATTTAGAACATTTAAAAAACGTTTCTTTAAACTTTTTATTGGGGTTCATAATCTACTTTGCTGGGGTTATGCCCCGAAAAAGCAAAGTAGTTTAACTTAGTCATGCTAATGGGACTTTTGGTAACTGCTGATAAACTTGGATACGATCTGGAAATAACTATATCAAAGCAGATGCCTCACAATTTATGTGAAGAAGCCTGGTAGGACCTTTGGGCATGGGTTTGGCATAAAAGGTTACCATGGGTCCCCATTCCATGAGGCAGTCATAGAGATCTTGTAGGGTCAATAGAACACACAAGGATTTGCTCAGTGTACCCTTCACATTTTTCACTTTTTCATTTCTGCATGCACTGTCACTTCCACACAGGTGTAGTTAACATTATTGTAGGGTGTCAGGCTTTGAAATCAGGCCTTTTTTGGTCCTGATGAATACGACTGATAGGTATATGGCACTTGCTGTTGATGGAAACATGCTGACCAAGTAGTAGGATACGAGGGAGAATAGGTACCCTTTATGCTCACCTTTTTGGGGTTGGGGTGGTGGTGTTGGGGGGGGTGGTGGTGGTGGTGGTGAGGGGAGAGTGGATGGGGGTTGGGGTAGTGGTGTTGGGGGGGAGGTGGTGGTGGTAGTGGTGAGGGGAGTGTGGATGGGGGGGTTGTGGTTGTGGTGTTGGGGGGGTGGTGGGGGTGGTGGTGGTAGTGGTAGTGGTGAGGGGAGAGTGGATGGGGGGGTTGGGGTCGTGGTGGGGGGGTGGTGGTAGTGGTGGTGGTGGTGATTGGTGTGTGTGTGTGTGTGTGGGTGCAAGTGAGGTTTGTGGGTGTCTGTGTGTGAATGCTGTTGGTGAGGTGGTAATGGTGTGTGTCAGCAGAGTTGTGTGTGTGGAAGTTCTCAGGAAATAGCAAAGGCTCATGGGAGTGATTAGTGGCCTTTAAATGGGTTGAGTTGTGGGTGTGTCTCTCTTAATTGATTTTTTTTTTATATATTGCCTTTGTCAGTGTTTGTTTGGTCCTTTTTTTGTCTCTTGGTCAGCTGTTATTTGTGTGTGTGTACGAGATGTTCTTCTGACCGTGCCGGACGCTGCTGGTGAGTTGTACGGGCTTCTCCGAGCCTTTCACGCTGTTGTTGTGCTGTGTTGTGTATGTCGTGTACGACTCGGTCGCTGGTCGTTCGACTCGGTCGTGGGCGTTCGTTTCGCTCGCGGGAGTTCGAGTCGGTCGCGTGCGGAGTTCGTTGGTTTGAGTGTTTGTGTCGTGTGCGTGTCGGTTGTGCGGCTTGTGCTCCGTGCGAGTCGTTCGTGTTTCCCGCGTATGGCATCGTACTTTGCGACTAGTACGTCGCGGGTACGTGTCGGTCGGCTCCGTTCCGGGTTCGTGTCGGTCGGTACTACTCGAGGTCTTTTTCCGGCCGGAACCCAGTTTTCCGTACGGCTCGTTCGTCCGGATCATATTCGGGAGAGTCGGTTGGAAATCACAGGCTTTCCATCGTACTGCGCGGGTCGTACGGCGGCGATACGTGTCGGTCGGAACTTTTTCCAGGGACGTGTCGGTCGGTTCAGTTTACAGACGGAATCGGAATCGACCCCTTAATAGTAAAAGCAACCCCAACCACCATGTTATGTTTTAAATGCTGAGTTTCTATATTTCTCCAACCACGCACTCTTAACATATAGTACTTACCAGTATGGATGACATCTGACTCCTACACCTTGTAGCCCTCATTGTCTTAAGTAACATTTCCTAAATATTCACTTACACATTTATATGAGTCATTATCTCTTTATAATATGTGTGTGATGTAACGCACTCCGACACCTTGCCCTACATACTTGGGATGAGTAGCACTATAAAAGAAATTAAATACACACGAGAGAGAGGGTCTATGTGAAGATTAGGGGCACCATTGGAGGGTGGTAGCAAGGCCGTACTGGCTGTATCGGGCGTTTCCTCTGGAGGCTGGAAGGGTGGGGGGCCAGTTTTATTAGTGGAGGACCGTTTTGTAACTCGCAGCACAGCAGTTTTAAAAGCACTGCAATGTTCCTTGTATATCCAGCAGTTTTCGGGCAACAATAAAAGTGTTACGATAACTCTGGTGATTAATATACCTGCTGGAGAGAGATGGGAGTTTTGTCTTGCGGCAGTGTTGATTCATTTAAGGTAGCGCAGAGGGTTAATATGCCTGCTGCAAAGAATATGTACCATGCATATCAATGAACAATATTTTATGTGAGGAGCTCAGTAGGTTACAGCTTTTGTCACAGAGCTTCTTTTATTACTGTGCAGTACATAAGTTACATATAATCTAGCACAGTGAGCAATGAACTGCCATCAAAGAGCTGCATGCAAACTGCATGGTACAGGTTAGAAACTCATGTTTTCTTCCCAGTCTTTCATTATCCTGATGTTGCTAAAAAAGGTTTGTTTGGGTAGAAATAAATTCTTATGATTAAAGTCAACCCTAGGTTTGTTTGGGTAGAAATAAATTCTTATGATTAAAGTCAACCCTAACCACTGTGTTATGTTCGGAATCCTTAGTTTGTGCTTCTTCAGACTAAGCATTCTAAAGCAAATGCCTACCAGTATGGGTGACATGTAAATCCCACACCTTGTAGTCCCATTAGCCTTGAATCACTGACAAAATATCGATTACAAAAATATCGAGGTACAAAAATATCGTGACAAAAATATCGAAGTCAAGATTATCGACATCCTATGTACATCATGGTAAGTACAAAAATATTGAGAAAAAAATATCGATGTCAAAAATATCATTGTAAAAAATATTGTTTTTTTAAAAGTTAAAAAATAATGTAAAATAAAGTAAATAATACATATAATTTAAAGAAACAGTTAAAAATATTAAAAAATGTTTAAAAATAATAACTAATACATATAATGTTAAAATAAATTAAACATATACATATAAAATATAATATATATACTTAATAATATTCATAAATAATTATTTTAACTTATAAATTGTTAAAAACATTTTATAAATTATAAATACATATATACACATACAAAAATAATATAAATAAAAATATAAAAAATATATATAACAAATTAAGGGGCCCATTAGGATGTCGGGCGGAAGCACTACCGCCGTGCTGGCGGATGAAAAACCACCAGTTACCGCCGGCACGCAGCAGTCCACACGCCCGCCCGATTACGATGCGAAAAGTCAGCCAAACACCGCCGGCAAGCCAGCGACACCGTCCGCCATCAAAGTGCGCCCGTACACGTAGCGGCGCAGCACAATTGACACACACCGTCCGACGAAACACGTACCGCCCGGCGTACAAATTACGATGCCGCACACAAACTGAACCCACGGCTAAGAGACACCGTACGTCAAACCGAAGCGGTAACACGAACGCCGAGCACGGACACCGAAGAAGCGGCACCCCGAGCATGAATCCAGCACTGCAGGCCCTCCCTATGCTCTATCTGATGCACCACCAAGGACGCAACGTACCGCGAAGACGCAGGTAGGCACACATACAACAAGTGCACGCAAACAGCGCACACAGTGCAAGGGCGGAAAAAGCGGACAACCCCCACCCCCGCGTGTACACGACACATCTACCATAGCATCCACATATGACACACAGGCCAAATTGTAACATCTCGTAACACATGTGTACACACCACCTGGGACTAGGAACCAACCACCCCGTCACGGCCCCAAAGCGGCGATGACGCTGCCACACATGCGCACAACGCAGAGGCCAACCGCAGCGCCATGCATGCGTCGCACACAGACACACAACCAAGCAGCACAAACACCAGCCCCACCCCGAACGCACATGACACGTGACAGGCCTGCCACAGACATGTCCCCAATGCCCAATTCACGGACAACACCCAACGTCACACAACCGACGCACACATGTCAGTGAAGTCACGCAACAGCAGGACACACCCCAGTGCAACAAACATGGCGAAGCACACAGCGGCGGCAACACCAACTAGGAGAAGCAGGGCCCCTTCGGGAAGAGGAACGCCAGTACCACACTGAAACACCCATACCACCCTGCACATATGAACAAGACATACAAAACGGAACACCAAAGAGCCTGGGGACCGACAACAGGTGGCCCAAGAATAACACTCACACACAAGGCCCAACGCAGAGCGGAAAGGCAGCCTGCCGCCCACACAAGGGAGAGCAGACAGCACTGAATGACCTTCCATTCCAACTCCGAAACCACAGCCCTACGAAAGAAGCCGGTGAATACAGCCATTGTCCAATAAAAGACCAACACAGGCATGCAGAGGAGACCGACCACAGGGCAGATAGCGCATATCACAGAAGAACACAACGGACGGGAAAGAATAAAGAAAACACTCACCCATGTCGGCCCCATGCAAGTTAATTGGAAGGAGTCACACATCACTGACCTTGAACTGTCTGAGAAGCATGTGGGATGAGGGCCCGTGTCCTCCGCACAAGCCAACAGAACACAAGTCCTGTCTCCCTACGACTACACAGAGCTCACAGCAACCTCGGAGCGTGCACATTGCAGACTGCACACACAGCCGGAGCACGCCACCACAACGCACCGCTGCAAAATGGCAACCGCAACACACCTACCCAACTACGCCGGACAGGTCAAGCTGTACAAAACCAACCTGATACATATATTGGGATGCGAACTCCTGTCCCTGCTGAACGTAAGTTACCGACTGACTTACCGCATCACATTGTTCAGCTGCGTCATACCCGTCTTCTACTGTCGGAGGTGTCCCTACCAGCATCCCGTGGAGATGTGTCTCTCCAACCCGGCATGTCTAAAGGCGGACCTGCTAGCACTACTCCTCCCTCTGGACGCACACGACAGGGCCTGCTCTGCCTATGGGGGCATGGCGTATGTGGCCAACATCGCACCCGCACTGAAATGGGACCACTGTGCCTCCACACGACGGATCATCGAGCACAGCTACATCGAATGTCACCCAGCATGCCCCATCATGGTCCTCCAAGGGACAACTTACGAACAACACCTTGACAGCCACCATCCGCTACATTGGCTGGCAAACATAAACACCACCAATGACATGGAAGCCCTGCTGGACGGCATCGCATACCTGACAACCTGTAAATTGCGTCGGACCCCAACGCAGGTTCCCCAATTGACCTATGATGTCCAACCCCGCACCCATGCTTAGCTTCCGCACGGACTGGCCAGTCACCACCACAACAGCCATACCAAACGACCGGCAACAATTACCACACCATCAACGACATCGCCATGACATCGGATATGACCGGGACATGCACACTGTTCCCCATCACATCCAGGAACACCGCATGCATCGTGGGAGGCAGTGGCATGGGGTCTGTGTATCGCACCCACATGGACGGAACTGCACGAACAACCAGGACACGACATGGATCCAGCGCCCATGGACACACACACCGCTCAGTGGACATGAATAGGTCGCCTGGAGTCTGTGGGTACTGCACCCCTCCCACCCCCGCCCGGGAATCCCATACCAGGACCTTTGCACGGACGACAAGTGCAAACAACAACAACACGACCCCAGTGACTGTGACATGTCCAGTAACCACCACATTGCAACAACAAGTGGCACGCCGCTGCATGCACGCAAGCACATGCCCTGATGTCATCTCACATGCACGCGTGCATGAGGAACAACCGCAGCAAACCTGTCACATGGAACTGAGATGGACTGTGCCCATGATGCCAAGCGGTCTGGTAGGCTACTTGTATACCGTCTGTGTCAAAGTCCGCAGCTCCGCAGCTATACGTAAATGTACATTAGCACAGCCTTGGCCAAGCAGATGTAACTCTGAAGCCCACATCCCACATGCAACAGCCAATCACATGTAACCCCACACCCTATCCCATTTGTAATCATGCTCAGTATATCCTCAACATGTATTCCGCTGCCAGTAGTGTCCACTATACTGCATCACAGAGGACAGAAGACTCAATATAATGTTTGAAACCAAAACTGTCTCCGCTGACTCATTTCACAAGTACGAATGAGAGAGGCTGAGAGTATGTGAAGTACACGGCAGTCGTGACATGACCATGTAGTCCACTGGTATTGGATGTCAACGCAAATGAGTAGCACAACTGTGGAAGACACACATGTGTCGTGTGAAGTCGTATGGACGCAGTGCTCAGGTGGGTGGGTGCGACGGGTAGATGCGCACATGCCAAGTTGGAGCACGCCGTGTTGGGAGGGGTCATGAACAGTACACCACCGCTTCCCTGGGCATTGTGAGAGGACACCTGTCGGGGGAAAGTGAACACGTGTGTGCACAGCAGCCGGGCACACGAACAATGCGGAACCAGGCGCACACGTCAGCCCACCCTCCGTGGACTAGCTGGATCCTGTTGTGCGCCCGCCATGCCCCTTGACAAGGCACACACAGCCCCAGTCGACCAGGTGTAACCCCAACATAGTCAATCCGCACAGGCGATACAGGGCACGGGATGGCAGTGGAGCATGGTGTGTGAGAGGTCTCCTCGCGCTCCTCCTGGTCATATCACGCAGGCAATAGAACCTCAACGTGTAGCATGGCACAAGTCAAATGGAAGTGTAGGGGGACGCACCTCAGCACGAGCAGCACTGACGTCACGGGAGGTGGCTCGCACCATCCCATCCATTGCCCATTATACCAACCACGCCACATGCCATTGCGACTAAGTGCAAGCGCGTGCGCCACCACCCCGAGCCCTCCCCAGAGAGGCCAAAGAGTGAATGTGTGGGCCATCAGTCACAGACGGACGCGGCCTGGCCGCAAGGGCAGCCACAGCCACTGGGTGTCGCAGGTGGCGGATCCGGAAGGCGAAGACTGTGATGCATAGTCCATGCAGGCCGGGTCTCCATTTGGGGCACCACGCAGGTGGACGGCGTCCCGCCACACATCATACCCTGAGACAGCCCACTCGTGCAACTGGACCCACACATACACTCCTTGCCCTCTCTGGTGCGAGCTTGGGGCTGCCTGTGCAAGCGCTAGCCTCGCAGGTGCACATGCATATTGGGGGAGCGAGGGGAGGACATGAGGGCTGGGGCGAAGATGACTGTATCACTGTCAGTGAGTACAAGGGATGACCCAGATGTGGAAAGGAAGAGACGTGTCCCGTGTGTACTGCAACTAGTCGCCAATCCAACTACCCCCCATGTCCGGAATGTAAGCCCGCACCTAGGCCCGCCCATCCGCCACATCGAATATACCACCAGCACAACAACCTTCCCATTCGAAACACTGACTGGGGGTGGCGACCAGTGAACAAACATGTGTAGCCTACCCACGCGTACATGTGGGCCCTCCATGATCCATGTCACCTGCGGCAAAGTCATGACATGCGCAATGAGGGAAGTGAGGAGAGCTGTCCGCCCCACGCACAGAAGGTGCATCAGCTCCACAGACCCAGCAGCGAGTCCAGCAGGGGTCACATGTGCAGGGGCAGCTGTGCCTGGTGTGAAGGCACATGCATATAGACAGCACATCGACCAATGTGTAGTCTGCCCACATCTACAGTCCATCATCATGCGGACATAGGAATTGAACACAGGGCAACACATCTTAGTGGGTGCACCAACCGTGACCAACAATGCGCAATCATCGACGTACCCGCCCTGTGCATGGCCCCCCACCCAACGGAGGCACATCCAGTGCCACCATCCCACACACACAAGCCTTCCACGGAACATGCTGTGTCCAATGGTCAGTACAGAGTCAGCGCCCATCTGGTGGATCCTGAACAGGAGACACATGCACACACATGCCAGCTCCCACTATGTACGTCTGCCACCTGGCACGTGCAATGTAACCTCTCACCTGTGACGTGTGACTGCAAGCACACAGCCGTCTTGGCATGGGGCTGTCAATGTGGACACCTGTCAATGTTTCGGGAGGTGTGATCCGTACAGTGCTGTACATAGGGTGCAGTGCTGACACCTACTACTGTCTCATATCCCCTCGTGCCACAGGTCCCACTTGTTTTGGCCGCTCAGCCTGTGCCCACATCGTCGTCGTCGTGTGCCATACTCATCCAGCCTCGGAAGCAGTGCCATGCTCAGCAGACATTCATGTTGCCGTGCCGTCCCTGCTTGACAGCTGGGCTGTGACTCATGTGCTTGCTCAGTCATGTCAGTGATGTGAATGTGAAATTGCTATGTGTTGTGTTGCTTTGACATGTGTCCGCTGCCATCTTCCCTAGGCGGAGACCGAACATTGACCGCCCATACCAATTGCTGGCGGACATGGAGGATACTGAGGTCATAAGGAAGTTTCGGCTGGACAGGCCAACCCTGCATCGACTGTGTGCCATGTTGGAACCCCATCTCCGTCCCCGCAGGGTGTATCCGACAGCATTCACCCCCACGGCTAAGGTGATGGCCGCCATGCATTTCTTCGCCACTGGGTCATTCCAGCACACAGTGGGCAGTGGAGGAGGGATGTCCCAGCCCATGTTCAGCAAGGTGCTGAGGGATGTACTGGCAGCCATGATGCTGTACCGAAACAGGTACATCAGATTCTCCAGGGCTCGTGAATTGGCGGCAGTGAAGGGTGCATTCTATGCCCTTGGCAGGATCCCACACGTCGTTGGTGCCATTGATTGCACACATGTTGGCCTTGTTCCACCACAGGCCACTGAGCACCTGTACCGCAACAGGAAGCACACGCACTCCCTGAATGTGCAAGTGGTGTGCCTTGCGGACATGGTGATAACCCACGTGTGTGCAAAGTTCCCAGGCTCGGCCCATGACGCACACGTAATGCGCAACAGCATCTTGCCACGACTGATGTCCAATCTGCAACAGGATCGTGGCTGTATTGTCGGTGAGTATGTGGAGTGGTGTAGCGTGCTGGCTGTGCGATGCTGTCCCCTGTCCAGTTGGAATAGCAACGGTTCTCTGTGTCCCTCACACCCAGGTGACTCTGCGTACCCGAATGGGGCATGGCTGCTCAGTCCATTGAGGAATCCTCGCACCCCAGCAGACGATCGCTACAATGAGGCACATGGGAGGACCAGACGTGTGGTCGAGCGTACCTTTGGCCTCCTCAAGTCCAGGTTCAGGTGCCTGGACCGCACCGGGGGTGCGCTGGCGTACTCCCCACAGAAGGTGTGCCAGATAGTGGTGGCGTGCTGCATGCTGCACAATCTGGCCATTCGGAAGCAGATCCCCCTCATTGTGGATGACGGAGATCAACCAGGGCCCCAGCCCGCAGACCAGGACAGCTCGAGTGAGGAGGACAGCGGAGAGGAGGAAGCTGGGAATGTGCGCCAGCAGCTCATCGCCCGCTACTTCACTTGAAGGTGAGTGTCCATGTACGACGGCTGATGTGTCTGTATTTGTGCAGGTGTGTGTGTGCTGTGTCAGGGTGGCCTTTTGTTCACTGCGTGCTGTGTGTCAACGCTCCATGCCCAGGTTAGTATGCCACTGATGGTGGCTGTGGCATTGTGCCATATTGCTCTGTGCGATGTGTGTACATTGCTTGTAGTTGTTGACATGTACTGTGTGATGGGTGTGTGACACACTCATTGAATGTGCTCCTGTTCTGTCTCCCACCCCTAGGTCCCTACAGGCCCTCCGGTTCCATTGCCATGCCACGCATCAGGTGCCGTTCCGCTCAAGGTGGCCGTTGTATTCCGTACAATTAAAACACAGGGCACAGACAGCAGTTTGTGGAAGAGGTGCATTTATTTCAAACTGTGACATGTGATTGTGTGTAAGGTGATGACAAAAGTGGTGCGTGCAGTGACAATGAGCTGTCGGTCATGGCTGCGAGATGCTCAGGGTGTACCCACTGGTTCTATGTCCATAGTCCAACACACACATGCCATCCAGATGGCTGTGTGGAGTGGGATCGTAGTCCAAGTCAATGCAGTGGGTGGTCAAGGAAGGCTGGCTGGCTGCCTCACTTGCGTTTGGAGCGTGCAAAGTCCTCCCGGGAGATCTGTTTCCACTTCGGACGGCCCCTTCCACGTTTGCGAGGGGGTGCCTGCTTGCGACCTGCTGGTGGTTGAGGTGTGCTCACTGGCTGTGGACGCAGGGGAACTGGACACTGCTGCTCCACCCTGCGCCCCGGCAGGTGGTGGCGGAGGGGAGCTGCTGTCCCTGGATGTGACCTCACCGCCACCACCAGCTGGCCCATGAGGTCCACGAGTTGGCCCATACGGGCGTCCATGGACCTCAGCACCCCCAGCACCTCACGCGTGTCTGTAGCAGACCTGGCCCATTGTCCTTGGGCCTCTTCATAGGCCCCAAGGACTCTGGCCATTTGAGGCAGGGCATGGCTCCCAGGGGAGACTGGCGTTTCCCTGACCCTCCTCCTCCTACCAGTCCTGCTGCCACCGGCCTGCCCACTAGCCACATTGCTCACCACGGTCCTCGCCCTGGCTCCCAGGGTGGATCCAGTCGTCCGGGCCACCACCTGCGCTGGGGCTGGGGCCAGCGAAGACGTGGTGGCGGTCGCGGCAGTGGTAGTGGCCGCAATGACCGTGGGTGTGGCCGCAATGACCGTGGGTGTGGCCGCAATGACCATGGGTGTGGCCGCAACGACTGTGGCAGCAGGGGGCTGGGAATGTTCAGCAGCCCTGGATGATGGGTTGGTGGGTAGGAGGGGTCCTGGGGAGCGGCTGGGCCCTGCCACACTAGATGGGCCTGCTTGGTGGTCCGTGTCCGAAGAGGAGGACAGATCCTCCACATCCGTGTGTCCTCGTTGGGGGCTTGTCGGCTGGCTGTGCTGGCTGCTGTCTCCATCCCCAGCATCCAGCAGTTCGTCACCTGTGGAGAGAATGAGATTTGTTATTGTGTTGCACCTGGCGAAGTCTGTATTGGTTGTCTGACATTCTCCGTTCGTGCACTCTCGTGCACGTGTGTCCCGGAGGCGGGTGTGTGGCTGTACAATCTGTTGTTGTGTGTGCTTGGCAATGGGACTGTGTGCTGTGCACATGTGGCATGGGACGGATTGGCTATGCCGATGGGTGTGTTGCTGTGCTCCTACTTATTGTGACTCTGGTGTATGCGGGCTCCAGGCCCATCCTGGGTCTGGTTTGTACTTTGCTTTTGGGGTGCATATGGAACGCTTAGGAACGCATATGGCAACATGGGGGTCATGCCCCAGAAACGCATTTGGGATGGAATATGCTTTTGGGGTTCAAATGGAACGCTTAGGAACGCATATGGCAACATGGGGGTCATGCCCCAGAAACGCATTTGGGATGGAATATGCTTTTGGGGTACATGCTGTGAGCCATGGGTGCCGAACGTGACATGTGTCGTGGCAGCATGACAGTGCATGGTCTGAGGTGTGTGCATGCATGACATGCCCTGCATATTTGCTGTCTGTTGTGATTACTGGACATGGCATTGGACGCATCGTTATGAGTGAGTGATGGTTGTGTGCCACCCGACGTATTGCAGTTGTCCCATCTCCTTGGTGTGCGTGCTGCCCTGTGCCATGTGCATCACTGCAGTGCTCGGGGGGGGGGTGTGGCCCATGTTGTGTGTTGTTGCTCACAGTGTGGCGTGCGCTTCATTGACTTCTGGCACATGGTTGGTCATGGGCATGTCTCTTAGCGTGACTGCTGTATGTGTGGCAGCTGTTCGGATGACATGCCTTTCATGAGACTGGGGCTGACGGATGGGATGGATGGTATGTTGTATGTGCATGGTGTGTCTGTGTGTTTGATGGGTTCAGTGGTGTTCGTGTGCATTTATGTTGTTCCGCTCCGTTGCGTCTAGTGTTGTTTGTCTTACATAGGCGTAGTTGTGGGGTGTGTGGTTGACAGGCAGTAGCGGCTACATGGACAGGACTTCAATGGTGTTTCGGTTGTGTGTGATGGGTTGCACAGTGGCTGCCGTGTGGTACTATATTCAGTGTGGCTTGTGCATGCAGACGTGGCTCCTTGGGTGTTGCTGTGTCTGTGATGGGTCATGTGGGGTGTGAGTCTGTGGTTCATGTCCGTGTGCACATTGTTCACTTGTTCGTGACAGTGGGCGGTGCTGCGTGTTCGTCTGCTACGTGACATGTCCCATGTGTTGGTCGTGTTACGGTCCTCATGCCTCCAGTAATCCAGCCCTGTCCAGTTTCCCACCTGCAGGTTGTTCGTGCGTGCACTGTACTGGATGCCACATGGTTCTAAGCGGGGGTGCTCCATGTTGCAGGTCTGTGGGGGTGGGGGCGGTGTTGTGGGTCGTGGTGATGGCTGGACACCCACTGACACCGATTGTTGTGGACCGTGATGTCTACCTTTCGGCTGTCGGTGTGCACTGCGGTGGCTGACACGTGGGTGTGGGGTGTGGGGGATGCTCCTCCTTGCTGTGCTGTGGGACTAGGGGCCTGGTGTGTGTTGTACTTGAGCTGTCCACCCTCCCACCCACTGCACTTTGTGTTCCTGCCACTTACCTGTTACTTGTCGGTTAGTGCAGCTATGGCGGACACATGGGTGTGGTGGGTGCTCGTTGTGGCGCTTCTGGCATACTTGGGGACCTGTTGGTGGTTACGTGGCTGGCTGAGTGTACACATGCCCCCACGTATCTTACAGTTGTTAGGTTTGGGCTGTGTGTGGTGGTGTCTGTTGCATGTGTGTGTGATGTGTTGTGTATTGTGTGCTGGACATGGGGGTGTTTGTCCCTGGGAGCTGTGGCATGGTGGTAGTGCATGTGAGTACATAGCGGTGTGCTGGTATACATTAGTTTGTACTTACCAGCCTCCACTCCCCTGCTAATCCGGCGAGGATCTCCGGATGTATAATGACTCGCACCTTCTCCTCCCACGCTTTGAAGGTCTTGAAGAGCGCGGGATTCCCTCCGCCAGTGACGGCAGCCAGCTCTCTGTTCTTGCTCTCCTTCTTCTTGACCAGGCTCTTGACGTCATTCCACCGTTTGTTGATTTCAACTCTGTTCCTGGGCAGGGTCCCGACTGCATTGACCTGGATTACGATCCGGTTCCACATTCTCTTTCTGGTGGCTAGTGGTGTGTGCTGGACCAGGTTCCCATAGATTTGTGGGTGCACCTTGATGATCTCGTCGACCATGACCGTCAGCTCAATGGGCGTGAACTTGGGCATTCTTTGTGGTGCCATGGTGTTTGTGGTGCTGGTGCGGTGTGTGTTGTGTAATGTGCAGGGGGTTTGTGGTGCCGGTGTTTGGTGGTGGTGGTGGTGGTGGTTGTGATGTGTGCGTTTCTGTGGTGTGCTGCTGTCCTTGCTGTGTCACTGTGTCCTCTCCTCTCCTCTCTAGTTTGCAATGTTGCAAGGTGTTGTGGTCTGTGGGAGTGCTGCTTTTGTACTTACCTATGTGGGTGTGTCCTCATGGTCTGTTGTTTTCAGGTGTGTTGTGTCTGGTGTTCTGGCCTTTGTAGTTTTTGTTTGTCCAGGGGGGTGTTTTCGGGATGTGTACTGTGCTTGTGTATTTGTGCGTGCCTTGCTGTGTGGACTTGTTGGCCATGTTGTGTGCGATTGTTTTTGTCAGCGGATGGTTTCTGTGCAGGGACGTGGGCGCCATGGCTTCTGCCGTGTCAATTCTCATCGGCGTTGTTTGCGCTGGCGGGCGGTATATTTGTGGTTTACCCGCGCTCATGGCGGTGCGATCGTAATTTCACGTGCGGTGTGTCGGCCGTGAGGGCGGGCGGTTTTGTGTTGTCGTGCGTGTTTCCGTCCGTGGCGGGCGGTTTGACTCCGACTCGGACGAGGGCGGGCGGTATCTTGTGTGGTTTTCCGCCGATGGCGGTTTTCGGTTTGTGTCATCGTAATGGCGTGGTCGGTGTTCAGACGGTGTGTACGGGCGGATTTTTGCCGCTTTCATGCCTGGCGGATTTTTTTACGCCGGGTATCGTAATGGGCCTTTAAAAAACTACAATATTTTTAATGTTTTTAAAATAAATTATACACAACATTAACTAAAATGATTGTTTTTGTCAGCGGATGGTTTCTGTGCAGGGACGTGGGCGCCATGGCTTCTGCCGTGTCAATTCTCATCGGCGTTGTTTGCGCTGGCGGGCGGTATATTTGTGGTTTACCCGCGCTCATGGCGGTGCGATAGTAATTTCACGTGCGGTGTGTCGGCCGTGAGGGCGGGCGGTTTTGTGTTGTCGTGCGTGTTTCCGTCCGTGGCGGGCGGTTTGACTCCGACTCGGACGAGGGCGGGCGGTATCTTGTGTGGTTTTTCCGCCGATGGCGGTTTTCGGTTTGTGTCATCGTAATGGCGTGGTCGGTGTTCAGACGGTGTGTACGGGCGGATTTTTGCCGCTTTCATGCCTGGCGGATTTTTTTACGCCGGGTATCGTAATGGGCCTTTAAAAAACTACAATATTTTTAATGTTTTTAAAATAAATTATACACAACATTAACTAAAACAATACAGAAAAATATTGGATAGTGGACAGAAAAAATTACTATTCCCACTCCAAAGAGTGCAACAGTAGGGAAAGTGTTGGATAGCGTAGGGGTAAAAATTACTATTCCAACTCCAAAGAGTGCAACAGTAGGGAAAGTGTTGGATAGCGTAGGGGTAAAATAACTATTCCCACTCCAGAGACTGCAACAGTAGGGAAAGTGTTGGATAGCGAAAGGGTTAAAATTACTATTCCCACTCCAGTGAGTGCAACAGTAGAGAAAGTGTTGGATAGCGTAAGGGTAAAAATTACTATTCCCACTCCAGTGAGTGCAACAGTAGGGAAAGTGTTGGATAGCGTAGAGGTAAAACTTACTATTCCCACTCCACAGAGTGAACAGTAGGGAAAGTGTTGGACAGCGTAGGGGTTATAATTGCTATTCCAACTCCAGAAAGTGCAACAGTAGGGAAAGTGTTGGATAGAGTAGGTGTAAAAATTACTATTCCAACTCCAGACAGTGCAACAGTAGGGAAAGTGTTGGATAGCGTAGGGGTAAAAATTACTATTCCCACTCCAGAGAGTGCAACAGTAGGGAAAGTGTTGGATAGCGGAGGGGTAAAAATTACTATTCCAACTCCAGAGAGTGCAACAGTAGGGAAAGTGTTGGATAGCATAGGGGTAAAAATTACTATTCCCACTCCAGAGAGTGCAACAGTAGGGAAAGTGTTGGATAGCGTAGGGGTAAACATTACTATTCCCACTCCAGAGAGTGCAACAGTAGGGAAAGTGTTGGATAGCGAAAGGGTTAAAATTACTATTCCCACTCCAGTGAGTGCAACAGTAGGGAAAGTGTTGGATAGAGTAGGGGTAAAAATTACTATTCCAACTCCAGAGAGTGCAACAGTAGGGAAAGTGTTGGATAGCGTAGGGGTAAAAATTACTATTCCCACTCCAAAGAGTGCAACAGTAGGGAAAGTGTTGGACAGCATAGGGGTAAAAATTACTATTCCCACTCCAGAGAGTGCAACAGTATGGAAAGTTTTGGATAGCGTAGGGGTTAAAAATAACATATTTATCAATTAATTTTTTTTAAATAAATAATAATTTATTAATAAATTAACAATAATTAATTATAAATACCAATAAATTAAAATTAATAATTACTTTAATAACATTAAATTACTTCCCACCCTATTCGCCAATAAACACACAACACACTCCACATAAAATTTAACCCAATTAATATAATTATCAATTAATCAATTAATAAAAAATAATTACTAATTAATAATTAATTAACAATAAATTAATTATCAATACCCAATAAATAAAAATTAATAAAAATTAATTACCAATGAATAATTAATTAACAATAAATTAATTATTGATACCAATAAATATTAATAAATAATGACTTAATTATAATAAATTACTTTCCGCCCTATTCCCCTATAAACACACAACCCACTCCTAAACTAAATTATCACAATTAATATATTTATCAATTAATTAATTAATAAAAAATAATTACCAATAATTAATTTATTGTTTATTAATTATTAATCAATACCAAAAAATAAACATTATTAATTAATTTATTATAATTAATTTACTTCCCACCCTATTCCCCTATAAACCCACAACCCGCTCCAATAAAAAATTAATACAATTAATATAAGTATCAATTAATCAATTAATAAAAATTAATTATCAATTAATAATTAATTAAAAATAAATTAATTATCAATACCAAGAAATAAAAATTAATAATTACTTAATTACAATTAAATTATTTCCCACCCTATTCCCCTATAAACCCACAACCCGCTACAGAACTAAAATGCAAATTTATTTAAAAATAATTAATAATTTCTAAAAATTATGAATTAATATACTATAATTAAATTACTTCCCACCCTATTCCCCTATAAACCCACAACCCGCTACGGTACTAAAACGCAAAATTTACTTTAAAAAAAATTACTAACTTCTAAACAATTAATACATATATTTAAAAAAAAATACAAAACATAACAAAACATGTGGAACATATAGTTGTAAGAAGAAACCAGCGATTTCATTTCCAGCCCACTTGGGATTTTATTTTACAAGAAAAGACACTGAATTTGAACTGATTCCACTTGGAAAATATTTTCGCTGGTATTGAACTACGGGTTCCAGCATGCTGAGAGGCCCAGGGGGCAGTACATATGCATGCAGGTAATGGCGCCCTGAGCGAGTATCCAGTTTGTTCTGTGTCATCCTCTGATGAAGGAGCCTCCCGGCTCTGAAACGCGTTAGGAACTTGCACTTTGGGAGCTGAAATGCCGGTTTTTTAAATAAAGGCTTTTTGACAAAGCACTCAACTGCGAAGGGCATTCTTGCTTCAGGGCATTTTTTGGTGTATATATATATATATATATATATATATATTCACTGAAAAAACCATAGGTTTCAGGGATGTTATAGTTAGTTGGACATTTCTCTCGTACAAAACCATAGAAATTCCCCGTTATAGTTAGTTCAGCTAACTATAACTCATGCACCCGCAATGCACTTCTGATGACGTCACATATTACATCATTCATGACATGGTCAGTGACATCACTGATGACATCTCAAATGACATCTCAAATGACATCACTGATGACATCATCCAGTGACTGTGTTTTTCTTTAAAGTTTAAATATGTATTATATATATGCCAAGGTGTTTTGAAGAATGATTGGTTGTATAAGTGTCTGGATGGAGGATTTAGTAGGTGTGTGACTGACTGTTTAAGTGAGTGATTACATGTGTCTTACTGAATGCATGGGTTAGTGACTAAACTGTGTGAATGTCTGTATCAGTCTGTCTGTTGGTGTGTAAGCTGCTGCATGGGTTGGTCTGTAGCTACATGAGTGTCTATATGGGTTATCGATTGGTTGCCTGAGTATTTGTATGGGTGTCTGAGTGTGTGTGTGTGGGTGGGTGGGAGGTGTGTGACTCTGTGCATAGATGTTTGAGTGGTTGATTCACTGTGTGTATGGGTTCAAGAGTGCATGTGGAAACAGCTGTATGGGTGGGTGAGTGTGTGTATGGGTGTGTTGGTGAGTGAATGGATGTCTCAGTGGTACATGTGTGAGTAACTACATATGTAAAAGGCAGTGTATGTGAGAGTTGAAGTATATAAATGACTATACGTGAGAGTCAGTGATTGTGAGAGTGGCTGAATGGATGAGTGTGTACTTGTATCAGTGATTGTATAAGAGAGTAAGTATGCGTTTGTTTCTGTTTGAATAAGTGATGTGGTGTGTGTATAACTGTATAGGTCAGTAAATGGAAGTGTGATTGATTCTTTGCATGACTGACTAGGTGTGTGAGTAACTCTGGATGAGTGGTGGTGTGGGAGTGTCTGTATAGGTGTATGAGTGCTTATGATAGTGCTGTATTAATGAGTGACTGCATGTATGAGTGATTGTATGGGTGAATGAGTTGATGTGTGTGTAGACCTAGGAATCAGTGAGTGCGTATGTAGTAACTGGTATTGGTGTGTCGATGGTTTCGAAAATGGTAGTCTGTATTTTACAGTGGGTGTATCAAAGGTTATATTAGAGTGTGAGGAGGTGCATCAGATTTTCACATGGATGATGTCATCAGTGATGTCATTTGAGATGTCATCAGTGATGTCATCAGTGATGTCACTGACCATGTCATGAATGATGTAATATGTGACGTCATCAGAAGTGCATTGCGGGTGCGCGAGTTATAGTTAGCTGAACTAACTATAACGGGGGAATTTCTATGGTTTTGTACGAGAGAAATGTCCAACTAACTATAACGTCCCTGAAACCTATGGTTTTTTCAGTGAATTTCTAAGGTTTTTTAAATGCTAATTTCTAACTATAACGTGCCTGAAACCTATGGTTTTTTCAGTGAATATATATATAACTCACGCCCCCGCAATGCACTGCTGATGACGTCACATATTACATCACTCATGACATGATCAGTGACATCATTGATGACATCACTGATGACATCTCAAATGCGAAATGCGATCCACGCGTTTCAGCTCATCCGAACCTTGATAACGATACAAGACGTCATTGTAGCTTCCTTATTTAAATGTACAAATGCCTCCAGTTGCCAACATTAACAAAGGACTACATATTACTTTAATCCAAAAAGCTAGCGGCCATATTGGCCTGGTCACGATGTGAAAATTCAGGAATTGATACAATAAAGAAAAGAAAACAAGTGTTAATATGCACACAATGTCATTTCAGCATATCTTGCCCCGTGACCGCCGTACCTGTATTTTCGTCAACGTGACTTGTTCATAATAAACATACTTAGGATTGCAAACATCAACATAAACAATGGACTACACATTACTTTAAAGTGAAAGGCTATGGGCCATATTGATCTGGGCACGTTGCGTATTATAATGGTTCTTACACAAAAAAAAAGAAAAAAAAGGGGTGTTAATGTACACACACTATCCATAAATAAAGTTCTAGCGATTATAGTTCCATTCCATTCACAGCTCATTTGAGATGTCATGAGTGATGTCATCAGGGATGTCACTGACCATGTCATGAATGATGTAATGTCTGAGGTCATAAGCAGTGCATTGCGGGGGTGTAAGTTATAGTTAGCTCAGGCAACTATAACTGCTGAATTTCACTGGTTTTGTACGAGTGAAATCTGAGTCTAACTATAACGTCCCTGTAATCTTTGTTTTTTTCAGCGAATTTCTAGGTTTTTTTAACGTTAAGTAAGATGCCTATCACAATGGGTGGTGGGGGGTTGGAAGCAGGGGCTGGCCTGGCATTGTGCTGCCCCACACCCAAGCTTGCTGCTCCTGCCTCCCCTCCTCCTTGCCATCCATTGTCCAAGTCCATGCCCCTGCTCCCTCATTACAGCCCTGTGTGGCCGTTATTCTGCCACTGGCCCTCCCGCCTTCTCTGAACAGTTAGCTTGCTGCCCCATCCACCTCCTCCCTATCCTCTGTTGTCTGAATCCATGCACTAGCCTTCTCCCTCCTGCCATGCATAGTCTGATGTGCTGCCACTGCCCTCCATTTAGCATGATGTCCCAGTCCACTCCTCCTGCCCTCCATTGCCCAATTCTATGCCCCATCATTGACCTCCTGCTTAGCCTCTGTGCTTAGCTTGCTGCCCCTACTCTCCTTCCCCCTGCCCTCCGATGTCTGTGTGCATGCCCCTGCTCCATCCTTTTTGCCCACCATGTTCCATGGACCTGCCCCTCCTATCTACTCTGAGTGTTCTGTTGAGCTGCCACTCCCCTCCCACCTGCCTAGCATTGTCAGATGACTGTAACCTATCCCTGCCACCTCCACCCTGCCTGTCCACGTTCCATGCCCCTATCCCCTTCCTCCTGATCTCCATGGTCCATTTTACTGCCACACCCTTCTGTCCTCCCTGGTCTGTTGTGCTGCAACTGCTCCTCCTGCCTGCCCCGCGTGGTCTGTTGTGAGGCCCCTTCCCCTGAACTCTCTTGTCTGTGCCCAGCTCCTACCCCTCCCTTCTATCCTCCATGGTCCTTTCTGCATGCACCTGCTCCCTCCTTCTCGCCCATCATGGCCATTGTGCTGCCACTAACCCTCCCGCTTGCCATGCATGGTCTTCTGTGCTGCCACTGCCCCTCCCACCTTCCCTGTGTGGTCAGCTAGCTGCCCCTGACCCCCTCCCACCTTCCCTTCATGGTCTGTGTGTATGCCATTATAGTCTCACTGTTGCTCTCCATGGTGTGTCTTGCTTCTAGTGCCCATCCTGCCTGACCTCCATTGTCAGCTTGCTGCTCCTGCCCTGCCCCCTGCCCTCTGTTTTCCATGTGCAGACCCCTATTCCCTCCCTCCTGGCTTGTCTGTTCCAGTGTAATGCCCCTGATCCCTACCTCCTGCCCTTCATGGTCCGTTATGCTGCAGCTTTCTCTCCTGTCTGTCCATTATGGTCAGCTAGCTGCCATTGCCTCTTTCCCCTCTGTTCTCTGTTGTCCATGTGCATGGTCCTGTCCCCTCCCTATTGCTTTCCATGGATTGTTGTGCTGCACTCCCGTCCCGCATGCCCTGTGTGGTGTATTGTGCTGCTGCAAACCCTGATGCCTGCCCTGTAAGGTCAGTTTGGTGCACCTGTCCATGTCCCTCCTGTCCTCTGTTATCCGAGTCCATGTCCCTACCCCAATTCCTCCTGCCTTCCATGATCCAATGTACCATACTTGCTAACATTTTGAACTTGGTAAGAGGGAGATTTTGAAAAAAAAACTGGGGTATTGATTTTCCCCATTGACTTACATTGAAAAAGAGGAGATTGTAGACAGGAGACAGATTAAATAAAGCCCATTTGGGCTTAAAAACATTGGGCGTTTCCTGGCTGAATCGGGTCTGTTGGCATGTATGGTTGTACTACCACTGCCTCTTCCTTCTGCCCCCAATGGTCTATTATATTGCCACAGCCTCTCTTGCCTGTCCTGCATTGTTGGTTTGTTGCCCCTGCCCCCCTTCCCACTGCCCTCCATAGTCTGTTGTGCTGCCACTGCCCTTCCTGCCTGCCCAGTGTGGTCAAATTGTTGCCTCTGCACCCTCCTACCTGCCTTCAATTTTCTGAGTCTGTGCCCCTGGCCTCTGCCTCTCAACAGTATCCTAATGAACAACTAGATTGCTAACATTCTATATTTATTACAAAAGTGTGGCACGCCTGACGTCATCTTGATGTAATCAAAACTGTAATACCTAGAGCATTTCCTTTAGAAATTACAGAATTGAGAGGGTCTTATTTGCATCAAAATTATGGTTAGTGCTCTAAAAAACTAAAATGAGGACATATTTTCTGAGTTTTCAAATAGCGACAAAGCACTTTTAAATTATTTGTTATCTTTATGTTTTTTTATCCAGTTGACCACTTGATTAAATGTTGCACTTAGGGGAGAGGATGTGGTATTACTCCCAGAGCTGCAGACTTTGCAACTGGGGAACCAGGTTGGAGTGTCTGCTTCAGCTCGACATTCTGTGATTCTGGTCAAATCACTTAATCTCCCCATGTCTACAACCAACATGAATTTGTCCTTGTGTGATGTAACCAATGCTCATGTAAAGCACTCCAATACCTGACCAGTCTGCACTACATAAAACTGCAAAAAACCAAAAAATAAAAAGTGTTTTGCACACTTCTGTTATTGGGCTATACGTGGGCTACATCTGGGTGATATTTGTGCTACATTTGGGCTCTTTTGTCTCTGGTGGCCATCTTGGGAGATTTATTTGTTATGAAGTTTCCTAATTTCCTCATTTACTGCAGTCTCCTCAGTAGGAAATGCTTTCAGTTTTTTACTTTGATTCCATCAAGAAGGCATTCAGATGTGTCACACATTCACCATAAATTCTGAATGTTAGCACTCTAGTTGCTCATTAGATGACTGTAGTAAAGCTAATGCTCACTAGGGAAGTCTGCTGCTGGTATTGAAAGTGCATGTTTCAGTCTGCATGTCAGATTTTTTATTGAAATAGAAGAGGATTTGAGAAGTCACTCAAAATGTGCCCTAATTTTTCTTTCTTCAGCACTAATCATAATTTCTATGGCAAAATGAACCCCTCAGTTTGTTCCTTTTGAAATTAAATGTTTTAAGTGTTACCAGTTTATTCCAATCAAGATGGCTTCAGGTGTGCCATACTTTTGTCATAAGTAAGACTGTTAGCGCTCTAGTTGTTCTTTAGAACACTCTGGGACATTCTGTCATTGGGCTATACGTGGGCTACATCTGGGTGATATTTGGGCTCTTTTTTGTCTCTGGTGGCCATCTTGGGATGATGAGTTTCCTAATTTCCTCATTTACTACAGTCTCCTCAGTAGGAAATACTTTCAGTTTTTTACTTTGATTCCATCAAGAAGGCATTCAGATGTGTCACACATTTGCCATAAATTCAGAATCTTAGCACTCTAGTTGCTCATTAGATCACTGTAGTAAAGCTACTGCTCACCAGGAAGTCTGCTGCTGGTATTGAAAGTGCATGTTTCAGTCTGCATGTCAGAATTTTTCATGAAATAGAAGAAGATTTGAGAAGTCACTCAAAATGTGCCCTAATTTTTCTTTCTGCAGCACTAACCATAATTTCTATGGCAAAATGAACCACCTCATTTTGTTCCTTTTTAAATTAAATGTTTTAAGTGTTACCACTTTATTTCAATCAAGATGGCTTCAGGTGTGCCATATTTTTGTCATAAGTAAGACTGTTAGTGCTCTAGTTGTTCTTCAGAACACTCTGGGAAGCTGCAGTAGAACACAAAGGAATCAACTGACAGTCTCTGCCCTTGTTGGATGTACATGTTTTACTGAGAATGTCAGACTTCATTCTCACATGACTGAGAAAGATAATGTGAATTTACAGAAAATATGCTCTCATTTTAGCTTCTAGATCACCTTCCAAACGTCTATGGGAAAAGTATGAGAAAATAGTTTTCTCTCAAACATGATTCATGATATCCCAGCAGAAGGCTTTTTCACAGTGTAAAATCACCTTAGAACACACCACAATTCCTAAAATTAGTATGGTACCATCAACAAATGATTTATAATGTAACTAAAGTCTTATCACCCTTTATACGTTCTCCTTTTGGTGACCCTCAAAACCTTCCATTCACTACAATGCATTTTAATGGGGTGCTATCATGTATATTGGTCCCAAGATGGCTGCCAACACTTCTTGGATGAAGTGCTGACAGCCAATCAGATCTTACGATGAGATGTGTGGTTAGGCTCCGCCCAGATATATATATTTCTTTTTCCTTTAATATTTAAGAAACTACTGAACGGATTTACACCAATTAACAAAAAGAGTGCTTTCTGAACCAAGAGCTACCTTTTTGCCAAATGTGGTGTAATTCCGTTTAGCAGTTCGGGCAGTAGCCTTGTCTAAAGTTTCCTATGGAAATTAACATGTGGAAAATGTGTTTTGGGACCCCCCTTTTTTCTCGGCCCCCGCTTGACGAATCACCCCGAAACGTTCAAGACAGGAGCTGACCAGAGCGCCCCATTAGTTTTGAAAATTTCGCCAAGATTCGTCAAACGGCACCAAAGATATTGGCAAAAGAAAAACACTTTTGAATAGAAACAAGGTCCTAACTATAACTACCTACTGGCGACCGCCAGTAGGTAATATATATATATGCTAGTTTATTTTGGTTCCAGGTTTATTGCTACAAAATCCGTCTTGAGTTTCTGAATTAGGTCTGGGGACTTTTTCCTACTTCATCTATGGATGCTTCTTATCACAACACTTGGGGTCAGGTACTACAACACTTGGGGTCAGGCGCTACCTTGTGCTATTGTGGGTTCCTTTCGGTTGAACCCTTTCCTCTTCTTATACTACCTTGTTTAATGGTGGTTTTCATGCGCCTTACTCACTATGTGGCTGGAATGCGTTTGTTTTTTCTGTGTACTATACTACTCCATGGGCCATATGTATCAATGTTAGGTTTTGCGATTCTCAAATACCGATTTTTTACGAATCGCTATTTGAGAATCGCAAACGAGATGTATGTAGGATTTGCAAAAAATTGCGAATCCTACATATTCCTTAATTGCGAATCGAAATTAAGGAAACCCTCCCCATTCATTCCTATGGGCCTAGAGGCCCATAGGAATGAATGGGAAGACATTCTCAATTTGCGATTAGCAATTAGAGAATCGCAAATTGAGAATGCAATTTCAAGGTTGCAAGGGTGTCAAAGGACACCCTGTTGCACCCTGAAATAAGCATGGGTGCACATGTGGCGCACATACATGCCCTAAGGGCATGTATGTGCGCCACATTACACTTTGTGAAATGCTAAAAATTGCATTTTCAAAGAAATGCATATTACCACCAACTTGAAGTTGGTGGTAATTTGCGATTCCTTATGACCAATTTGCACTTTTTTTGTGCTCCATACATTGCATTTAAGGAATCGCAATTTGCGATTCCTTAAATGCATTTGCAAAATAGAGAATCGCAAATTTTGCGATTCCTTATTTTGCGTGTGCATTTGTCTTTGATACATTGCACACTTCTAAATTGCAATCGCAAACGCAGAAATTCTGCGAATTTCAGCGTTTGCGATCGCAATTTAGGTTGATACATATGGCCCCATGTCTCTATGTTGCCATATATGTACTCTGTGCCGTTATTTCCTGTCATTCTTACATATAATTTCACTATCTTGTGGTGGCCTAAGCATACTCTTATGCTCTTTTTCCCCATGAGGATACATGAATATATCTATATACCTATATGTATATCTTAATGATATTTCTATATCTTTATGTTTCCATATATAGGTATATTTCAATAGATTTTCCTAGAGATCTTCTATTGTCTCTAGCGCTTCTATTTAGGGTGACTCCTACGCAGATAGTTGTTGAGGTTGTTTCGACTTTGCTAGCATGTCTCTTTCTGCGGTATAAAGAGATTGCTCAGTGGCATTTCAGAGGCTCTGTGATCCACAGGACCATTTCAGTGTTCTGGATTTGTTCTATGATCACTTATGGCCTTTGTTAGGTCACTTATTGGCGTTTTCTTCTTGCCATGGGTATTTCACCTCACACTGTTGGTGTTATTTTACCTATCCTGTGACCCAGTTCACAATTGCTGTCACACTATATACCTGGGTCAGATGGCTTTGTGGTCGAAACGTCTTGTTTCTCCTGTTGCATTCTGTTGACATTGATGTGTCAGGTTAGCTGGCATTCTGCTCCCATGGTTTTTAGGTGTATGATTCTTCTAACCCTGTTCCCTTATGCAGGACGTATGTGGCTGAGTGTGATTTTTCCTCAGTCGTTCTTTCTCTTCGGTCTCCTTGTCTTCTGGACCGGGTTTATTCTACTTCTGTATTCTTTTCTAGTCTCAGTTCGCAGTCCCTCCTCCGGGGATGGTATGGCTTGGGTATCTGATTCTAAATAAGGAATCTGCGTCTAGATGTCTCTATCAGATGAACAAGTAACTTACCTTCAGCAATGCTGTATCTGGTGGAGACAGGATCTAGTTGCAGATTCCTTACGCCCCTCCCATCCTCCCCACACTGCAAACAATTTTTTTTCTTTCTTTCATATTGAGCCTGATATGGGCTATTCCTCCATGCAGATATTCTTGTTGTGTTGCAGGTTCTTCCTGCTTCATATCTGGATACTCCTCCGTCCAGTATAGTTGTATTCTTGAAGGCTATGTCTATCTCGTTGGGAGGATTATGAGGACATTGCTGTTCCTGCTTTCTGGTCTGAGTCTTCTTCGCCTCTTGCATTTGTTGGCTGTTTCTTATTGAATTTTTGATTCAGTAGGTATGTGACACATGGTCTCTGTGATCTTGTCACACTGTTACAATAGGCAGTTTCTATGTGTGGCTCCACGTTTTGAGGGCGGACAATAGTCACGGAAGAAACTGACGTCAGCGCGTCGGCGAGGGAATTATATGGACTCCCCCGACGTCACATCCGGAGGACGAAGTCGCTGCGGAGTCGCTTAACGCCCTCAGCCGGCGCGCAGGCGTACTGAGGGGAAAAACGTTTCCGGATCCCATCTGGCATCTGGAGAAGATTCTAAGTAATGAATCGGCGGCTAGATCCTGTCTCTACCAGATACAGCGTTACCGAAGGTAAATAACTTGTTCTTCTTAACAAACGGTACTATTCTGTCAGTATGGATATGTTATTTCAGTAGCACGACCCTAGCCAAAAATCAGCAGAGCCCTATACAAGACAAAACAAAATGTGTATCTCGACACCTGTGCCAAATCATTGAGAGTCATATTTACTAACATTTCACGCAACACAGCACAGTAAGTGAAGTTGAGTGAAAGGGTATGAGCAGGACAGTACCATATTTTCAAAGATATGGCACATTGGAACTGGGATTGAAAGTTCTGACATGAAAGTTACAAAGAGAACCCTCACATCATCTCCCTGTTCACTCCCTATTCAACCTCTTCCTCTGCCAGCTCTCTTTTCTCTATCTGTTCCCTCCTCCCTCGCCACTTGTCTCTGCCTCTATCCCTCCACCACATGCTTTCTTGTGGTTTCCATAACCTCAGCTTTTACATGCCCCTTCTCCCTTCTTTTCAATCTTTTTTCTGTCACCCTCATCATTTTTCTGTATCTGTTTTTCACTCATTACTCTGCCCCATCTTCTTCTGTGATCCTCTTTTCTCTCTCATATGGCATATTCTTGCATGCTTTCCTTTTCTCTCACTATTCACGCTCATTGTTCTAACCTTCTGTCTCTCCCTCTCTGTACATAAAATCTCTCTCATCCATTTTCACCATCATTTCTTTCTCTATTTCACACTCTTTAGTAGTGCTACTGCCAGTGAACTCAAAGTCTACGTTCAGCAACACAGCGATGCTTCTGGCACAACCATTCATGGTACTGGGATAGAATTGTGAAAACTGTCTGTTGTGATGAAAGACTAGTAGCAGAGGAGTACCTTTGTATATTATTTATTAGTCTTAGTTGTAGGATGGTATCCAAGTACAGCAGCCCCACCAGGAGCAGCCTGCCTGCTGCTCAGCCCATACTCCAACTGTCACACCTCATCACAGAGACACCCAAGCATTCCATTCATCCTCACCACACCAACATTCCACTCACAACACTCACACTGGCTGAGCAGCCAGGACCCAAGGTAACAGGGGAGATGCATGAATACATAAGCAAGATATAACATATCCTCCCCCTTTAGAAAAAAACTAAAATGTAAGATACTAGGTGGAATCAACTATTCACATGTATAAACAAGTAAAGAGAAATTATTTCAATACATACGTATGCAAGATGGAACAAAACATCACATGAAGAACTAAGCAATAAAGAAAGCAGAGAGGATGCATAAATAAATACATAAGAAATATCACCCATCCTCCCCCTATAAAAACAGATAAAAATGTAGAGAACAAAACTGGTGAGACAATATTGTCTTACACATCACACGTAACTGACAGCAGACTGAGCAATACTCACAAAAACAAACTCCAAGTAAGAAACTGAATCACACAAAAACATGTGAACATGCAAAAGAAATGGGTGTGAAACACCCGACCAAACATCCCAACAAAGGGCAAATGAAGTAACATGTAGCCACGGCTGACACGCACCCCCAAATCACCATCCCTAATGTAAGGGTAACAAGTGAAACATGTAGACACAGGTGAACTGCACCCCATCCAGAGATCTCTCATGTAAGGGCATGAAACGTAAACTGTAGAAATGGGACTTGCACCCATTAAGACATCCCTCATGTAAGAGTTTGTAACGTAAACTGTAGAAATGGGACTTGCACCCATTTAGACATCCCTCATGTAAGGGTAACTAATGTAAATTGGAGAAATGGGACTATAACCCAAATAGCCATCCCTCGTGTAAGGGTAAGTAACGTCTAACCTAATCTGGGTGATTCCCACCCACTTAGCTATCCCTCACGTAAGGGCACGTAGGCAAACAAAAGAAATGGGCAATTCACACCCATAGAACAATCCCATGTAAGGGATATGTAACGTACAATGTAGCAATGTAGTGCAAGATGTAAAGTATAATGTCAGCATAACAACATAGTGTAAGATGTGAAAATGCAGGCATACAAATATAGCCACACCACAAACAGTGTAACATGTGAAGATGTTGAAATTCAACATGACAAAACCATACAGAAATTTCCCAGACCAGATAAAGCTATGTCACCACAGCACCACAGTAGCGCCATTAACGTAGAGAAAACGCACACAGAAAGGAAATACACCTATAACATAACCCTTGGGAAACAGTAGTGAACTACAAACCCACATAGGAACAGAGCCTTCATGAGGTCAATGTACACTAGAGCATACTAATAGGTACTACACATTGTTGCGTCAAAACATGAAATAATGGCCACATGCACCATAACACAGTATATCATCGGCCAGTAAAAGCCAGATGACCCAAATAATCACCAGTAAATCAAACATGTCTTGCAGGACCGGGACTGCATTCAAATGTGACTCTAATGGTCTCCTGTGAGCCATTTCTCACACGTATTTGGACGCCAGATCACTAGTCCCAGAAAAAATGCAGAACTCTCCTCTGGAAGAATGTGTACTCCTTACACCAGGAAAAGAGTCCCGGAACCGACCATCACCTCTCAGATCCACAGAGAACGGTGGCACAAAAAAGCATATTCAGGCAAACTTTTCTATGCCAGGCTGGAAAAAGATACGTAAACTTAAAGTTACCCCATATTGAAGCTGGTCAACAGACCCGTCGATCCAGGGCAGCCAAGCAGGAAGACTGAGACCGCACACATGTCACTGGCCTGGAATGCTGATGACGCCATGTCACCGCAGCCTTCCAAACATAAAGTCCAGATTGGCGGAGACAGTCCCATGAGTTTGTAATGGGACATGCTCGAACACAAAAATCCCTGTGGTGGAACGTGACTTCCATCACAGCCAGCCGGCAGCATATTCCTGACGACACCGGAAGTGCCACCCTGGCTTTCCCCACCATGTGAGTCCACTGATGTGGCCAAAGGGACCACTGTGCCTGCGAAGGAAAAGGAAGATGGCGGAATGTAAGGAAATCCAGTGCCAGGTGGCTCCAGGTGCGTACATGCACCAAACGTTGCAGAGCAGCACGCGCTCCAACCTTCTTTCGCCCCCATGGAAACAGTAAGGGGACGTGCCCTGAGGCTTCACAGTGACTAACGGCATCCACGCGGCAAAATCGAATAAGGTAAGCCTTGCGCCAAAACTCGCGCAGCAGTGACAGTCTTTTTTCCTTCTTTTTTTTTTTAACGTACACAGACCATCTCCAAAGAAATGTAAATAAAGTAATGTCCTCACAAAATAAATAAAGCACCAAAATACTTGAAACCACATGCACCAATGCTGTTTAGATGTAGCTGTGCACTGCCGGGATTTATACCATTCACTTAAGTCCACCGTAGTGTCTGTCATTCTGCCTGAAGATTAATGGAAAATACAGACTTCATATACACCAATGTGCTGCCTGAGAGCTGTATGACGAGATAGGAAGTTTTTCATTGTCAGCATAAGCAGGCTCCATGAATAAAACACAACGTGGCTGGTCTCAGACAGTACCTTGAAAGTTGTAACAACACACAAGAAAATCCAAATGATGTAAACAAACACATGCCCTGGCTGGGGCCAACCGATTTAGGGGTCTCTGGTGGGGCTGAAAGGCTGCAGGGCAATTTGTCTCTCTCTTTACTTTAAGTTTCCTTAATTTTCCTTTAAAGTTCAACTTTCTATACATTCTTCTGTACCACGCAGGGTCTGAGTCTTTTCGTTTCAGTATATATCTTCAGACTTTCAGTGTACTTTTGCATGTCAGCTTCTGTAGTTTCTGTAAATGTTTTCAGCCTTTCAATCTTCTTGTAAATGTGATCAACTGTAATTCCAGAAGTAACACATGGGTCTGTCTCCAGATCGTCGCCAAAATTATGTTGTGATGAAGGACTAGTAGCTGAGGAGTATCTTTGTAGATTATTTATTAGTCCTAGTTGCAGGATGGTATCCAAGTACAGCAGCCCCACCAGGAGCAGCCTGCCTGCTGCTCAGCCCATACTCCAACTGTCACACCTCACCAGACAGGCACCCAAGCATTCCATTCATCATCACCACACCAACATTCCACTCAGAACACCCACACTGGCTGAGCAGCCAGGACCCAAGGCAACAGGGGAGATGCATGAATACATAAGCAAGATATAACACTGTCCCGTATGACGGCTGTCAAATTCTGCTTGGAGTGTGTGTCTTTGATAGTTTTTTCATCTTTAAATACGTCCAGTTATGTTTAAATGTTTGCTCAGTACTCCAATGTTTAATATAAATTAAAGAACATAAACCTAACTATAAATTAAAGAACATAAACCTGCCAGCTGTGTACTTTGTAATCATGCGACGTCCTTAGATATGTCCGTAAAAATTATCTTTTCTCCTGAATTTCTGTTCTAAGTTTTGACCTTTGTCCTGAATTTTTACAGTCACTGTCCAGAATTTGCCTTCTTGCCAGGTGGTCACCCTATTGGCGGGGCTTGTACTTGGGGTGGTCCTCTGCTTCGCAGACACGAGTTTTGTGTATCCTGTTTTTATGAATATGGCCCTGTTTGCACCCAGAAAGGTGGCTTCGACAAAGCTAGAGTGCCCCGGAGGTGGCGATGGCTCCTCTCGCAGCAAATATATGACGGCATAACTGTACTGCTGCCTCTGCGTTACCTCTCACGCTATACTAACCCATGTCTATATAAAGTGCACCTTTGCCACCCTCAGGTGCCAGTGCCACCCACAGATGGGATAGATTCGGCTGAAGGCCTTGTCTGGCGTATTGGCACTGCTGCCTTGAGCACCTGAGAGTGAGTCTGGGTCAGAGCGCATAACATTGGTAAGCACTGGGTGATAACTGCAATACATGGAACATCAGGTTCCAGAAGCGTAGAATGCTTGCAATTCTTTTTGTGTGAGGAGGGGTGGTGTCATGTCAGCTCTTCCTAACCCCACTACCAGCCACACAGATATAGATGCAATGCTCTGCCCTACTCATCAGAATACATGGGTCCCCATAAACATTGTGGGTTAAGAATGTAAACATTTGAACAACCTGACTGTCTTTAATAATTCAAAGAATCTGATCTTTCTCAAGTGTTCACGAGGCGACGGTGTAAGTTACAACTGCTGCCAGGGATGAGTGACGTGATTGTGGTGAAAGTAGGGAGAACTTACGACTTAGCAGCACTCCTCCTCAAGCCATCTCTGAAATAACTGCAACACCATGACTCCTCAGTATTGTTCTTTGCCGCTACGTGTGGACATATGGATCTGTGTGCAAATATTTGTATAAACATCCCAGTTTCCTGTGTGTGCATGGGTTTGCATGCAAACATATGTATATACAAAAACAGATTGCCGCTGTGTGTGCACTTATGTAAGCGTTTGCAATAACGTGTGAAAGCAAGCCCATTTCCTGGTGCGTGCGCATATGTATGTGCATGCAAACATATGTGCATAACCAAGCCTTCTTGACCCTGGATGCCCACATGTATGAGCCTGCAGACAGATGTGTATAAACACGCCCTCTTGCTGCTGTATACACTTATGCATGTTTATGCATGCACATGAATAAACAAGCCCTTTTGCCCGTTGTATAAATAAACCTGCTTGCAACTGTGTGCTCATATGAATGTACATGCAGACATATGTCTATATATAAGCCTAGTTGCCGCTGTGTGCGCATATATCTACACAGACAGACATATGTGTTAAAAGAAGCCCACTTGCTGCTGTGTACGCATAAGTGTGTACATTGGGTGCAGATAAACAAGCGCTCTTGCCCCAGTGTGTATGTGCCCCTATTTATGTATATGTGCATAAACAAACCTGCTTGCCACTTTGTGCACATATGTATGCGCATGTAGACATAGCTGTATAAATAAACAAGCCCTCTTACCGATGTGTGTGCATAGTATGTATGTACAAACATGTATAAACATGCTCACTTTCCGGCGCTGCCACTGTGTGCGCATATGTGTGCATGCAGACATATGTGCATATACAAACCTGATTGCCACTTTGTGCGCATATGTATGTGCACGTAGACATATGTGCATAAACAAACCTGCTTGCCGCTTTGTGCACATATGCATGTGGACATATGTGCATAAACAGACCTGCTTGCTGCTTTGTGTGCATATGCATGTAGACATACGTTTATGAACAAGCCCTGTTACTGGTGTGTGCGCATAGGTATGTATGTGCAAACATGTATAAACATTCCCACTTGCCAGTGCTGCCACTGTGTGCGCATGTGTGCCTGTAGACATATGTGCATAAACAAACCTGCTTGCCGCTTTGTGCGCATATGTATGTGCATGTAGACATATGTGCATAAACAAACCGTCTTGCTGCTTTGTGCGCATATGTATGTTCACATAAACATATGTGCATAAACTAACCTGCTTGACTCTTTGTGCGCCTATGCATGTGCATGTAGACATAACTGTATGAACAAGCCCTCTTACCGATGTGAGCGCATAGGTATGTATGTGCAAACATGTATAAACATGCCCACTTGCCAGTGCTGCCACTGTGTGTGCAAGTGGCATTGGAGACATATGTGCATAAACAAACCTGCTTGCTGCGTTGTGCACATATGTATGTGCATGTAGACATATGTGCTTAAACAAACCTGCTTGCCGCTTTGTGCGCATATGTATTTGCACATAGACATATGTGCTTAAACAAACCTGCTTGCTGCTTTGTGTGCATATGTCTGCGCATGCAGATCTACGTTTATTAAAACAAACCCTCTTGCTGCTGTGTGCACTTAGTATGTGTTTTCAAGTTCATGAATATACAAGTTGTCTTGCCGCTGGGTACGCATATGCATGTAACATAATATGTAAAATAAAGAAGCCCGGAGAAGCTCATGAGTTCATGCACACTGCCTTCACTGCCTCCTACAGTCCTGTGGCTGCTATTGCCAGAGACTCTGTGCATTACCAACAAGGAAACGGGCTATGCGTTTGCTAATATTTGTTTACAAAAGACAAGGGACGAGCTGATACTAAGATGTTTCCATGGCGGCTAAGTGCACATGTGCACTTCTACACACACACACAGACACATCTCCCAAACGCTTACACATTTAGCCAGGGCACAAGTCCTAAAAAAAGAAGTGGGGGGACTCTCCTAGTTAGGTAGTGTCACAGAAAGTGACATCATGGCGCGTTTTATCATGGGAAGTGACATCACAGGAGCAGCAGTCTATCATTTGCACGTATTGCAAGATTTAACAATTGAAGCTGCTCAATACTTAAGCCTGTGACTTAAGGTCCCTGTCTGGAGAAATTAACAGCCCAAATGTGGATGAAGTTTGGTGTACAATTACATTAGTCAAGCCACTAGGTGCTGCAAGCGAGGCATACTAAAACATGGCACCATGAACAAAAGCAGAGTTGACGCGTTGTAAAAAAAACCAAAGAAAGCCACATGCTAGAAACTACAATTGTGATTATCAAAACTATAACATTTAATATGCTACCTAGAACACCACATTTAAATATACTGACAAGTTTAATACACTGTGACCATGCTAAAAAAATGTAAGGTGCACACTGTACAGTTTCAACCCTATACTCTGTACATCTGTTATTGCAGACATTATGGGACATGTTATATTGCCACAGGATATTTGACCAGGGAAAATGAGTAATTAGTGAGACCGCTTATACCATTGAAAACCATCAATTAAAAAATGCCCATGCATCTGCATATCTTTTATTGTGCTGGGCTGTAGGATCTACCTTTGTAGATTGAGTATCATCTGCATGGCGATGAGCAATCAACCACCTGTTGACATATGGCATTGGATTCCAAAGTGGCAGAGGAGGGCCCATGAGGTTTATAAACATTAATGAGGAAAGGCGTCCGATACCAAGGCAGTTTCGTATGGGTGACATTGTCAAGTTCATTGTGCTGAAACCCCGTCTGCAGTCACTTGAAGTCACAGGAAGTGTGTTTATAGCTCTCAAAACAGGTTGCAGTTGCTCTGGAATCTCATTACCACCATTATCAACATAGTCTCCAAAGCCTTCAGATATGACTTTATAATTAAGAGAGAATCTCCTGAACAGGTTTTGCAGTTTCTCCTTACCTTCATACCATGGGCTCTCAATGTCGTTTGGCCACTTGTGTGGTTTGATAACATCTATCTCTGATGTAAGAGCTACAAATTCATCTGTCCGAGATGATGTGGCAGACCTATTGCTTGCAGACTGTGCATACAACCTGGAGCGCAAGTTATCTGCCAGATTTTGATAAAACTGGGGAAAGTTTATTTTTACCTTGCCACGTGAGTCCTCCTAGCTGATTGGCACTCCTCTAAATAAGCCACTCTCAATAGCTTGTTCAGCCTCCTTCATGTGTGTACCTGGGAACTCGTTAAGCTTTTCAATTGCCCTTACTGAACGATTGATGAGCTGGTAAGCTCGTGGCAGAGTTACTTCATACCTTTGCAGTGCTTCTGGCAGTGTTCCAATTTCATGGACAGCATCTGCAACACCAGCTAGATTCAGCAAAAAATCAGAAGATGTCAGGATTTTATTCAGCCCGCTGAAAGTAGACCGGTGTTTGGCATCACGAGAACTACTTAAGCTGGACTGAACAAAATGCTGGTGAAGGGCTGGGTATGACTCCCACGCTCGTATTGCCCTTTTGCTAGAAGCAATCCACCGAACTGAAAGTACTCACCCAATTCTCAGAATTGCAATTTCTAACACTGTTGCAAAGGCATCCTGTGCCCTGGGCACCCCCCAACTTTTTGCTGACTGGTACTGGTGGTAACTGACTCTGACTGACCCTGGGCTCTGCCTAATCAGGCCCAGGGCCAGTGCCAAGCTGAAAGGAACACATTAGAATACAGTTAAAACACCTAACATACACTAGGGTACACTATGGTATGGTGGGGTACCCTGTAATTGGCATGACCTACCCCATAAGCCCCTAGTATATAATAGGGCAGGGATTGAAACTACCTAGAAGTCCCCAGTACCCTGGGGTATGGCAGTTTAGAGGTCAGCAGCTCTTTTTGCACTTGCATGTGTGCACTGCTGAAGCCTGAGGTCAGTTTAAAGCAGCCCTGGGTGCCAGGACTGCTTTTAAAAAGTAAATTGTGCCCAAACTCGACTTTGGTGGTAGGGGCACTTAAAAATAGATAACCTACAATGTTTTGGCATATTAGGGACCCCCAGGGTCTCCCCTAGGTATCCCAGGGGTGGGGGGTCAGGTATCTATAAGGTAGACCCTTATAAAATGAGTTTTTATATGCCTGGGTAAAGTGAAATTTCACATTTCACTCCCACATTGTGGTAAAGTGCTGCCCAAATTCGACTTTGATGCTAGAAGCACTGTGGAGGGAGGATCTGCAATATTTCTGCAGATTCAGAACCCCTAAAGTCTCCCCTAGTTGCACAGGGGGTGGGGGTCCTGTAGAAATTAGGGAAATACTTATAAAATATGTTTTTATAAGCCCTGGTGCTAGAAAACTAGCCCAAGTCATTTTCCCCATTGCAAATCCCATGGCCCATAGGTTAACATTGCAGGAAGTTATTAAATAATAACTCCTGATAAAAAGGAGATAGAGCTACCATTCAAAGACTTCTCAGAATGGTAATGCTAAATCCAACAATATCATATTGTTGAATTTCTCCTAAAGTGTACATACAAGAAGTTATAAGACTTTCTTGTTTATAAGTCCAGATTCAGCCTTCCAGTGGTCTGCCCTGATTGGTCAGAGTTAAGTGGATTAGCCAGCCTGCCTGGAGAGGTGCTAAAGAGCCCCTGGGGTTATGAAGCTGGGCTGGGAAGGCAGTGTGCTGGTCCACAGGAATGCCAGGCCAGGGGGAGGGGTCGTAAACCATGGCCTTCAAAGGGAAAAGCAGAACCCAGTGTCAGTTTACAACTCTGAACTTTATCCCTCAGGCAGATGGGGGATTAAGGAAGGTATGAGCAGATGCAGGGGGAGAGTCTAAGTAAATTAGCCATCCTAGGGGTGTGTTTAGCCAGCTCTTGCCTCCTTGCTGGAAATTCTGCCATTATGGATTTGGAAGATTTGATGCACTCTGGGACAAAATAATGCCACACTCTACAGGATGTGGTCATCGCCTTGAGGAGTTACCCTGCTCCTATTGGTCAGGAGTGACCTGCTGCTTGACCCAGAGAATTTTGAATAAGTATCTGAGAGGGGCAGAGCCCTCCAGATCTGCTGCTTGAAACTTACTGAAGCAAGACATTGCCAAGCTGAGAAGATTTTGCTGTGCAAAGATTTCTAAGGCCTGACCTCTGAAAACGGCACCATCTGAAACTACAGCCCTGCTGATTATTTTGCTGAAAAAGAACTAAAGAGTGGACTCCCTGAAAGCTACAGGTTAAAAGAGCTCATCTGGAACATCACCAACTAAATCTGCACCTTGGGGAACTACCAGTGGATTTGTAAGGGTGACGTCCCAGCGGATTGTGGGAACTGAAGTCCTCAACTTTCAAGGACCATCTTGGAGCTTCCAGACCCTTGGAGTGAGTTTGAGACACTTTGGGACCCTTTGAGGAACTTCAGGAAGAAGTTCAAGAAGTTTGGAGAACTTTGGAGGAACTTTGAAAAAAAGCTCCATAGAGGGACCGACTCAACCTGGTCAGGCAAGCCGCCTGCCTTCAACCACGAGTCGGCCAAGCCATCCAGGTTCGTCCCGCTAAAAGCTCAGTCGGTCCGACTTCCAGAGTTTGACCGGGAGTAGAGGAAATCGGAAGCCGGCGAACCCTCACCGGATCCGGCTACATGAGGAGCATCGAGGGACCCCACGAGAAAAAGCTCCAGAAAAGCTTCTAAGTCCGCTCGTAGAAAAGGTGACTGGGAGCAACCGCGAACTCCAAGCCGCCTGCCTTCCATCGCGTGTCGGCCTGGGCTCCTGCGTTGCCCCGCTGAAGCGCTAAAGAAAAAGTTTCTAAGTCCGCTCAAGGGAAGTTGACCGGGAGTTCGTCGAAAGGCAAGCCGGCGAACCCGCACCGGATCCGGACTGGCTGGGAGCTTCGAGGGACCTCACGAGAAAAAGCTCCAGAAAAGTTTCTAAGTGTGAAGGTAGAAACTGAGACCGGGACCTCCGCAAGCTGTAGCCGCCCAGGGCTCCATTGCGGTCGGCCTGAAACTTTGACTTTGCCCTGGTCTATCGCGAGCAGGTATCCCAATATGGTGCTATAAACTTCTAAGTGCTATATTTTATTAAATCTTTGAAAATTCATATCTCCGGTTCCCTACATTAGATTTTTGTCGGTTTGGTGTCATTTTAAAGATAAAAATATTTCCTATTTTTATAAATTGGTGTTGGATTTTTATTTTTGTGTTGTGTCTTAATTAATTACTGAAATGGTGTTTTTAAATGCTTTACATACCTGTCTTTGAAGTTAAGCCTGTCTGCTCGCAGCCACGTTACCAAGGGTTGAGCATAGGAATAATTTTCTAAGACCTATGCTGAGTCCTATCATGTGTTAGTGGCCTTATTGCCAGTGGCAGACCTACATTTGCCCCTACCAATAACCCACTTTCCAACATTTGGTGCTCAGCGGTGTGGATGAGGACTTGTGTTTAAAAAGTACACCTTTCAGTGAATGATTTAAGATTATAAAATCCTCTAAATTGCCTTAGAACAAAACTTTTGAGTTTGATTTTTGGAATTTGGACTAAACTGTTTTTAATCCATTGTTTTGATTTTTCCAAATTGTTCTAAGTCTGTTGTGCCTAGATTTGTGACCCAAAACTAGGGAACCATGGAGCTGGACCTGGCTAAACTGTCCCAGTTTAAGATGGCTGATCTTAGGGTACAGTGTAGGCTTAGGGGGCTGCCTGCTTGCAGGAAGCTTAGGAAGGTAGGGTTGCTTGAGTCCCTAAAAGCCTGGGCCAGGGCAGCTGAGGAGAGTCAAGGGGGATTAGCGGGTGTCCCCCCCAACCTCCTCCCAGAGGAGGTTGAGGATGATGCCTCTTCCATTTTAACTAGTGTTAGCCAAGTGAATCAAGGTGGTGGTGGGAGTGGGGAAGGGTCCCTTACTCAGGAACCACTACTGTCCCTTGCAGAGAGACAGCTTCAGGCTCAATTAGAGTTGATTGCCTTGGAGAAGGAGAAATTCGAATTGGCTAAGAGAAGATGGGAGAGGGAGGAGAAGAGAAGAGAAATGGTGGTAGCGAGAGTGAAGAAGATGTTGAGATGTCCAGGGTGGTAGATTTGAACCTAAACTTCCCAAGGGCATAGTGCCCAAGTACACTGAGGGGGATGACATTGACAAGTGGCTAGCAGCTTTTGAGAGGGCCCTTAGAATGAGTAGGGTCCACTCTAAGTATTGGGGTGCACTCCTGTGGGAGTAGATTCCAGTAGCTGGGAGGGATAGGCTCCTGACCCTGAAGGGAGAGGATGCAGAATCATACCAGCAGATGAAGGCATGCTTAGTCAAGAGGTTTGGTCTGACTCCAGAGCAGTACAGGGTGAAGTTTAGAGACACCCAGAAATTGAGTTGCAACCCTTGCTGCCTTACCTCCAAACATGGACAAGTACAGGCAGAGGCCTAAAGTGAATGGCACTGAGGTTGAGGCTATCAGAGACACTGGGGCTAGTGTAACTATGGTCCTGGATGAGCTGGTGCCTCCAGAGAGGTTGTTACCTGGTGAGTTTCACCAGGTGACTTATGCAGACAGCACTACCAAACTCCATCCTATGGCTGTGGTGGATTTGGAATGGGGAAGTGTGACAGGCCCTATGAAGGTAGCTGTGTCAAAGGTGCTCCCGGTCCAGTGTTTACTGGGCAATGATCTCGAAGCCTCTGTGTGGTCAGAGGTGGAGAGAGGACTCCATATGAAAATATTGGAGCTCCCCGATTGGGTATGTGCTGTGACTAGGTCACAGACTAGCCAGAAGGGAGGGGCTGGACACTTGGACCCTGGAACAAAGGGCCAAGCATCCAAGGACAAGGGCACTGGGCCTGGTGAGCCAGCCCAGGGAACTCCAGAGGTGCAGGAAGAATTTAACCCTGATGGGGAGGATCTGGCCTCTGGGGGAGGGACTCCATCCCTGCCAGAGCTGTCAGATTTGGCAGAACTGACAGGAGCAGGCGGACCCTCCAGAGAGGAGTTCAGTAAGGGACAGCGTGACTGTCCCACCCTTGAGAGCTTGAGGCGGATTGCTTCCAAGCAAGAGGAAGGGGATGACAGGGGTTTCATAGAATCTACTGGGAAGATGGACTGCTTTATACTGAGGCCAGAAACCTCAAGGAGGGGGCCACCAGGAGGTTGGTGGTGCCCCAGAAGTACAGAGAGTTCATCCTGACTTTGGGTCATGATATCCCCTTGGCAGGACATTTGGGACAGACAAAGACATGGAACTGGTTGGTGAACCATTTCTACTGGCCCCATATGTCTGAAAAGGTAAAGGAGTTTTGCAGCTCCTGTGTCACCTGTCAGGCCAGTGGCAAGGCAGGGGACAAGACAAAGGCTCCCCTAATACCACTGCCAGTGGTTGGGGTTCCTTTTGAAAGGGTGGGGATGGACATTGTTGGTCCCCTGGACCCACCTACTGCATCAGGGAATAGGTATATCTTAGTGGTAGTTGACCATGCCACTAGATACCCTGAAGCCATACCTCTTAGAACCATTGATGCTCCTGCAGTGGCTAGAGCACTGCTTGGTGTGTTCACCAGAGTTGGTTTTCCAAAGAGGTGGTGTCAGATAGGGGCACGAATTTCCTGTCCAGCTATCTGACTGCTATGTGGGACGAGTGTGGTGTCAACTACAAGTTCACCACCCCCTATCACCCACAAGCAAATGGTCTTGTTGAGAGATTCAACAAAACCCTGAAGGGCATGATAAATGGGTTGTCAGAGAAACTCAGGAGGAGATGGGATGTTCTCCTCCCATGCTTATTGTTTGCCTACAGGGAGGTGCCACAGAAAGGGGTTGGTTTCAGTCCCTTTGAGTTGTTGTTTGGACACCCTGTGAGGGGGCCATTGAGCCTGCTGAGAGAGTCTTTAGAGAAGCCTCTTAAAGAAGCAAAGGACAATGTGCTTGACTATGTGCTAGGCCTGAGATCTAGAATGGCAGAGTACATGTACAAGGCAAACAGGAAACTGGAGGCCAGCCAGGAGCTCATGAAGCACTGGTATGATCAAAAGGCTACTATGCCTGAGTATACTCCAGGACAATTGGTGTGGGTGTTGGAGCCTGTGGCTCCCAGGGCCCTCCATGACAAGTGGAGTGGGCCCTATCCAATCTTAGAAAAGAAGGGTGAGGTTACCTATTTGTTTGACCTTGGCACCCCCAGGAACCCTCATAGGGTCCTGCATGTGAATAGATTGAAACCCCACTGATTGATGTTTGGGAACTCCCAAGACCAGTTGTGCTGCCGCATTCTGAATAACCTGAAGTTTATTCAGTGAATACTGGTTGGCGTTCAAATACAGAGCATTACAGTAGTCAAGGCAAGATGTTATAAGCGCAATGACCACCGATACTCTTAGCTCCTCGGAGAGGAAGGGAAAGATCTTTTTCAAGCACTTGATGATCCAAAACAAGAGCTCACAATCCTCGACCTGGAGGTTAAATTAGCAGTTTATAACTGCCAAAAGGCTGCAGTGGCAAGCCTGAAATAAGTTTTAAGGGGCTACTTAAGTGCGTGGCATAATAAGTGCCGCAGGCTCACTAGCACCATTCAATTTGACAGTCCTGGGTAAATGGTATACCACTTTATTAGGAATGTATAAGTAAATCACATATGCCAATCAGGTGTAAGCCAATTTTACCATGTTTTAGGGAGTGAGCACATGCACTTTACACTGGCTAGCATTGCTAAGGTACACAGAGTCCTATGGCCAACAAATATAAATTCAGAAAAATAGGAAGGATGAAGGCAAAAATTTGGGGGAAAGGCCACCCTAAAGCTGACAGGTCTAACAATCTAGAGACAGTCAATGGACTTTACGGTGGAACACTGTCCTAGGACTGACCACTCCAGTGCTAATGGTCTCTCCAGGCTCTTTTGCCTTTGTGATGAGAACTCCCATGTGGGTGGGTAGTTCTCCCTACTTTCAGCTGGGGGAGCATGTTTAACCTGACATCCTTAGTGTAGTCTTCCCCCAAACATTTTGCCTGCACCCCTCCTGTTTTCAGAATAGTTTTTTTGTTGGCATCACGACTACCCAGTGTTAAAGTGCTCTCTCCCTTAAACATGGTAAAATGTACCTATTCCTAACCTCGTGCCGGTCGCCAGCATACTTCATTCAGGGCCCTATCCGGCCTCCAAGTTAATCATGCTAATTCATATGCTTTTTCTTTCACAAACAAAATGCCCCAGGACACAATTATCTTCAGGATCGGAGAGGCGGACTGAGGGAGCTGCACAACGCTGCTGTCATGGTCATGACACTACGCTCGATCAGCAGTGGGCCAAAGTCCCTGCGAGACCGGGTTCTGTCTGGACTTAACCGGTTTTATCAAGTGGCCCCTGGAGGGGAGGGGGGCGCGGCAGTGAGAGAAGAAGGGTGCCCATGGATTGTGGCCCACGGAGCCCCCCAGAGACCCGCGGACCAGTTTAGCAGCAGCCCCGCATTCCGTGTCCAAGCTCCATGCCACAAGGGTTTTGGGCCGAGCAGTGTGGCAGCGGAGCACCAGCAAAGGGAGCGGGTGAGTGTGTTCCACCCTTAGAGCCCCAGGCCACTGTGCTCCCAGTGGCCCCCTGGGGCCCACGTTTAAACCCTTTGCTCGTGCCCTGAACCTCGAAGGGCTTCCTAGGGTGTTACACAGGGCCCTCAACCACCTGTCCGGTCCTCTGAAGCCTGTTTAGGCCCCTGGTGTATGAGGGGCCTGTAGGAAAGATAAATCCTCAAGGAATACGAATGCAAAGAGGCGCTCTGCTTGCCGAAAGGTTTATTGCATGTTGTTAGTTCCAGGGTCAGTACAAGAATGCCTCAACGGCCCAACAATACATAACTCCCAAAGCTTCCATACATTCAAAAGATGCCACAGGGCAAAGAACGAGATGCCACCCGGAACAGAGCGAGACAGTCACGAGCTGCGACGGGAGATCGCACTCGTGACAGTCGCGCTCCATGCACACGACACACCTCCCCCCCCTTAACGAAAAAAAAAAAAAATAACAATGTAAATGTATATGTAAATTTCAAAGGAAGGAAGAAAACACATTACTTCATGATAAAATCCTTGAATCTGGCAGGAGGCGATGGTCACGCGTAACCCTGGTGGAAGTAATTTCGTGGTCAGTGAGGGGAGATTTGTGGTTTCTCAGATCATCACTGGACCCGACATCAAGAAACACATTGCTATTGGAATCTTCATGTGTAATTGTTGCACCCTTAAACAGAGATATTCTGTTGAGATTCCAAACACTCCCACCCTCAACTCTGACAGCATTTCTAAAAATGTCAATAACTCTTTTAGGAGCTGACCAAATGGGAGAACCCTTACAAACTCCCTCTTTTTTTTTTATACGTATTAAATCACCAATTGCTACTCTTTGTTTACTCACGCTGCCTAATTTTCTCTCTATGACTTCTTTCATTCTCTTTTGTAAACATCAACTCTGTTCCGAACTAATTCATAATCTACACACGAAAAATTTTGGTTTTCCCCCATGTTTTTTTTAACCGCCAAGGAGCTAATTTGGTGCTTGGTCTACGTCCTCTTAAGAGTTCAAAGGGACTAACTAAGGTGACAGAATTGGGTGAAGTCCTGTAGGCTAATAACATAGATTGTAGAGCGTTACGCCAATTTAAACCACTCTTATCTGATAACTGAATAGCCTCCTTGACAACACGGTTAAAGCGCTCCACTTGGCCATTGGCCTCAGGATGGAAAACAGCTATCTTCCTATGGGTAATACCACACTTCTCAAAAAACAAATCCATTTCCTTGCTAACAAACTGAGGACCATTGTCTGAGACAATTTCCAGGGGAATGCCTTCTCTACAAAAAACATTGTCAAGAAATTCTATAACACTTTGTGAAGTAACTTCCTTGACCATCTTGACCTCTGGCCATTTCGAGTAGTAGTCTATCAAAACAATACCGAAACTCTCATGTTTGGGTAGAACATGAAAAGGACCAATGATGTCTAACCCTAATTTTAACCATGGACCGGGAGGAAAATCCACAGGATGGGGTTCAGGTCGCATCACCAGCTGATTTGTCACTGTTTGAACATTTGTCACATGTGCGCACGAAATGTTCAACGGACAAATCGATGCCAGGCCACCAAAACGTTTCTCTAATACGTCTCCTGGTGAAGGATATACCTAAGTGTCCTTCATGTGCAATTTCCACAATCTTATTTCTTAAAGCAAAAGGGGGGTATGACTTTGTCACATCTCATAATGAGACCATTCTCAATAACTAATTCATCCTGAATCTTAAAATAACTCATCATATCTCCTGATACTTTTCTTTGTTCTGGCCATCCTTGGAAAATGTAACTCCTGATCTTTTTTAATTCTACATCCTTTTCCATTTCTAAAGCCCAAACATCTTCACTCAGATTAGTTTGTTCACCAAACAGTAAATTCACGTCATATGTGGTGAAAGCAACTTCACACTCTTCCTCATTGGTATCTGTTTCACTTGCAATAGGTAATCTGGACATGCAATCGGCATGCATGTTAGCTTTCCCCTGTACGTACTCTATCTTGTACTGGAATGATTGCAACCTTGAAGCTAACCTAGCCAGACGTGCTGACATAGAGCGTCCTACTCCTGGGGCCAAAAGGAAAACGAGAGGTTTGTGATCGGTCTTGATAGTAAATTTTGTCCCCCATAAAAAAGTTCTAAAGTGTTCAGCCCCCATACACACGCTAGGAGCTCTCTTTCTATAACAGAGTAGTGCTTTTCCGAGTCTTTTAGCACTCTGGACGCATATGCAACAATCCATTCCTTACCATTATCTCTCTGTAATAAAACACCCCCAGTCCTGTGTTGCTGGCGTCAACCATAACGATACAACTTTTCCCGGATACAAATGGTTTAAGACATGGAGCATTAACAATGAAATTCTTCAAATTTTCAAAAGCATGGGACATATCATTAGACCAACAAAACTTAGCATTCTTTTTAAGAAGACATCTAAAAGGGTCAATTTTTGAAGAATAGTTAGGTATGAATTTTGCATAAAATTCAGTTAAGCCGAGAAAGGCTACTAATTGTTCCTTTGAAACCGGAACGGGGGCATTGATGATGCTTTCAACATGTTTACGTTTGGGTTTGATTCCCATTCCACTGATGGTATGTCCAAGATATTCCACCTCCATCGCTTTGATTTTGCATTTATCCAGGCGGAGGGTAAGACCCTTCTCAGACAGGGCAGCTATAACTTTTTGTAGGTTATGATCATGTTCTTCATTGTCTTTGCCGTATACTAAAATGTCGTCTTGGAAAGCGATGGCGCCTGTCAAACCTTCCAAAGTGTCTTTCATTAATCTTTGGAAGACAGAAGCTGCACTGGCAAGACCAAAAGGCATACGGCAATATCTAAAGAGACCTTCTGGAGTGATAAAAGCTGTTAAATGTTTTGATTCTTCAGCTAACACAACCTGGTGGTATGCGCTGGCTAGATCAATGCACGAAAATACTTGAGCGACAGCCAAAGTTGATACCAGTTCGTGTAAATTGGGCAGAGGGTGGGCATCCACCCAAATAACACTGTTTAAACTGCGCAAGTCCACACACAGTCTCAATTCGCCTGAAGATTTAATTGAAATAACAATCGGAGAAACCCATGGAGATGATTCGATGATGCTCTTTCACATAAATCCTTAAGCATATCTTTTAACTTATTTCTGTATGAGAGAGGTACATTTCTTACCTTATGACAAACTGGTATTGCGTTCTCATTTAGCTTTATGACATGCTCGAACCCCTGATATTTCCCAAGTTTCCCACTAAATACATTGGGGAATTGTTCAATCAATTCTTTAATATAACTTGAATTTAATTGATGAGATGCTTTTTGGGAAAAGATGGAGTAAACAGGGGGATCGGCGTTGGGATCAAGTCTAATTCCTAATTTCTCTTGATGAGACCATCCTAATAGGGATTGTCCTGATTTTGCAACATAAATTTTACAGAATGCGTGATGTCCCTCAAAAACTAAATGAGCCCAAAAAAACCCATTAAATCAATTTTGTGTCCTGTGTAGCCGCTAGGTGACACATCAGGTGAGAGAAGAATTCTATTTGGCCAATTGTTATGAAAAACATCAGAAGATATAATAGTGTACCATGCCCATGAATCTACTAAAAAATTTAATTTTACATCATCTACAGAAATGGAACAGGGGAAATTTGGTAAAACCTGCATCTCCACAAACATTGATGACAGTGTTAATTTTATTTCCTAAAGAATCATACGAATCATCACAGTGTTCCAAGCTTTGTATGTAATTGACTCTCTTAGGAAGAGACTTACAAAACTTCGCAAAATGCCCTTTCCTATTACATTTAGTACAAATTTTCTCGATGGCGGGACACATTTTGAAATTAGCTAGATGTCTATTACTCCCACATCTGTAGCAGAGCAATTGTGAATTATTTCTTTCACAATTTGGATTCCTAGATCTAATGTCAGATTTTGCGACATAGTCATTTCTGCGAGGAAAGGTTTTTTGTTTGTTTGTCAGATTCCTTATTATCCTTACTAAAATTAAACACGTCTCCTTTATCATTCCCCCTTATTTCTTTAACAAATTTTTCGGAATGTTCAATGGATTTAGCAATGTCAATTGCTACGTTAAGAGATAAATCAGAAGTGGTCCATAACCTTTCTTGGACTTTTTGTTATTCGTTCTCATTAAGATCTGGTCTCTAAGAACTTGCTCATAAGATATATGCTCGAAATCACAAGAAATAGCTAGGGTCCTGAGTGCGGAAACGAAATCTTCAAATTACTCATCTGCATGTTGTTTGCGTGAATAAAATATAAATCTTTCCATAACTATGTTTTTCTTTTTTCCAAAACGTATATTAAGTTGTGAAGATGCGTACTGATAAACATTAATGTTGCCAGGATTCGGTAAGGCAGGTAATGTTGTAAATTCTTTTAATCCAATGCCCCCTAAACAATGTTTCAAATGAGAAAGTTTCCTCTCCGGTTCACAATCTTCTCCCTCTAACACTTCCACATATGCTAAAAAAACTGGTTCCCAGACTTCCCATGTCATAGGGGTTCACCTGGAGAAGTGAGAAAGGAAGGAGGGGGTAAAATGCCTGACATAACTGATAATACTAACAAAACTGAAACAAAAGTGACAGTAACCCGTAAAACATGTATAAATGCAATAAATCCAATAAAGAATAGTTGGTGGCACGCGGTGTGCGTATCACCGAAGGAGTACCTGGAATTAATATACCTCAAATGGTGTGTGTATCACCGAAGGATACACAAGTCGGAATTAAATTTGTAGAAAATCCTTCGATACAACGATAAATGAAAAGTACCTTAAGTTCACTGGTGTGCTTGTCACCGATGTGCAAGCGCCGATGTAGGAATTAATTTTTCGGATTTGGTTGTTAGGTGGTGGAAACAAAAACCAAAATGGCTGCTTGTACGTTGCACGCAAAGGCGTGTTTAAGCGTGATGACGTTGTACGCGAAGGCGTGTTGAATGGTTATGACGTTGCGCGCAGACGCGGTGAGAAGAAACGTGATGGCTCCGAGAAGAATCGGGTTCCAGGTTCCAGAATGGATCAAGGTCGTTGCGAAGGTATGTGTATTCAAATGTACACACGATGCTCCTCGGTGCCAATAGGTCCAACAACTGCCAGCGATCCAACGAAGCACAGCAGTAAAGTTGGTCACCGCTAAAATAAATCTTCTTTCCGAGTGAATATTGTCCAACTGGAAAATGGCTTTGAAACGAAAGGGAAAGAACAAAAACAACAACAACAAAAAATAACAAAGAAATAGTATTCCTTTCAAGCAAAACAGCGTAGTATAAGGGCAAAGGATCCGTGCCCGCTCGTCGCCAGTGTAGGAAAGATAAATCCTCAAGGAATACGAATGCAAAGAGGCGCTCTGCTTGCCGAAAGGTTTATTGCATGTTGTCAGTTCCAGGGTCAGTACAAGAATGCCTCAACGGCCCAACAATACATAACTCCCAAAGCTTCCATACATTCAAAAGATGCCACAGGGCAAAGAACGAGATGCCACCCGGAACAGAGCGAGACAGTCACGAGCTGCGACGGGAGATCGCACTCGTGACAGTCGCGCTCCATGCACACGACACACCTCCCCCCCCTTAACGAAAAAAAAAAAAAATAACAATGTAAATGTATATGTAAATTTCAAAGGAAGGAAGAAAACACATTACTTCATGATAAAATCCTTGAATCTGGCAGGGAGGCGATGGTCACGCGTAACCCTGGTGGAAGTAATTTCGTGGTCAGTGAGGGGAGATTTGTGGTTTCTCAGATCATCACTGGACCCGACATCAAGAAACACATTGCTATTGGAATCTTCATGTGTAATTGTTGCACCCTTAAACAGAGATATTCTGTTGAGATTCCAAACACTCCCACCCTCAACTCTGACAGCATTTCTAAAAATGTCAATAACTCTTTTAGGAGCTGACCAAATGGGAGAACCCTTACAAACTCCCTCTTTTTTTTTAATACGTATTAAATCACCAATTGCTACTCTTTGTTTACTCACGCTGCCTAATTTTCTCTCTATGACTTCTTTCATTCTCTTTTTGTAAACATCAACTCTGTTCCGAACTAATTCATAATCTACACACGAAAAATTTTGGTTTTCCCCCATGTTTTTTTAACCGCCAAGGAGCTAATTTGGTGCTTGGTCTACGTCCTCTTAAGAGTTCAAAGGGACTAACTAAGGTGACAGAATTGGGTGAAGTCCTGTAGGCTAATAACATAGATTGTAGAGCGTTACGCCAATTTAAACCACTCTTATCTGATAACTGAATAGCCTCCTTGACAACACGGTTAAAGCGCTCCACTTGGCCATTGGCCTCAGGATGGAAAACAGCTATCTTCCTATGGGTAATACCACACTTCTCAAAAACAAATCCATTTCCTTGCTAACAAACTGAGGACCATTGTCTGAGACAATTTCCAGGGGAATGCCTTCTCTACAAAAAACATTGTCAAGAAATTCTATAACACTTTGTGAAGTAACTTCCTTGACCATCTTGACCTCTGGCCATTTCGAGTAGTAGTCTATCAAAACAATACCGAAACTCTCATGTTTGGGTAGAACATGAAAAGGACCAATGATGTCTAACCCTAATTTTAACCATGGACCGGGAGGAAAATCCACAGGATGGGGTTCAGGTCGCATCACCAGCTGATTTGTCACTGTTTGAACATTTGTCACATGTGCGCACGAAATGTTCAACGGACAAATCGATGCCAGACCACCAAAACGTTTCTCTAATACGTCTCCTGGTGAAGGATATACCTAAGTGTCCTTCATGTGCAATTTCCACAATCTTATTTCTTAAAGCAAAAGGGGGTATGACTTTGTCACATCTCATAATGAGACCATTCTCAATAACTAATTCATCCTGAATCTTAAAATAACTCATCATATCTCCTGATACTTTTCTTTGTTCTGGCCATCCTTGGAAAATGTAACTCCTGATCTTTTTAATTCTACATCCTTTTCCATTTCTAAAGCCCAAACATCTTCACTCAGATTAGTTTGTTCACCAAACAGTAAATTCACGTCATATGTGGTGAAAGCAACTTCACACTCTTCCTCATTGGTATCTGTTTCACTTGCAATAGGTAATCTGGACATGCAATCGGCATGCATGTTAGCTTTCCCCTGTACGTACTCTATCTTGTACTGGAATGATTGCAACCTTGAAGCTAACCTAGCCAGACGTGCTGACATAGAGCGTCCTACTCCTGGGGCCAAAAGGAAAACGAGAGGTTTGTGATCGGTCTTGATAGTAAATTTTGTCCCCCATAAAAAAGTTCTAAAGTGTTCAGCCCCCCATACACACGCTAGGAGCTCTCTTTCTATAACAGAGTAGTGCTTTTCCGAGTCTTTTAGCACTCTGGACGCATATGCAACAATCCATTCCTTACCATTATCTCTCTGTAATAAAACACCCCCCAGTCCTGTGTTGCTGGCGTCAACCATAACGATACAACTTTTCCCGGATACAAATGGTTTAAGACATGGAGCATTAACAATGAAATTCTTCAAATTTTCAAAAGCATGGGACATATCATTAGACCAACAAAACTTAGCATTCTTTTTAAGAAGACATCTAAAAGGGTCAATTTTGGAAGAATAGTTAGGGATGAATTTTGCATAAAATTCAGTTAAGCCGAGAAAGGCTACTAATTGTTCTTTTGAAACCGGAGCGGGGCATTGATGATGCTTTCAACATGTTTACGTTTGGGTTTGATTCCCATTCCACTGATGGTATGTCCAAGATATTCCACCTCCATCGCTTTGATTTTGCATTTATCCAGGCGGAGGGTAAGACCCTTCTCAGACAGGGCAGCTATAACTTTTTGTAGGTTATGATCATGTTCTTCATTGTCTTTGCCGTATACTAAAATGTCGTCTTGGAAAGCGATGGCGCCTGTCAAACCTTCCAAAGTGTCTTTCATTAATCTTTGGAAGACAGAAGCTGCACTGGCAAGACCAAAAGGCATACGGCAATATCTAAAGAGACCTTCTGGAGTGATAAAAGCTGTTAAATGTTTTGATTCTTCAGCTAACACAACCTGGTGGTATGCGCTGGCTAGATCAATGCACGAAAATACTTGAGCGACAGCCAAAGTTGATACCAGTTCGTGTAAATTGGGCAGAGGGTGGGCATCCACCCAAATAACACTGTTTAAACTGCGCAAGTCCACACACAGTCTCAATTCGCCTGAAGATTTAATTGAAATAACAATCGGAGAAACCCATGGAGATGATTCGATGATGCTCTTTTCACATAAATCCTTAAGCATATCTTTTAACTTATTTCTGTATGAGAGAGGTACATTTCTTACCTTATGACAAACTGGTATTGCGTTCTCATTTAGCTTTATGACATGCTCGAACCCCTGATATTTCCCAAGTTTCCCACTAAATACATTGGGGAATTGTTCAATCAATTCTTTAATATAACTTGAATTTAATTGATGAGATGCTTTTTGGGAAAAGATGGAGTAAACAGGGGGATCGGCGTTGGGATCAAGTCTAATTCCTAATTTCTCTTGATGAGACCATCCTAATAGGGATTGTCCTGATTTTGCAACATAAATTTTACAGAATGCGTGATGTCCCGCAAAAACTAAATGAGCCCAAAAAAACCCATTAAATCAATTTTGTGTCCTGTGTAGCCGCTAGGTGACACATCAGGTGAGAGAAGAATTCTATTTGGCCAATTGTTATGAAAAACATCAGAAGATATAATAGTGTACCATGCCCATGAATCTACTAAAAAATTTAATTTTACATCATCTACAGAAATGGAACAGGGGGGAAATTTGGTAAAACCTGCATCTCCACAAACATTGATGACAGTGTTAATTTTATTTCCTAAAGAATCATACGAATCATCACAGTGTTCCAAGCTTTGTATGTAATTGACTCTCTTAGGAAGAGACTTACAAAACTTCGCAAAATGCCCTTTCCTATTACATTTAGTACAAATTTTCTCGATGGCGGGACACATTTTGAAATTAGCTAGATGTCTATTACTCCCACATCTGTAGCAGAGCAATTGTGAATTATTTCTTTCACAATTTGGATTCCTAGATCTAATGTCAGATTTTGCGACATAGTCATTTCTGCGAGGAAAGGTTTTTTGTTTGTTTGTCAGATTCCTTATTATCCTTACTAAAATTAAACACGTCTCCTTTATCATTCCCCCTTATTTCTTTAACAAATTTTTCGGAATGTTCAATGGATTTAGCAATGTCAATTGCTACGTTAAGAGATAAATCAGAAGTGGTCCATAACCTTTCTTGGACTTTTTTGTTATTCGTTCTCATTAAGATCTGGTCTCTAAGAACTTGCTCATAAGATATATGCTCGAAATCACAAGAAATAGCTAGGGTCCTGAGTGCGGAAACGAAATCTTCAAATTACTCATCTGCATGTTGTTTGCGTGAATAAAATATAAATCTTTCCATAACTATGTTTTTCTTTTTTCCAAAACGTATATTAAGTTGTGAAGATGCGTACTGATAAACATTAATGTTGCCAGGATTCGGTAAGGCAGGTAATGTTGTAAATTCTTTTAATCCAATGCCCCCTAAACAATGTTTCAAATGAGAAAGTTTCCTCTCCGGTTCACAATCTTCTCCCTCTAACACTTCCACATATGCTAAAAAACTGGTTCCCAGACTTCCCATGTCATAGGGGGTTCACCTGGAGAAGTGAGAAAGGAAGGAGGGGGTAAAATGCCTGACATAACTGATAATACTAACAAAACTGAAACAAAAGTGACAGTAACCCGTAAAACATGTATAAATGCAATAAATCCAATAAAGAATAGTTGGTGGCACGCGGTGTGCGTATCACCGAAGGAGTACCTGGAATTAATATACCTCAAATGGTGTGTGTATCACCGAAGGATACACAAGTCGGAATTAAATTTGTAGAAAATCCTTCGATACAACGATAAATGAAAAGTACCTTAAGTTCACTGGTGTGCTTGTCACCGATGTGCAAGCGCCGATGTAGGAATTAATTTTTTCGGATTTGGTTGTTAGGTGGTGGAAACAAAAACCAAAATGGCTGCTTGTACGTTGCACGCAAAGGCGTGTTTAAGCGTGATGACGTTGTACGCGAAGGCGTGTTGAATGGTTATGACGTTGCGCGCAGACGCGGTGAGAAGAAACGTGATGGCTCCGAGAAGAATCGGGTTCCAGGTTCCAGAATGGATCAAGGTCGTTGCGAAGGTATGTGTATTCAAATGTACACACGATGCTCCTCGGTGCCAATAGGTCCAACAACTGCCAGCGATCCAACGAAGCACAGCAGTAAAGTTGGTCACCGCTAAAATAAATCTTCTTTCCGAGTGAATATTGTCCAACTGGAAAATGGCTTTGAAACGAAAGGGAAAGAACAAAAACAACAACAACAAAAAATAACAAAGAAATAGTATTCCTTTCAAGCAAAACAGCGTAGTATAAGGGCAAAGGATCCGTGCCCGCTGCGTCGCCAGTGTAGGAAAGATAAATCCTCAAGGAATACGAATGCAAAGAGGCGCTCTGCTTGCCGAAAGGTTTATTGCATGTTGTCAGTTCCAGGGTCAGTACAAGAATGCCTCAACGGCCCAACAATACATAACTCCCAAAGCTTCCATACATTCAAAAGATGCCACAGGGCAAAGAACGAGATGCCACCCGGAACAGAGCGAGACAGTCACGAGCTGCGACGGGAGATCGCACTCGTGACAGTCGCTCTCCATGCACACGACAGGGCCTTTGCTTGTTTGTTTACTGCAGCTGCCTGTTGCGCTGGGCACTACAGCTGGGGACCTGGTTGTTGGGTGAGAGGGCGAAGCTATTGGAGGCCATTGGAGACTCGCCAGCCCATGGGGCTGCTTTGACTATTTCGTAGCCCTTGATTGTATGTACTCACCTCAGACACCCAGCTAACTGGCAGCCCAGCCCCCTCTGTCTTTCGTGGCATACCCCGGCGCCTTGGGTCCAGCAACTTGCTGACAAACAGTGTGCCACGCAACCTGCCTGCCCTTCGCCCTGTTTCCATTACGATGTTTAGGTACTGCTGCAGGAGCGACGGCAAGTATTTGGGGTTGGCAGTGAGTGTCAACCACGGAGTGGGCTACAGATTAGAGGACATGTGGTGTCATGTCCTTCCCTGAAATGAGGCTCAGACACCGGGGTATGATGCAGGTATACTTTATTCCCGGAGGAAGAATGCGGGACATCCGATGTTCACCGTACCCCGTTGCAAACTCTTGCGCGCCTATCGCACAAGGCATTGCGATAGCTCACGTGGTGGTCGGACGACTAGACTGCGACACCACAGGACAGTTGACAGAGGCCGAAGAGTGGCACTAAGACAGGCAAACTTTCAGCAAGCCTGAGGTGAGCAAACAACCTGCTGCAGTGGCCAGTAGGGCTACCGCTGCCAGAGGGGAGATAGCGGTGTGTGGCAGAAGCAGCCATTTTAGGGTGTGGTGTGGTTTGCTGCCCCGCTACACCGTATGCGCTACCATTGATACCTCCAGTCAGCTGCCTGTTGCAACTTTCCATTTGCCTTCTGTAATAACTCTGTAACAGCCTCGTGACGGCCTAGCGGTATCCACACCTCAGTGACAGGCTCGGTGAAGCCTGCCCGAGTGGAAGGAGTGTTCACGTAGTGTGAGTTGTTTATGATAGCGCACGAAAGCTAATAAACCCCTAATTGGGAGGAACAGCAGATTGACAAAGCATAGAACCCTCCTGGGCTTCTAAAAACTCCAGTACCATCTAGGTTTGCGCTTTAACCTACTCAGAAAGCGTCTGTAAGAGAGAGGCTGAGACCATAGGACCGTGAAGCCCCTAAGGAGAACAATGACCGCAAAAAAGCTGAGATCTAGCTGTCTGCTTCAGGGATGGGCTTGAGCGAAAGCCAAATCTAATCCACTTCGGAACAAAGACTCCTCTGCTACGATTTTTAAAAGAAAGAGTCAAATATTCATCCTCAGGGAAAAGGAAAAGCCATCACAGCAGTAACTGAAAATCAAATTTGGAGTCATGTGGGGGGGGTCAAATGGAAATGTGCGGCCAGGTGGGCCTGGCTCCAAGGGGGATAGTGCGCCCTTGTTGCAGCCGGAGAGGGCGATGTCAAGCTCAAGGCCTTGTGGGGTCTCCTCGCAAAAGGTTGTCTTAGAGCCACATGGGGGTACTTCTCCTTCACCCTAGTCTTCTTCTTTTCCCTCACCCCATTTCAGGGACTCCTTTACCAGTCTCTGGGGTGGTGGACAACCTTCACATAACTCCCTGAGAGGACTCTCTTCAACAAATAGCAGTAAAGGCCCGAGACAATGATTATACACTGCCTGATTTGGATATAGATTTATGTAGGAGATGTGGTTTACAAGACAAGGGTGAGAATTCACAGCCCGTGGTGACTCCCCCTCTGATTGCACCCACGGGGCTGCAACTTTTCCGCAGTACTCCATCAAACCATCCCTCCCTGCTATCTCACCTGTCTGTGACACCAGACCTGGATGTAAGCTGCATACAGCCATGCCATCTGCCAGATCATGAGGTAAAGGTGTCTGCCTCGTTATTGTGCTCGAAAAGGCTTTTATCATCGATCTTAAAGCTGTTAAACACAATTACCATGGGCACACAGACCATACCAGTTGCACACCACACATTCCAATACCTGGGCATTCAGGTTTATAACTCAGCCATGGACTTACAAGATGGGAACTTACTTAAGGCCACTGCAGCGCTCCGGGGCTCAGGTGAAGTTCTGGGTTACTCTCCCTCTCCGTAACAAGCCGCTAGGCCCTTTCCAAAATGGTAATGTTACCCAAATTATTATATTACTTTGTCAATCCTCCGATAATTATCCCACAGTCTGTCTTCAAATCTCTAGAATCCCTCCTCCTCAACCTTATCTGGGGTCCCAGGAGACGACAAATTAGTCTCACAAAACTGCAACTACTAACAGAGAGTGACAGACTGGGAGCCCCTAATTTCAGGTCTTACAGCTTCGTGACCGAATTACAATGGCTCTCTCACTGGTTGGCGGGGATACACTTACAGGAAATCGGTTAAACACAACCCATGCTGCGCACTGGACGCTTACACAAACTGGTATTACCAGGGGTCGTATGTCCTCCCCACACTTCCTATACTCCTACATAAAGCCATAATATATTGGAAGAATGCACTCCCTTATACACATGATACATTGACTTATGCCCGAACATCCCCCTATGTGGTCTGCCTACCTCTCTGGGCATGTTCAGGTCCACAAGACTGGTACCGTGGAAGGAGGTGTGGATTACTACAGTTGGGCAACCTTTTCGAGGATGGCCTGTTACTGCCCCACCAGGACTTTATGAAATTACACGAGCTTCTGGGAGCCCTTTTCCTTGCACATGGCAACATCTTGAGCTACATCTTAACACACTGGGCACTGACAGGTTCAGAACCTACCACACACTCATTTGTACAGGAGATACATGAAATGGGCACTGGCAGACACTTAGTCAAGTGGCTTTCTAAAAGCTTACACTCCCATTTACACATTTCACTCACCCCGCTGAGAGCCCAGTAGGAGACAGACCTTGGTTGCGCACTCCACGACAAGGAATGGAGTTTCATTTTGGAATATCCCAGCGTGATACCCCGCAACACACGTTTCAAGTTCATTCAGTTCACACTGCTACAAAGGGCATACTTACCACTCTCTAAATTACATATTATCTTCCCTACGGTCCCATCCTCATGTCCACGATGCCGAACAGAAGATGCAGACTTATTGCATATGATGTGGTCATGTCCCACTCTACTCCCTTATTAGGTGGATGTTGGGGAATCACAGAGGTCCCTTATGGGGAGTGCACACTGGGACACGGTGGAACATTTTCTCTTGGGACTATACCCTAGACCTAAATCCTCAAAGGTGGTAACAAGCTTTGTGGATCTAGCGCTTCTCCTCGCCAAAAGACAGATAACGTGCCACTGGAAGTCCTCCGCTGAACCCCTAGTAACAGGCTGGCGCAAGGAAGTTTGACGCTGGGGCTCCGCTGAGAGCTTGGCACTACGTACAGACCGTGGGCTACGCAAACAGACCATAGCCATGGCGTGGGATGCCATGCTAGAGCACTTAAAAGTACAAGAAGAGGACACAGACTGATTCTGAGATAAGTGTCCGAGGCCGACCTAGGTGGGTTCCCTGCCCTTGACATTCCCCCTTTTTCTCAACACTGACGGGGTGCATGGCCCCCATGACATGTCGAGCGCAGGGACAGCTCACACTTTTATTACGGTATTTTGATTGCTGTAGTACGTGGAATGGCAAGGATGATAAGTTGGGGAGGATGGCGGACAGGTTCCTTTGTTGGTGCATTGTATTTAATAGGCAGGACATGTGTTTTTAAGTTTTACATGTCCTGGTAGTGAAAAACATCCCAAAATGTTTTCTCTATTGTAAGGCCTACTTCTCCCCTAGGATAATATTGGGTTAACTCATTTAATAAGTGCTAACTTTTGATTGAGAATGGGTAGCACCAGACTTCTTGCAGCTTTGATAGGGAAAGGGAAGAACTATCCAGAACCAGATGTGGGGATAGCCTAGAAGATTCCCCCGCTTCAAAGGCTGGCAGCAGGTATAAATATAGAACCCTCAACACATCTCTTCAATACAATCCTTGACCTGTGGAGCACTTCAGATGGCTTGCCTTGTACCTCAGAGAACTGCTCTGCTGGTACCAGAGGAATGCCCTGCTGCTTGAGGCCTGTCTTGTCCCCCCAGAAGACTGACCTCCTGCTAGAGGCCTGCCTTGCTGCTTGAACCCAGGACTACCAGAGTATCTCAAAGAGCTAGTTGACTGGCCTCCTGTGTGAGCTACATGGACATAACAAGTTCCAGAGACCTTGAACCCTGCACCTGGTCACTGCTGGACTGATTTCTAACACCCCCCTCCCAAGTAGTGCCCCTCTAGTCCTGGACCCTTGAAAGTGGTGTTAACCCTAAAACTTGGGACTTTAGAAATATTTTCACCAAAAAGTAGTAGAAGAATCAACAGAAGACCAGGACCTACCTACTAGTCGATCTGTTCAAGGTGCAGCGCTGGTTGGCCTGCTATTGCTGTAACTCCAGCTAATTTCTTCTCCGCAGCAGCAGATCCTTTTCGATGGGACCTCTGAGCGACAGTATCTGGCCTCGTAGATCCCTCTTTGGCTACAGCTTGCAGCTTCGTCCCACTGGAGTTTTTCAACTTCCAAAAAGTTGTCTAGGTCCGAAGGTAAAAATCTTCACCGGGCTCGACGGAGACAGGCTCCCCATTGATGAAGACATCCTTGGCCTGGAAATATGGCTGATAGAATTTATTTCGTTTTGGTGTTTTTTGTTACATTTTACTCTATTTTTCTAAATTGGTTTGGGGTTTTTCTTGTGTTGTATTTTCACTTTATTACTGTTTGTGTGCTGCTTAAATACTTTATACATTACCTCCAACTTAAGCCCGACTGCTTTTGTGCCAAGCTACCAGAGGGTTAAACACAGGTCAATTTAGTGACTTTTATCGTTCACTCTGACAAGGATTGTGGTCGTTGCTTGAGTATAGTTTTCACCCCCCTCAGCCAATAACCTAATTTCTTACAGACATGTTCCTGGAATTCTAAATAACTCAGCTGATGTGTGTTTTCACTGCTTTCTCTTTGACTTTGAGATGGTCAGGTGGCTGACATTGAGTTAGTTTCCTCTGTGCTGTACCACCCTGTAACCCTTAAGCACTTTAAAATTAATAAAGTGCAATGGTATGAATGATTCCAGGGACTCCTTCATGCTTCCCCTCTCTATAATATCTGATAAACCTGTACATGTAAAAAAAAATAGTTTGAGATTTAAAAAGTGCACTGGGTTTCGGTACATGCCCGTTGATGATGATTTGCATACTTGGTATGGTAACTTTGTATTTTCCTGACAAATCTTTCCCCTCAACCAAAACCTGTGCTCACCACTTGTCATTACTCCTCGGAGTGTGCCCTATTCTTGCCTCATCAATGCAAGAAGGATCACCAGGATATGAGCCTTTCTGTGGTATTTCCATCCACTATCAGCTTTAAGTTCAGACTGGAATTGTCGCAGTCCACTTCATCACTTTCACCAGCATTTTCAGTATCATCCTTCATTTTAAAGGCATTCCGGGCAGGTCAACTATGAAGCTCTTTTCTACTGGGCTAATTTGCCTCCCCCCCACCCCTGTTTTTACGATATTGACTGTCATTTCCAAGGTGTTCTGCGCAGGTCCAGTGGTGAAGCTTTTTTCAGCTGAGCCAATGCGGCTCCCCTTCTTTGATTACTGCTCTTTTTCTCTGACATCTATCTGCCTTTCTCTAGAATTCTACCATAGAGGGAGATCTCTCGCAGAAGTCCATCTAATTTGTTACTTAGTAATACAGTCAGCTTCCTGCCCAGTATCCACTTTAAATTCAGTAAGGTTATGTTCTTGAGATTTCCTGGTACACTTACATTGCAGGGATGTGTGTAGGCAAGGACGAACTGGAAGAACTTCGAAGAACTGTGCCACCCTGTGTCCTTGGGTAGGGTCCAACGTAAGTTCGATGTCAATGAACCTTGGAGCTTAGGTTTCAACTCTTCTGCAGCCTCCTCCTTGAGGTCCTTTTTAAGCAAGTTATGTATAGCACCCTAACTTACAATATCAACACCAGTCACCTTACCGCACGCTGTTATTGTGAAAAGGCAAGATTTGTTCATGTTTTCAGTGTGACTGCAAAATGTTTCTGGTTTCCTCTGAACCTTTATTATTTTTCCCTCAGATAACTAAGAAAATCTGGAGAAAAGAGTGGACACCAAAGGTTTTTTTTCCCGCTTCAAGGACTGTTTTCCCGGTCACAAGCTCATCCCTTGAAGATAAGGAAGTGAGGGAGCTAAAGGAGTTGTTAATGTGGCCGGACCCACATGGAAACATAAGCTTAAAATCATCGACAAGTCCATTTAGCTGTGAGTGCCACATTCTGCACCCAAAAGCCACCTATTTAGTTGGGGAGTACCTGGAGGTGGTCCTCGCTACCCAAGACCACTGGAAGCGACCCAAGACTTATGGTGGGGACTTTTTCCGAGCTAAGCTCCATACACCTGCTCTAAAGGCCGGAGTGACAGGCTTGGTGACTGACCACCAAAATGGAACATACACCGTATCCTTCTTGCTGCCTTGGCCTGGGGATGTGAACATTTCCATCCGTCTTGTGCATTCCAGTGAGGTTGTCCAGATTCTGAAGAAAGCAAGGAACCTTCGGCCGGACAAAGTTTATTTTCAAGGACGATTCCAGAGGAATGGGACAGAGGAGATAACTGAGTGCAACTTGGAAATCCCAGGAAGACCAGTGTGCGAATATGGGGACCAGAGAAATGGAGAGACGTGGGTCTGTGTACGACCCAAGAACCTTCCTTGTGACTCATTGGTGTACCACAGTGTAGGAGGCTATAGGAAGGTCACAAACAGCATAGAAGACTCTCTAATGGCTGGGTAATATCTCTGTTTTTGATCTTGACCTTATTTATAGTGTTAGTGTCTCTACTCATTATAGTATTTTTTCTCGCTTTTCCTTCTGCTAAATCAGTACAACAATTTCCATGCTTTGAAAGTAGTCCACTTTTCTTTGCTAAAGCTCTAGCCAAAGTAACGTAAAGCAACTGATTCCAGGGCATCAGTTTACTGGGAAAGAACAGAATGCACAGGTATCCCCTTCTCACGACAGAACTAGGGCTCAGAGACAGGCATACATATGGTATTTTAAACGCTATAGAATGTAGCACTGGGGGGTGATGTGACTAAAACTACTGACTTTGGAGCCTGGGCACCAAGGCTCGAGTCATTATGGGCAAATCACTAAATCTCCCTGTGCCTAAAATTGTTAAATTGATTTCTGTAATCCCCTCGTAGTGTGCAATATCTTGTATTGTCTTCCAACACCCCACGTAACGTACACAAATCTCTTGCTTCATAGCTAGGTCTGCGCTAGATAACTGTCAGAAATAGAACTGCAAATAGAAACAAAAGGCACAGGGTGTGTTGAAGCGCTAACATATTACAGAAAATGAAAGAGATAAGTTCTAATAGACAGCAACAAACAAACCCACGTATATGGAACACTAAACAATCCTAGTAAGAGACTGGCAAATCGAATGGAAAGTAAAGTGATATTTAAACTTAAAGCATATTCAGTGTGTCAGTGTCAATGGATACATTTACCGCTATTAGAATAAATTAGATTAACAGGGATTAACGACTAAGTGAATTGCTGTTCTATAACCGCAGTGGCGTTTACACCAACAAACAGCTAGGTGCAATATTTATAACAAAATTTTAAAAAACATACACAGGGGGGTGGGCTTGGGGGGGGCGGTGGTTAGCAAGGCCCTTCTGGTGCTTTATTTCCCCTGTAGCTTGGGCTCCTCGGGAAGAGCTTCCCGAGGAGTCTGAGGGCCTGATTTAGAAATCGGCGGACGGGTTGCTCTGTCACAATGGAGACGGATATCCCGTCCACTGAAATATAAATCACATAACATCCTAAGGGATTTAGATTTCAGCGGATGGGATATCCGTCCCATTTGTGACGGAGTAACCTGTCCGTCGATATCTAAATCAGGCCCTGAGTGTTTTTCTCTTTCTAATCACGATCAGCGCGATTTCATTACTTCTAAAAGTGAAAGTAAAACGAGCTGATGGGCTCATTTTACTTTCACTGAATCAGTGCTCTGGGGCATATCTCAGCTCCTGGAGCACTGATTCTCTTGGGAGAGGTATCGTTGGAAAGGGGAGAATCTACTGCATATTTCAAAACTTGCCATCACAGAAATGTGAGGAAAATGTGTTTTTTAGTCAGAGTTTGAGGTTTACACAGGGATTCTGGGTGAAAATACCCAGTGATAGCCATAACATAACATGTGTATTTGTAAAGCGCACGTTCACCCGTAGGTATCTTGGCACTGAATAACAGATTTTTATTGTTACGTAACTCAATGGTACTCATTTTATCAACCTCAGATGGATGAAAGGCTAAGTGGACCCATCGGGATTTGAATCTGTGACCATGAGGTCAAGCACAGGCCCCTGCAGTGGACGCATAAGTCCACTGAGCCACCAGACCCGTCCATGCATGTTAGCCCACCCTGGATTCCCTCAGGTGTCTAGTTTTCACAAATGTGCAAGTTCCCTAAGTGCTGGCTGAGCTAGGGTCCAACATACACAGCAAAAAAGAGTTGGTTTTACAGCAAAAAAAGAGTTGGTTTTCTGTGGACAAATGTGATGTGTCCATGTAGCGTTTTGGGCCCTTTCCCCTGCAGGCACTAGGCCTACCCAGAGAAGTGAGGTGCCAATTTTATCGGGAGACTTAGGGGAATGCCAGGTGGAAGAAAGTTTGTGGTTCCCTGCAGATTCCAGAACTTTCCATCACAGAAATATTTGGAAAATATGAATTTTCAGTCAAAGTTTGAGGTTTGCATGGGATTCTAGGTAAAAAAAAAAAACCTAGGACGAGCCATGTAAATGACCTCACTCTGGATTCCCCCAGGTGTCTGTTTTTCAAAAATGTGCACATTTGCTAGGTTTCCTTAGGTGCCGGCTGAGCTAGGGCCCAAAATCCCCAGCCATCCACTTGTGAAAACATAAGGGTCAGTTTTCAATGGCAAAAAATGTGATGTATCCATGTTGCATTTTGGGCTGGTTCCTGCCATGGGCACTAGGGCTACCCACACAAGTGAGGTGCCATTTTTATCGGGAGACTTTAGGGAATGCTGGCTGGAAGGAAGTGTGTGGTTCCCTGCAAGTCTGAGGTTTGCAAGGGATTCTGGGTAAAACAAATAAATCCAAGTCACCCGACTCTGGATTCCCTTAGATGTCTAGTTTAAAAAAATATGCAAGTTAGCTAGAATTCCCTATGCTGAGATAGGGTCAAAATCCACAGCTAACCACCTTGCAAAAAAAAAAGGTCAGTTTTGAGTGGAAAAATGTGATGTATTCATATTGTGTTTTGGGCTATTTCCTGTCGCAGGCACTTGGTATACCCACACAAGAGAGGTACCATTTGTATCGGGAGACTTAGGGAATGCTGAGTAGAAGGATGTTTTTCACTCCCCTCAGATTCAAGAACTTTCCATCACAGAAATGTAAAGAAAATGTGTTTTTTAGTCAGAATTTGAGGTTTGCAAGGGATTCTGGGTGAAAAAACCTAGTGAGAGCCATGCAAATCACCCCACCCTGGATTCCGTCAGGTGTCTAGTTTTCAACAAAGTGCAAGTTTGTTAGCTTTCCATAAATGCTGGCTGCTAGGGTCCAAAATTCACAGCTATACACCTTGCAAAAAAGGGCCAGTTTTCTGAAGAAAATGTGATGTGTTCATGTTGCATTTGGGCCCCTGCGCCCTGCCGGCACTAGACCTACCCACAACAATAAGGTACTATTTTTATCAGTAGACTTGGGGGAATGCTAGGTGGAAGCAGGTTTGCGCTCCCGGCAGAGTCCAGAACTTTCCATCACAGAAATGTGAGGACATTTGTTTTATAGTCAAAGTTTGAGGTTTGAACGGATTCTGGGTATAAAATACTGATGAGAACCATGCATGTCACCCCACTCTGAATTACCCTAGGTGTCTAGATTAAAAAAATGTACAGGTTTGCTAGGTTTCCCTAGGTGCCGGATGAGCTAGCGCCCAAAATCCAAAGCTACCCATATTGGAAAGAAGGTCAGTTTTCAAGGGAAAACTGTGATGCATCCATCCAGCGTTTTGGCCCATTACCTGTCAAGGGCACTGTGCTTACCCACACAAGTGAGGTCCTGTTTTTATCGAGAGACACGTGGGAACATAGAATAGTAGAACATTTGTTATTACCAATTGGAATGTGCTGCATTTGTGCTTTCCAAATGTAAGCCAGTGTATAAGAAAGAAGATATTTTGAAAAATACCTTCTAAATTCAGAGGCAGTTGGTGACATTAAAAAACAGTGGGGCGCTACATACATTAAAGCAAACATACATACAATATAAAATTACATTACATTAAAAATTACAAGAAGGAAAAACTGAAAATTTCACTTATCTTATCCTGCAGCACGCCCTCAATGCTCTCCAGTCCCTGGCTTCAGACTCCTCCAAGCGCGCAGTGACGTCAACCAGCCAACTACCTTATCCAATCCAGACGCTGCTTTCATACTGTTAACAATGTTAAACAGCATGAGTGAAGCATCTGGATTGGCTGGAGCAGGCTGTCTCAGTGCTCCGAAAGTCACTGGAGGCCTGTGCCTGCTCTCCAACCCAGCTGTCTAAGACAACTGGGTTGGTGGAGGTTTGAATTGCGCATGACGGGCTGGCCATAGTAAGATAGTCAGCCAAACTGAAGTGGCCACTCCTCATTGCTGCCAATCAGCATCAATGATGCACCGGCCTGTCCCACACTCCGTTCAGCATAGAGTAAAATATAAAATGTTAATAAAATTATTTATTGCCATTTCTAATTTTCCACTCATGCTGCAGCAGTGTGGTGGGGCGACGCTCCTATGTTGGAACCTCTGCTGTCTAAATCATGTGCTAATACGGGTATCCACAAATTCAGAGATGTACAAATAACCACAGCTCCTAAACTCCATATCTTGTGCCCATTTCAGAAATCCAAAGGTTTCCTCAATACGCATTTTTTACTCTACATATTGCACCATAGGAATTGGTCTATACTTGGTACACAATAAAAAAATCATTGTATGATGCAGCTCAGTTGTTGGCTCTGGGTATCTTGGGTTCTTGGATAACCTACAAACCCTATGCATCCCTGCAAACCAGAAGGATCTAGCAGACGTAGTGGTATATTGCTTCTGTAAATCGGCCATTGTGACAAAAAGTTACTGATGAGAATGTTGTCACAGATGAACGTTTTCCTACTCATACCCAGCAGTTAAGGGGGTTAATCATAGAAATGTGGACCTGGTCATTTGTTAGCATTAGAAACAGACTGGTGTTTTCTCTGCCCTCATTCTATATGGAAAGGTTACTAAAGAGGGATTTCCACCTAACACTTTTTGGGCACTGAATGGCCCGCTATAAAAAATTTACAGAATTATTTCCTTTTTTCCAACATAATGTCTGTCATTTATTTTTATTTTAACAGCTGAAAGTTAACTCTTGCATCCAAAACCACTTAATTTTGATGGAAACTATCTGTAGGCCAATAAACCCTATACTTCATGCTTACCAAACACAATAGGTCACCAAAAAGGCAAATTCCAAGAGAGAAGCTGTATTTTGGTTGTGGCTCAAAAAAGGCTTCCATGACCTGACTAAGCACAGCAGCAGTCTATTATATCAGTGATGGCCTCCATGAATATTTCAAATGGAAAAGAGGCACTTCACAATGGAAAGAGGAACATGTTACTGTTACTTTATGTGGAGCAATGAGTGCTTCACATAAACGTACACAGTAAGATATGCACGTATCGGTTTCTAGCTACAAGTGGAGACTTGAAGGCTAGTATAGAAAAGTCTTAGAAACGCAGGAGAAATAAATACTGTCGTGCAAGTGATTTGAGTTCTTTTAATTTCCATGAGTTCAGCCATATGTATATACTTTTCAAAGATAACCTCTTCCTGTCCTAGGGCTTTACAGAATATATATATGTGTGTGTGCATGTGTGTGTATCTGTGTATATATATCCATCTTTATTCAAGCAAAACAGCCATTGTGACGTGTTTCGGCCTGGAAACCGGCCTTTTTCACACTTACAGCGCCATTATGGACCCTCCTTTATATACTATTGCGTGTTGTATATTGACATAGAGAAAATACTCCCCCTGTGAAGGAAAGAAATTCTCCTCTTGTCCCACAGCTATTGCAATTCTATCTTACTGTAAATTAAGGACATCATCAACCAGACCTCTACATAAATACAATAATACATAAATCCAAATTGCAAGCCAAAATTCAAAGCACTGGGGATTTTTGGTCAATTATCTTACAACCAGTGTTGAATCCCCTGTGATTAAACTCTCAACCATGCAACACTTGCGTAATGCATATGTATGACGAAGTGTCTCAAAGTTTCACATTGTCCCTTGTTATGCCGATTTGCCCCCCATGCAAACATGCGTGTAGCTCAATAGTTGGTAAAGGTGTCCTTTCAATAGCTTTGCGCATGCCAGTGGATATCAGTGAAATCAACCCGAGTTCCTATGGCGCCCACTTTAAATGATTTAACAAATCAAAGAACAGGGAAATGCTTGCTTTCCAATTAAATAACTCACATAGTCCGTGCCACTTTTAACTCTTCTCCGTTGCCCTTGTCTACCCAAGCACAGAGAAATTCATGGATGCGATTTAAAAATACATACTCCTCTCCATGTGCATCCCAATCCCTTTAAAAATATATAAAATATATACACTATGAAATCAAACTGTCTCGAGCCACTGTTCACTGTGAATGGGTGCGCACAATCCAATTTTGCAGTTCCTCACAATCCTCCTACACCAGCGCAAGTCTTTAATTATCAGGGTAAACATCAAACGCTGTTCTCTGTTGCCCCTGTACTTCCAAGCACTGAGTAGATCTAGGATGTGGTAAGACAAAACACAGTCCTCGCCATGTGCGACCCCAAACCAATAAAAAATGTGTGAATACACTCTCCCAAGTGTCTCAAACCACTAATTACTTGTTTGGTAAGCACTCTCCATAATTACCACTCTTCACATTCCTACACACATACACGAGTAATAGTTACTGAAGATAACTATAACTTGTGAATTTCAGTGGTTTTTAAAAAATTTAAAACATCACGTTGTCACTGAAATTATCACTTACCTATAATGTCACGTTAACACTTGTTTTTTACAGTGAATATATGCCTTCAACCTATAGTTGTTAGATTTAAAACAAGGAGGTAAGGAACTGAAGGCATATTGCACAGTTTAACCGCCTATTTGGTGAAACCAACTGGCCGGAAGCTAAAAGATTTGCAATGTTCCATTGCGGTCTTCGAGACGAGTTAAAAGACATCATAGTTCAGATTGAGCCTCAACCTCAAACTTTTAGTGGTTTGGTTGACCTTGCCCTATGCTTAGACCATGGGCTAGCCATTCGGAAAGGTGAGAGGAGGTTGCCTAAAACTCGAGTCTTTCTTCGCTACAGGATTGCTAATTCTAGCACTAACGAAAATACAGAATGTATGGAAATAGGGGGTGTCCGTGGTCCTCCTACTGTAGAAGAAAAAGATTTGCAATGTAACAACAGCCAGTGTCTGTACTGTGGAAAGAAAGGTCACTTTGTTTGGGAGTGTTTCACCAAACCAAAGGATTGAGAAATTTCAAAGCAGAATGTTAGCATCACTGTGTCTAAAGAAGAGGAAAAACTAACCAGCTCCAAGGATAAGCAGGAGGACCCTTCCAGCTTGACTGAAACACCTCTGAATCAATAAGCAGCCAACACTCTACAGAGCTCAGTATTACCGCTCATTTTGATCACCACCCTAAATTTCAAACAAGAGGAAGTTGCGGTAGTGGCCATGCTAGACTCTGGGGCCACAGGCAATTTCATGGATACTACCTATGAGGGATCGCTACCATAAAGAAAAAGAGACCCGACACAGTCATGGCTCTAAACAGTTCTTTGCTGACTTACAGTCCAATCACCCACCAGACTCAACTAATGTGGCCATAAATGTCAAAATCATGAGGCATAACTAAGTTTTGAATTAATTGATGCACCACAGTTTGGAATAATTTTAGGAATGCCATGGTAAGCAGTTCATAATGCCAGCATAGACTGGGCTAAAAGGAACGTGACTTTTCCCTCAAATTGGTGTCACCAATCTTGTCAAAAACTGGTGCCTTTGACAAGACAACTAGGTTTCCAGTGATCATACATTTATCTCAACAGCTGACGAGCAAGACATAACCTTCCCTATGGAATAGGAAGACTGTCATGGCCTCTTCAGCGAACATCTGGCAGAAACGTTACCTCCTCATTGGGCATATGATCGCCAAATTGATCTGGTTCCTGGTGCTAAAATACCATGTAGTTGGATTTGTGCCATCACAGAGCAAGAGGACTCATACCTACTGAGTTACTTAGCTAAGTTTCTCCAGAATAGATTCTTTCGACCATCAAAATCTCAGGCAGTCTAGCCCTTATTCTTTGTTTATTAAAGCAGTGGGGAGCTTTGGCCCTGCATAGATTACAGAGCTCTTAATAACACCACTGTAAAGAACCAGTACCCCTTTCCACTCATTCCAGTACTGCTGGCTCAAGTTAAACATGCTAACTTCTGTACTAAACGTGATCTATGAGGGCCATACCATTTGGTTCACATTAGACCTGGAGATAAATGGAAGACTGCTTTTCGGGCCTGTTACAGGCTGTTTAAGTACTATTTGGACTATGTAATGCTCCTGTTGCATTTCAATTTTGGTCAACTATGTACTATGCAAAGTTCTAGATAAGCTTGTTATTGCATACATCAACAACATTCTTATCTATTCACAGTCCCAAAATGAGCACATCATCCATGTGAAAACAACCCTGACAGCTTTAAGACAAAATAGCTGTTATTGTAAGCTCATCAAATGTTTGGTTCACACCACCAAGGTGGAATTCTTAGGATTCATCATATCTCCTCAAAGCATCTTCATGGTTGAACTTAAGATTAAGAGCATTACTGATTGGCCTTAACCTCAACATTTTAAAGATTGTCCGATGATTGTTGAGGTTTGTAAATTTGTATAGGAGGTTCATTGATCATTTTTCTTCTAAAGTCACCTCCATTACTAAACTGCTTAAAAAGAGGGTATCATTTGCTTGGATTCATGAGCAACACCAGGCTTTTCAGGACTTGAAAAAGGCCTTCACTAGTGCCCCAAATCTATATCATCCAGACTTGTCTAAACCATGTATAGTTGAGTCAGTTGCCTCTGATAGAGCAATTGGAGCAATTCTTTCTCAGCAGGATTCTGAGAATGGCCAATTACATCCTGTTGCTTATCTGACCACAAATGTGTTACCAGCTGAAACAAACTACAGCATAGCTGTAAAAGAATTGCTGGCTATTTGAAAGGCTTCCAAGGAATGGAGACATTATTTGCATGGGGCCAAATGTCCTGTTAGTTTTTACCTACTGCCATTACCGCCAGTTTCGCAGGTGTGCCTGAGCACTGTCTACCAGACAACTAAGGTAGACCTTGTTCTTTGCAAAATTCTACTTCATTATCACCTTTTGCCCCCCCAAGTGATAACCAAAAAGTGGACGCCTTATCCTATTGCTACCTTGAGGAGACAGAAACTATCAATCAACCACCACCCATGATTGCCCGAGAACATATTATTGGAGTAGCTAACACAGAGATTATCCCCAAAAAATACATGCCTATAAAAAAACCTTTAATCTAAAAATCTCAGGTTTCAACTTTTGAGATCTGCAATGAGCTACACTTCCAGAAGAATAAGCTTAATATACCAGTTAAGACCTTACAATCAGAGATCCTTCAGTGGTGTCATGACCATCCATTAGCTGGGCACCCAGGTCATACCAGAAACCCGGAATTAGTAAACTGCAATTTTTGGTGGCCATGCTGAAGACAAGATGTTTTCACCTTTGTTTAGCAATGTGACATCTGTAGTCAAGCCAAATCAGACCACTCAAAAAGGAAATTGCCACTTTCAACGAGTTTCCATGTAGCAACAGATGGCCAAATTGAGCGGATTAACCAAGAGTTGAAGAAACCTTTGTTGCTTCACCCTCAGGTCTATTTGTTATTGTGGGAAGCCGAGTTCCCTTACAACAGCTCGCATCATGCAGCCCTTCACATGTCACCATTCTACGCAAACTAAGGATATCACCCTAGGTATCTACCTTTATTACAGCCTTTTTGTCAAAGTTCCATTCCCTGTCTCACCCTGCACCTCAAACACATGGCGCAGCTAGCACAGACAATGTGATGCAATGTCATGAAGACCAGTACTCATTACAAACAGGTCGCTGAAACAGGTCGCTGACTGTCGTCAACAGCCTGGTCCTTCTTACTCGCTTGGAGACAAAGTGTGTAACTCTATAAAAAAAATGTAACCTTCAAACACCGCCATTGTTTCCACTCACGTTTTATTAGGCCATTTGAAGTACACTTTCAGATTAATCCAGTAACCTTTAAGGTTAAACTTCCTCGGTCTATGAAGATTCATCCTGTTTTTCATACTTCCTTGCTAAAACCAGTTGTGTCCAAATCTCGCTCCTGACTACCCCCTTTGTTAGTACTAACTTCTAAGTTAGTGCTATCAAGGACATGCAAATGTGCAATGGTCACCAGTGTTATCTTGTTGCCTGGAAAGAGTATTGTCCTGATTAAGATTCCTGGGAGCCCGCAACTGCCATTCATGCTCCCCTCCTGTTACGTTGCTTCCATGCTCGCCACCGCCAGTGAGAGTCTCTGTTTCTCTTTTAGTGATGGACTTTTTGGGGTAAGTGATGACAAACTCTGCGTCGCAAATATTAAAACAAGTATTAAAAGTCCACGTTATCAGCATGTTTGTACCAATAATGTTCCAATGCTTAAACAACAAGATATGTTGTATTACTGTAATGTCTTTATTGTTATCGTTTTGTGTGCTTAAACACTCATGCCAATAAGGGGCTTCACTATGTGACACATTTGCTTGTGCTGACTCTGATGACTCATACGTTCTTTCCCTTTGGCAGCAGGTGTCAGTTCTGGAACATAATCAAATGACCTGATGACTCATTTATTTGTGCTGACTCTGGTGACTTCATTGTTATTTCCCTTTAGCAGCAGGTGTTTGTCTGGAACATGCTTACATGACCTGCTGACCCTGATGGCTCATCTGTTTGTGCTGACTCTGATGACTTTATTGTTGTTTCGCTTTGGCAGCAGGTGCAATTCTGGAACATGCTTGAGGGCACCGCCTTCTGAGATGGCATCCTCTATTTAAAGAGGTTGTGTCCTTTCAGCTGAGCTTGCTATTCATATTTGGTTTTGAAAGGAGGTGCCACATAGAGGAGCCAAACACCCAAGAGGTTCTCTCGATTCCAGAGTGCTGTTTAGGTCTTCCTACAGATCAAGGCTGCATGGGTTTCCTGACACCCCGCTCTCTAACTGTGTGCTTTCAGTCCTCGCTCATCTTCTTCAGAAGTTTGGATGAGGTACCGCGTTCTGGTTCCCAGGCAGAATTTTATTGGGCAAACTGGGAAAAAACAGCACTCCGGTAAGGTGGCAAGTTGGGGGGGCACGTTTAGGTCTGCACTAGTGGTTGGTGAAGGGGGATCAACCAACCATAGCATGAGAGATACATTGGGAACTAAATCCTAGTTCCCCCTCAGTGGAGATTTATCTTTGGATATTTAGGCTTGTTGTGGGAACTCGCAATGGATCTTGAAAAGAACTGTTACAGCTTTTGATTCAGGAATATAGAGAACGTTGTGTTTTTTAACATGAAGAACTGTAATTCTGGACTTTCGTCTTTTAGTGGAAACAACCAGCGTTTTCCTGTGCAAAATGTAAAAACAATTCTTTGTGAAAAGTAAAACTAAGAATTGTTGACTAACCTTTTTTCTTCCAGGTCTCCTTCCTTGCAGTATCCACCCTCACTTCCCTACCACCCAAATGGCCACATCGATACTCTGGTGATATATAAAACTCAAGAGTCGGTGCTGCCATAAGGAAGGCATCTTGAGAGCATTACTTCCAAGGAAATGGGCCTGACAGGGGGTTGGCCTGCGGCCAAGCCCTACATTCAACCCATTGGTGCAGCCCCCTCCCTAAGCCACTTCAGGTCTTGGTGACCCCATCCACCAGGGTCTTTTTACTTTTATGGGGAGGGGTGGCACATTGCCCCCCTTCCCTAGCCACAAAGGGCCCCAGAGAGCCTATCCCCTGGGGCCTTTTTTTTAATATAGAAGGGAACACAGCTCCCCTCCCTGAGCCTATAGTGGCCTCAGGGACCCCATTCCCTGGAGCCAAATGATATTTGTTAATTGGGTGGGTGTACCTGCCCCCATTCACGAGCCATAAGGGGCCCCATTCCCCGTAGTAAAATCATATATTTTAAGGGAAGGGGGTGATGGCTTCCCTCCCTGAGACAATATTGGGCCTCCTGAAGACCACATCCCCCAGGGCCTTCTTTATTTTTATTTTTATATAGGGTAGTGGGGCATGTGGTCCCCCTCCCTGTGCCTATAATGCCACCGGGGACCCCATTTCCCGGTGCCTCAGGAGTTCCTGGGTGGGCGCCCCGGTGTCCACCTGGAACACCTACCAAACAGTATGTTTGGGGGGGAACAGGGCCTGCCCCACCAGCTCCCCACTTGCACACATCCTGGGTTCTGTGAAAGCCGGCATTGCCCCTGCCGACGGGAGCAGCTGTTTCTGCTTGCTCCCAGCGGGCACGAGCAATCTGAGTTTCCCTGCCTGGAAGTCTGCTCCCACCCAACAGGAGCATTTTCAAAGCTCCAGCCATGTGGGACTATCCTTGCTTCCCCTGCCTGCGCTCCTGGGGGCAGCAAAACTACTGTGTCCCAGGGTGGGTTCCACAGGACACAGTATATGGGCTGGCCCTGGGCTATGCGGTCTGTGGGGTCCTTTTTGGACTTGGAAAATGCATGGGGATTTTGTGTTTTGGGACACTCCCCCCCCCCGCCCTTTTTCTCGGCTCCTGCTTGACTGATTACTATATATATATATATCCTACTGATGATAGCCAGTAGGTAGTTATAGCTAGGACCAAAGTTTCCATAGGAAAAGCATTTTTTGTTTTGCCGATAACATTGGCGCTGCTTAACGTATCTTCACGAAATTTCCCCCAAAACTTCCCTTTTTTGGTTCAGCTGCTGTGTTGAAAGTTTTGGGGTGATTTGTCAAGTGGGGGCTGAGAAAAAAGGGGGGTTCCAACATGCATTTTCCCCATGTTATGTCTATGGGGATTTTTCATTTTTGAACACGACTACGGTATTATACCAAATTTAGCAGAAAGCTAGATGTTGGTTCGGAAAGAGTGCTTTTTGTGTTTTGGTGTAAATCCGTTCAGTAGTTTCAGAGATATTTAGGTTTAAAAAATATAGATATCTGAGAGCCCAAAATCCTACTGAAATGTTATTGGCTGCCAACTCTTCAACCAGGAAGTGTTGCCAGCCATCTTGAGACCAATATGCATGATAGCACCCTATTGAAATGCATTGTAGTGAATGGCAGGTTTTGAGGGTCACAAAAAGGAGAAGGTATAAAGGGTGATAACAGATTTTAGTTAAAATATAAATAATTTGTTGATGGTATTATACTAATTTTAGGAAGTGTGATGTGTTCTAAGGTGATTTTACCCTGTGGAAAAGCCTTCTGCTGGGATTTCAAGAATCATATTTGAGAGAAAACTGTTTTCTCATGATTTCCCCATTAGAGGTTATGGAAGGTGCTCCAGAAGCAAAAATAAGAGCATATTTTCTGTAAATTCACACTATCTTTCTCAGCTATATGAAAATGAAGTCTGACAGTTGATTCTCTTGTGTTCTACTGCAGCCTCCCAGAGTGTTCTAAAGAACATCTAGAGCGCTAACAGTGTTGTTTATAACAAAAGTGTGGCACACCTGATGCCATGTTGATTGAATCAAACTGGTAAAACTTAAAACATTTAATTTAGAAAGGAACAAAATGTGGGGGGTTCAATTTGTCATAGAAATTACAATTAGTGATGTAGAAAGAAAAAATAGGACACATTTTAAGTGAGTTCTCAAATATCTTCCTCTTCTATTTTATTAAAACATTCTGACATGCCGACTGAAACATGCACTTTCAACATATGCACACATGCAGACTGAAACATGCACTTTCAATGCCGCCAGCAGACTGCCAGTTAACTCCCTGGTGATCAGCAGTTTTACTACAGTGTTCTAATGAGCAACTAGAGTGCTTATTCTGAATTTATGCCAAAGGTGTGGCACATATGAACGCCATCTTGATGTAATCACAGTAGAAAACTGAAAGCATTTTCTATTGAGGATACTGCAATAAATGATGAAATTCGGGCGCTTCATAACAAATATGTCTCCCAAGATGGCCACGGGAGAAAAAAGAGCCCAAATATATCACAAATGTCACCCAAATGTAGCCCAAGTGTAGCCCAATGACAGCAGTGTGCAAAAACACTTAAACAGTTTTTTTTTTTTGCAGTTTTATATAGCGCAGACGTGACCCAAAGGTATGGAGTGCTTTACATGAGCATCAGTTACATTACATAAGGACACATTCATTTTGGTTTTAGGCATGGGGAGATTAAGTGATATGCCCAGAATCACAGGATGTCGAGCTGACGCCGAAACTCGTACCTGGTTTCCCAGTAGCAAAGTTTGCAGTTCTGGCTCTAACGCCACATTCTCTCCCTTAAGTGTAACATGATCAATTGATCAACTGGATAAAAAAAACATAAAGATAGCAAATTATTTAAAAGTGCTTTGTTGCTATTTGAAAACTAAGAAAATATGTAGTTATTTTAGTTGTTTAGAGCACTGATCATAATTTCTATGGGAGTAAGACAGTCTCATGGACGAGGGTGCTGAGGCAACAAGTTGACCACGCTGTGCAGGTGGAAGGGGCAGTGGCAGCACAATGGACCATGGGGCAGGGAAGGGGGCAGGGCAATAAGCGACCATGCAGTACAGGCAAGAGGCTGTGGCAATATAAAAGACCATTGAGGGCAGAAGGAAGAGGCAGTGGCAGTGCAATCATACATGCCAACAGACCCAATTTAGGCAGGAGACTCCCGATGTTTTTAAGCCCAAAAGGCCTTTATTTTATTTGTCTCCTGCCTAAAATCTCCTCTTTTTCAATGTAAGTCAATGGGGAAAATCAATTCCCAAAGTTTTTTTTTCAAAATCTTTCTCTTACCAAGTTCAAAATGTTGGCAAGTTTGGTACATTGGATCATGGAGGGCAGGACGAATGGGGAAGGGACACAGACTTGGATAAGAGAGGGCAGGAGGGAGATGGGCAGGGGCAACAAACTGACATTACAGGGCAGGCGTCAGGGTTTGCAGCAGCACAATACATTACACAGGACAAGTGGAACGGCAGTGCAGCAAACAGACCATGGAAAGCAATAGGGAGGGAACAGGGCCATGCACATGGACAACAGAGAGCAGAGGGGAAAGTGGCAAGGGCAGCAAGCTGACCATAGAAGACAGACAGGAGGGACAGTTGCAGCATAACGGACCATGAAGGGCAGGAGGGAGGGGGCAGGGGAGCGACAGCGGACCAAACAAGGCAGGAGGGAGGGGATAGGGGTCTGCACATGGAAAACGGAGGGAATGAGCAGCAAGCTGACCATGGAGGGCAGGTGGGATGGGCACTGGAAGCACAACATACCATTGAGGGCAACAGTGAGACTATAATGGCATACACAGAGACAACGGAGGGAAGGTGGAAGGGGGCCTGGGGTGGCAAGCTGACCACACAGGTCAGGTGGGAGGGGCTGTGGCAGTGGAGAAGACCATGCATGGCAAGCGGGAGGGTTAGTGGCAGCACAACAGCCATGGTGGGCAAGAGGGAGGGGGCAAGGGCATGCACAAAGGACCATGGAGGACAGAAGGGAGGAGTAGGAGCTGGACACATACAAAAGAGGGCAGGGGAAGGGACTTCACAACAGACCATGCTGGGCAGACAAGAGGAGCAGTTGCAGCACAACAGAGCATGGAGGACAGAAGGGAGTGGCAGCAAAATGGACCATGGATGACAGGTGGCAGGGAATAGGGACATGGAACTTGGACAGGCAGGGTGGAGCTGGGAGGGACAGGGGGCAACCATCTGACCAAGCTAGGCAGGTGGGAGGGGCATTGGCAGCCCAACAGAACACTCAGAGTAGATGGGGGTTGGCAGCCCATGGAATATGGTGGTCAGAAAGGACGGAGCAGGGGCATGCACACAGACATCAGAATTGAGGAACGGAGGGCAGGAGGAGTGGGCAGGGACATCAAGCCAAATGGAAGGCAGTGGCAGCACATCGGACCATGCAGGGCAGGAGGGAGGGGCTGGTGCATGGACTCAGACAACAGAGGGTAGGGGTTGAGGTGGATGGGGCAGCAAGCTCACTGTTTAGGGAAGGCAGGAAGGACAGTGGCAGAACATCGGCCACACATGGCTGTAATGAGGGAGCAGGGACATGGACAATGGATGGCAAGGAGGAGGAGGCAGGAGCAACAAGCTTGGGTGGAGGTAGCACAATACCAGGCCCTGCGTTCAACCCCACCCCCACTGTGCATTGCAATGGGCATCTTACTTCACGTTAAAAAAAACCTTAGAAATTCACTGAAAGAACCAAAGGTTACAGGGACGTTATAGTTAGGCTCAGATATCACTCGTACACAACCAGTGAAATTCAGCAGTTATAGTAAGCTGAGCTAACTATAACTCGCGCCCCCGCAATGCACTGCTTATGACCTCACATTTTACATCACTCATGACATGGTAAGTGAAATCACTGATGACATCACTGATCATATCTCAAATGACATCACTGATGACATCATCCACAAAATCAACAACGCACCCACTCACACCATTTGGAACCTTTCATATACCCACTCCCACACAACCATTCACAACCCCATTCACAGACCCATACCAGCACTTACATACCCACTCACTGATTCATAGATATACACACAAATCCACTCACTCATCCATACAGCCACTCATACACCCACTCACTCACTAATACAGCCACTGACACATCCACTCATACATCCATACAGCCACTCATACACTGAGTCATTCAACCATAAAGCTACTCACACACCTACTCACTCACCCATACAGTCAATCACAGCCGCTTACTCACCCATACAGTTACACACACACACTTACTCATACATATACTAACACATACTCACTCACCTATTCAGTCACTGACACAAGCACATCCATACAGCCACTCTCACATTCACTCACTCATCCATACAGTCACTCATATACCCCATGACTCACCTATACTGCCTTTCACATACCAAGTTGCTCACACATATACCACTGACACATCCACTCACACAGCCAAACACATACTCACTCACCCACACAGCCCCTCACACACACACTCGCTAACCCATAAAGCCACTGACTCACCAACTCACTCATCCATACAGGAAGTCACACGCCCCTTCACCTACCCACACAGACACTCATACAGGTACTCAGGCAACCAATCAAACACCCATACAGCCACTCGTACCCACTCACACACCCATACAGCCACTTAGACACCAACTGATAGACTGTTACAAACATTCACACAATCTGTCACTCACCCATACATTCACTGAGACACCTAATCACTCACTTATACAGTCAGTTACACACTCACTGAATCATCCATACAGGCACTAATACACCCACTGATTCACCAATACACCTTGGTATATATATTTAACACTCATAAACTTTTTTATTCATAATAATTATACCTTGTCACTTATATATTATAAAATATTTAGAAACATTATTTCAGTGTTGCACTAATTTCTGCCAAAACAGAATAGTTCCAAATCTTTTTTTTATCAATAGTAAGATAATCGTCTTTATATACCTGTGAAGTATAATAGGAAAGCTGCCTTTTCTGCATGGTGAACTCTGGATTTTTCACTTTTGCTGAACCTTATTTTTGTTGCTGGCTTTAGAAATCTGTGTATTTTAATCCTGCTAACCAGTAGTTAAGTGCCTGTGCTCCCCTTTTAAACATGGTTGGATTTGCATACTCCTAATTAGCATTTCTAACTTGTCTGTAGGTTTCTAGTATATGGTACAGAATACACCCAGGGCTTGAAACTAAAATGCCACTAGTGGACTGTGGCATCTATTGTTCCATCCACAACAGTGGCAGTGTAAACATGGCTTCACGCCTACCATTGTAGCCTGACTGTAGCAATTTAAAAACTGCATTTTGACCTGTCAAATCCTTATGACACATCAAAACTTTTAAATATGAATAACCTAGATACCTGATCCTCCTTGACCTCTCAGCAGTGTTCTACACCGTTTCCCACCACACCCTCACCAAGAGTCTCCACCACATCGGTATCCAGGGAGATGCCCTCAAACGGATTGCATCCTTCCTCACAGTGCAAACCCAGAGAACCCGCTTACCACCCTTCACGCCGGAACCCAAGAGCATCATCTGCGGCGTCCCACAAGGTTCAACCTTCAGCATCGCCCTGTTCAACACCTACATGACTCCCCCTGACCAACATCGGCAGAACCCATGGCCTCAACATCATTTCCTACGCAGACAATACCCAGCTCGTTCTCTCGCTCTCAGAGGACCTCTCCACCACCAGGACCAACTTCCACAACTGCATGACGAGTGTCGCCGAATGGATGAAGACCAACTGCCTGAAGCTCAACACGGACAAGACTGAAGTGCTGATCTTTGGAAACAACACCTCCCCATGGAACGACACCCGGTGGCCATCCAAACTCGGACCCACCCCTACACCAACATGCCCGCAACCTTGACATCATCCTGGACAGTAAACTCACCATGAAACACCAGATGAACACAGTCCCTTCTGCCTGCTTCCACACCTTTTGCATGCTCCGAAAGGTCTTCAGATGGCTTCCCGTCAAAACCAGAAAAATCATCACCGAGCCCTAGTCACCAGCCTACTCGACCACAGCAACGTGCTCTACGCAGGAATCACCACCCAACTCTTGAAGAGACTCAAGACAATACAGAACTCAGCTGCCAGACCCATCCTCAACCTCCCCAACAAACTCACATCACTCTCCACCTCAGCAACCTCCACTGGCTCCCTTTCCACAAAAAATGCCAATTCACGATGGTGATACACGCCTACAAGGACCTCCACAACCAAAGAACAGCATGCATCAACCACCGCCTGAACTGCCACCAACCCTCCAGACTCCTGCGTTCCTCCTGCCTCGACATTTGCTCACACTCCCCGCATCCATAAAAGCCACAGCAGAGGTCACTCCTTCTCCTACATTGCTGCCAAGGCCTGGCCCGACCTTCCCCTCCACCTCTGAACAGTATCTTCTCTCACAGAGAGACTCAAGACCTGGCTATTTGAGTAAGGCAAACAGGATCTACTACAAAAGTAGGTTGGTCAGGTGCAGGAAACCGCATTGGGTAGCGAGGGGTCACGAGTCACCCCCCCACCCACTAGCTAGTGCCACGCATAAATGTGGCACCTCCAGACACCCACTTCAGAACACTTTCTGAATCTGCAGAAGATCAGAAGGGAAATGGACCTGCTGTCTGTGACCTAAGAGGAGCCCTGAATATCTGAGGCTGTTCCCTCTTGTACCTAGGACAAAGAAGTAGACTCAAAAGGTCAGTTGACTTGGCTTAAAAGCCTATGTCAGAAGGTAAAATCTGTTGACCAGGATGAAATTGGTTGTTGTATACGACCTACGCTTCATCGCGGTTGGCCTTAAGTTCCACCTAGGTTCCAGTCTACCATTAACTATCATTGGCGCTTTGTGTTTTTCTGGCACAATTTCTACTTAAAATGCAAAAAAAATAATATCTCCAGTTCTACAAATTGGATTTTTGTCATTTCTCTGTGATTTTCTTTATTGAGTTTTAATCTATTTTTCTAATTTGGTTTGGAATTTTTATTGATTTGTATTTTGTCTTTATTACTGTTTTCGTACTGCATATATACTTTACACATTGACCTACGTTAGGCCTGCCTTCTCTGTGCCATAGTTACCGGGGGTTCAAGTCAGGTTAATTTAGTAACTTTGCGGGTTCACCCTGGGAAGGGTTGTGACAATTCTCGTAGGTTGGGAGACACCCACCCCAACTAATGATCTCATTTCTTGCAAGTATACTTCATTAACAATCCAATACCTTAAGTGATGACAAGAAGCAGCATAATTTCTCATCATGATAGATATGATTCTATCAGGATGTTTTACTCCTTTTACGTTAATACTAATCACTCCATATAAAATGCAAAGAAGAAGCAAAAATATAATGAATAGCTCTTTAACTATAAACTTGTATCATGCTTGCCTTATATACTTTTTAACAGAAGCGGACCACATTTCTTACATCTTGCATCATTTAAAATAGATATTGTTAATTTATCTCCAATGCTCCTTAAAATAGTACAGAATTTGTATGAATTAATTACGTGATGTCATTCATCTCCAAATTAAGCTCGTGAGGAGGCTTATCTGAATAGTGAAATATATTACAGGAAGGAAAGAGTTAATTAGACCATGAATTTCCTAACTCCTATTTGTTAGTTACATGCATGCCAACACAGACAGCGGTAATCTCCTGTCTATTCAAAAGGAAGTCAAACAGTGGCTGCCAGGATAGGGGAGACCCGGCGTATGCGCTAGAACGACAGCTTATGGGACGCCACACACTACATACGCTTTTGTACTCGGCTCAGCTGCGGGGTGCGTTGCCATCGGCCACACGGGTGGTCTTTTTGATATGGAGACAAGCATTGCGGCGCATGGGTTGGTGGAATGTACTGACTCAGGAGACCCCACTGTGGAATAATGGGCGCTTGCCCCAATTGGCGGCCCTTTCGGGCTTTCAGGGATGGGACAACATTGGTGTCTCCACCCTGGGGGATGTCCTGAGGGGCACGACACTAAAGCCCTTTCGGGATTTCCAGAAGGAGTTCCTCATGCCGCAGTCACAATTCTATCGATACCTTCAGTTCCGACATGCCCTGTCCCCCAGTCTGCGGGGTCTGGAATCCCTCCCTGAATTTAGCCCTTTAGAAGCTAAAGTTTTTATGGGGGACCTGAAAGAAAAGAAGATTTCCCAAATCTACCAGTCCCTGGTCACTCACTGCTCCCCCGCACTTCAGAAGCTCCGGGGGGACTGGGAGGGAGATGTGGGCGGTTTGGACGAGGAAGACTGGACGGAAGCCCTGGCAGCCCCGCGGGGGCGGCTATAGCAATGCGACTCCGCCTGATCCAATTCAAATACCTCCACAGGGTCTATTTTACTAGAGCAAGGTTGTGGCGGGCGGGATTGATTGCCTCTCCGGAGTGTCTCCGCTGTGGACGGGAGGAGGGTACCTTCATACACACAGTCTGGGGTGCATATCGCTGGATAGATTTTGGAGGGGGGTGTTCACATATCTTTCTGAAGTCTTGGGATGGGAGCTTCCACGCACACCGCAGTTGGCCCTGCTGCATGTTATGGCAGGAATAGGTGGTAATGCATGCAAACGACATCTCTTGGTGTTGGGCTTTACACTGGCGAAGCGAGACATTGCTAAGGGGTGGAAGGCGGTGCGGGCCCCATCGGTGGCTGCCTGGAAAAATGGATTAGATTTTTGTATGGGACTGGAGCAACCTATCTTTGTAGCCAGGGGATGCCCGCGTAAGCATTATAAGATATGGCAACGATGGGCGGAGTACCGGGGCCTATGGTTGGAACCGCCAGCGAGGGTGGAGCCTTAGTTACCGGGTTGAGATTCTGGGTCTGTGAAGGTGGAGGGAGGGGGAGCTGGGAGGGCGAGTATATTGGTGTTAAGGATATTTGTATATACATCAAGGCGGTGGCTGAGAGTCTGTGGTATCAGTGCGATCTTTAGGGGGGGTGAAGGAGGGAGGGAGTTGGGGGGGGATTAGTATTATTTAATGTGTTTTTGTTATGCATAGTTGATTTGGCAAAACAAAAGTCGATTGTTATAATGCCTAAGCTCAGTCTGATTTGGCAGATGTCTCTGGTGTGCAGAGCCCTGCGTTATATGTGCAAATTGACGAATAAAATATGTTTTAAAAAAAAAAAACAGTGGCTGCCAGGATTTTGGAGTTGTTTTTATGATCCATGGGCAATTAGTTAGCGTCTGATGTCACAACTAAGTCAGAGCAGGGAAGTCCATTTCAAAACCCAGTTATATTTGCAAGTAGGAATTTTCATTTTATCTGACCTAAATAATGGATTTTCAAATTTAATATGCAAATAATATTAATTTGATCATTTTAAAAGATGTAAAAAGTCTCAGTTACAGATTTTACACCAAAATTATTTATTGATGAATAATTACTCATCGCCAAAAGGGGAAAGCCCATTGGTCTCATCGGAAAACTCCGTCACAGAATTGAAAACCTATCTACCTAATGCGTCTCTTCATTGTATTCCCCTGCGCTATAACTCTTTATCCGGAAGAACTCTATGAACTTCTATGTTAGTCATTTTACAACCTCTGAATGCAGTTGCTTTTAGTCGCTATAAAACTCAATTTTTGTTGTATTATAGCTCGAGTATAAGCTATATAGGTTCCTCCATGAAGATACTTAAGCAAAGGTGGCAGAAACATATTCAAGCTATTAAAAATCATGAAAAATAATGCCCCATAGCAATTTATTTTAACATGGAACAATTTTGATCATCTGAGAGATTTGAAACTATCGGTTATTAAATATGCACCTATGAAAATATACGTGGTGGAAAGAGTGAAAAAGATAATAGAGAAAGATAGTCCTCTGAATCGAGAGGTTCAATGTGGTTAGAGAAGGACTAAACACCAATATGAACTTTGCAGTATTATTTAATTTTTCAGATAAGCCAATGGCTTGATTAGAAAATGAATAAGGCCATATACTACTTTAAGGTGTTTAGGGATGCATTTACAAAAAATATTTTTTACAAATGATAAGAGATAAGTAATGTGGTTCCATTCTAATATTAAAGTATATTAGGCAAGCTTGACAATGTTTCATAGAAAACTCTAGATTATAGTTTTGCTGCTTCTTCTGTGCTTTTTTGATGGAATGACAAGTATTAACTTAATAAACTGATGTACAACGTTGTGATAGAATCATAAGTATCATGATGAGATATTATGCTGATTCTTGTCATCACTTAAGGTACTGGATAGCTAATGTTAATAATGTGTACTTCACATGTATGTATTCAGACGGTTATTCTATTATTGATAAAAAGATTCAGAATTATTCTGTATTGGCAGAAATTAGTGCAAATTTGAAATAGGAATGGTTCTAAATGTTTATACCTTAAATGATGAGGTGTATTATTATTATGAGTATTTGCTGTCTGTTTAGAAATAAGAATGAGTATTGAAGACTCCTTGAGAGTCATTTGCATATTTGGGAAAATTACCATAAAACATTTTTTATGTAACTAGGAAAATAAAACTTACAAAGGCCAAAAATAAATGTGAAAAAAAATAGATAGCTAACATGCATGCTTCCTATGGCTATTTGAGTGCTGTTGTGTGTATTACTGGAGTTTCACTAATGAATTATTCAATGTTTTATTGTTTATTCAAAATAATTGTATATGCATTTTATAATTGTTATGTGTATATGTTTTTGGTATTGTTTCTAAAGCCCTTAAAAGCAGAAGTTTAATACCACAAAACACTGTTTTGGCTATTTCAATTTGCGCGATAAGATAGATAAGAGAGTACATCAAATAAAAAAAAGAAACCACTCTGATTGGCCGAGAGGGCATTTTTTGCCGTCAGCCCCCTCGGTACTGCAGGACCAGTACCGGTCCCGCGCTATTGAGCAATCAGCAGGACTTAGCAAGGCCTCCTGTGAGGTCCCACCGTGATAGCACAGGGTACTGGGGGGCCATACAAGTGTTAGAACGAGAAGCTTGCACCTTCCTGCAATACCTTGGAGTGCTGTTTGTGCGGCGGTACAACGAGAGCACAGCGGTACTGCGCAACAAAAATTTAAAAAGAATTGAAAAAGTGGGGTAGGTGACAGGGATGGTTGGCCAGCAACAGGGCTTCGGCCACACGCGGAGGGTTAGCGCAAGCCCTGGCTGCACGCCAGGCCCTGTAACCAATTGAAGCCATGTGTGGTAGGGTGTTGGCCGTCCACTGGAGGATGGGTACAGGGTAACGTCGCAGGCCAGGCACTGCTTCCAATCCCATTCTGTGCACGGTCAAAAGCAATGATCTGTGACAAAGTTCGGTGAATATGATAAAAAAAAAAGAAATTAACTGAAAGAAACAAAGTTAAAGTGACGTCATAGTAAGGTATGGTAATAAGATTTTACTTAAAAGCACCATAGAAATTTACTGAAAAAAACAAAGGTTAAAGGTAAATGCTATAGTTAGGTACAGTAATAATATCTTACTTTACGTTAAAGAAAAACCCTAGAAAATCACTTAGAAAAAACAGAAGGTAAAGTAACGTTATAGATATGCCTTGTAACAAAATAATGCTGAAATTTACCAGTCATTGTCTACTGGGCTAACTATAACTTGCACCCATGCCATTCACTGCTTATGACCACACATATTATATTGCTTCTAACATGTTGTGATCGACATCACTGTTGACATCTCAAACGATATACTTGATGACATTACTGATGAAATCACTGACAACATCATAGTCATGTACAGCATAGAGTTCCCAAATTTAAGGAATGGCTGCGTGATCTAATTTACTGCCAAGATCAACTTCACATCTATGCTGAATTGCTACCGCCATCCTCCCGCCCGCGTGGCATGTGGGCCCTCCTCCAGACATACCTTCTAGAGCACGCCACCACCTCCGACACAGACGCTGAGCCCACTACTGGGGGAGGCAGGTCTGAGGATACTGCGACTTAACACAAGTGGGTATATACCTGAAACCAAGCACAACACTTAGGGGCACAACAGGGTCTATACAAAAGGTTCTTCTAAAGTCACCCAGGTGATTGACATGTGGGAAGGGTCAACCTACACCTTCAGTCAGTGGGAAGCGGTAATGTTTGTTGGTTCTGTTCTGCATTGCGACTCGTAAATTACGCATACAGCCTTGCTAAACTAGCTGCCCATTTCTCTCACCTGACGCGGCCGGCCCGAAGTGGTTGTAGGCGGCTTGCTGTGTATGGCCCCCTAGCTGAGACTATACTCCCTTTATGTTTCTTTGCACTGCCGGCCCGTCTCGGGATGTAGGCACAGAGCTGTGTTCGTAACATCTGAAATACAATAAAGTTTAAAAAAAAAAATGTACAGCATAGAGTTACTGAGTTTGTCTGGGTGAATCCATAGCATAGTCCACTCATGTAAATTCACCAGGATGCAAGGTAGCACTCTGTGGATAAAAACACAGTCCGAGTTTGTATTTACAGTCCCTATCATCCCACATACACACACTATGGCACTTCAAGATTTCATTTTTCCCTGGCTCAGTTCATAATCAGATTCCAGGCCTTTGTCGCCCTACTGGGCCAAGTGAATTACTCTGCTCTCCAGTGGAGGGATCAAAGGCCTCCCCACACAATAGGGCAATTAATAGTGCTTGACCTAGTTCCTGGGACTCGAAAGGGGCAGAGAGGATATCTCCATCTGATAATTAGCTTATCACACTGCAGCCCAGGTCCACTTGAACAAAGAGGAAGCCCAAAGCTCTGGATCCAGCGCAGGAGGAGTTCACCTTTGAAGTTTTGGTGGAAAGGGATCAGGCAGTTGGGTCAGCTGGGGACAGTGTTAAGGAGCTACCAGGAACAACTTTAAGTCGCCATTTTGGATTGTCCCAGAATGCTGTGCAGGCCCTGTATTCCACTAACACACTGGTGACATTCAGGACGCCAAAAGGTTCTGGTGTCAGGTGAGTGCGGCAGGGAGATGTTTTGCTGGCTGGTTGCGGATGGGTGGCGCAATATGCCCCCACTAGCAGAAGAATAGTACTAGGAGCCAAGCAGAGAATAAGATCTGGCGCAGCGAGCTAGGAGATCTAGCTCCACATAAAAAGCGCCCCATTTGGAGGCAAGGAGAAAAATCAGTCCTATGGGGCCAGAGTTGTGTCTCTGTAAAGGTTTGCCTCCAGAAGAAAGAAAAATGAAACACCAAGGGGCATATTCAGAAGGAGCTATCGCCGAATTAACGGCACTTTATCGTAGCCAAAGTCGTGATAAATTTACCTCCCCATTCACAAGCCGGTGTTAACAGCCCACAGCACTAGTTTACCCGCGAAAGCTGCCGCAAAAAACATTGCCACAGAGGACCCACTCAACTATCGCTAATGAGATGCAGAGTGGGCGTACCCGTGCCAAAAGGCACGACAACATCACACCTCAACATTCACAACGACCAGCCACATCGGCGATAAAAACACAAACCAGGCGATAAGGCGCATTAGCACCAGGAAATCTACACCTGCTCTGACCTGGTGTAAAGTCGGACGGCAGCCTGCAAACCACATGGCACCCTCCACATCATGCAGCCCCGCTCCGCAGGCCACCAGGTCTCATGTTTGGTGCTGGGTCTTGATTACTCCATGGCAGAGGACATACCAGTGCACCCGGCACCATCGCAGGCTGCACACCCGCTCAGCCCAATGGGTGCCATCAACTCTGGGATCCCGGAAGTGACGCCACATGGCGGTAGGCCCGCGCTGCCCGCTGGCTCTGGCCTACACTGCGGTCCAGCAGGGCACACAAAACCTGAGCTGTCCGGACCGCCGGGACGGGGCATCATCGCAGGCTGCACACCCGCTCAGCAGCTCAAGGTGCCACTGACTCAGTTCACCCAAAGTCACCGTCCCGTGGCGGGGTGCCTGTGCCGTCCGCAACGCCCCGTGTGCCACCAACCCTGTGCAACCCCAGTCTGCGCCACGTGGTGGTAGGCCCGTGCCGTACTCAAGGCCTTGGATGCCACTAACCCTGTGCAACCCCAGTCTGCGCCACGTGGTGGTAGGCCCGTGCCGTACTCAAGGCCTCGGATGCCACTAACCCTGTGCGCAACAACTCATGGGCCCTATATGAGTGCGAACCGTGGAGCGTCCGTCATCCAGTCACCACCGGAAGAGGGGAATGTGACGTCGTCGGCCCCTTATGTTGGCAGAGTCACATGGCCTGTGACGCCTGTGCCGGATGGGTGTGGTGTGTGTGAAAACCTGCCCTCAGGGAGTGGGTGTGACATGCTGACAACTAGACCAGTGACCTGCACACCACCAGCGAGTACGGCTGCGATGGGTAGCAATGAGGGCCCCCCCTCGGGGCGTAAGCGGAGTGGTCTGGCCTGCCGTACGCCGGACCAGCGCAGGGCTTGCAACAATGACCCGTGGGATCTGGGCGTGGTCCAGTCCATGTCCGGACAAGGAAGTGACTGATGCATGTGTCCCTGTTGTAGTGTTCACGGGACCCGGTACACAAAATGCAATGTCGCACCCTCTGACTGGCATCCCACAGGATGAACATCATTGACGCAAGGGAAGGCACTGTCCCCACATTCATCCACACATCCATACATGAATGACGTGAGACATTACACAGCAGTGCGTCACTGGATGTTTATCTGCACATCCAGTGCAGTCATGCAGCTGGAGCGGTACAGGGCAATGCCGAGCACACTACACAATATGGGCCCGTGGAGGGCCAGCCAGGGTACATCCGGGGATGACCTGTACTGCGGAAGGGGAAGGGTACAGTCCGCAGACTGTCCGCCGTGTCAATGGTCATCATGCAGGATGTGGCAGTCCATGTCGCTGTCCAAGGTGAGTGCATCGGAGTGTATCGGGGGTCAGTGGTAGGTCTTGGGGCCATGTGCGGCACCAAGCAGAAACAGGCAAGGTGGCGGAAATGAATGCTAGGACCTCCTTCTGATCTCAATTCCATCCACGTCCTCGTCCCCGGATGTGTGCTCTGCCCCACCTGTGGGTGTTGCAGTACCTGCTACGGCACTGTGTGCCACTGACACATCAGGGGCCGGAGGAGGATTGTCGGCCGCACTGTGTGGCAGTGACACATCAGGTGCCTGAGTGGATACGCCTGCCGCACTGGGAGGCACTGACACACCAGGGGGCGGAGATGTGGATGGTGTGGGGGCAGCAGCATTCATCATCACCACGCCTTGTGGCAGCAATGCCATGATGAAGACATGCAGGGCCTGGTAGATCCCAGCTACATTTCGCTGATGTGCAGCGGTGGCTGCCATCCTCTCCGCCTCCATCCGCACCATGTCCTCCATGAGCCTCCGCATGTGTGGCAGCTCACAGCTGGCATCGCTGGGGCCACTCTGAGCGGACTGGTATTCCTCCCTCCGCGTCATGACTCCAGCGATGTCAGTCAGGGCTCATTGGAGACCATGGGGCGGACATAGACACTCAAGGATGGCGTCCAGTTTGGAAGCCATGAGGTCGAACCCCACCCGCACCTGCTCGGACGTCTCCCTCTGGCCCTCCAGCACACGGCGTTGGAAGGCCATTTGTTGTTCCTGGGGGTCTTGGGAGAGTGCCGGGGCTGTGGGTGCCTCCTGCTGGGTGGTTTGGGTGGTGGGTGGGGTCTCATCGATGTAGCTGGGCTGCCCTGATCCTGAAGGTTGCTGGCGGATGAGGTCAATGATGTCTTGGATGGTTTGAGTGTCGATGCTGGTGTTGTCCTCGTCATCAGTGAAGAGTGGCTGTGACTTCTCTGCAGGAGGTGTTGACGATGCCCCTGCGATGTGAAGGGGAGATGGTGTGTTACGATGTGTCCACATGTATGTAGCCGCATGGTACAGGTTGACACTCAGACAGCATGGCATTGTACATTGTGACAATCTGTGGGTCTGGGCGAGGACCCAGGGTCATTGTGGGTGTGCACTGTGTCCTGCTTGCACGTGCATGTGTGCCATTGTGGCCCTCTCCCCCCGTCCCCCCAGTACCTGGTGGTCACTCACCCTGTTGCGGTTGTGTTGTGTCCTGTCGAGCAGTGTCCGGTCCCCCGACTCCAGCCACAGTCTCCACTCTGATGACTGTCGACACTAGCTCCTCCATGTCATCCAGCTCCAGCTGTGGCGCTGGGCCCCCACCTCCGGTCTGCGTTGCTGCCTTCTGGTTGGCGCTGAGTTTCTCCTTGGTCTTCCGCTTGATGTCATTCCATCGCCTCTTGACCTCGTCCATTGTCCGCTTGTGCTCTCCGACGGCATTCACCTTGTCGACGATGTCCCGCCATAATCCAGTTTTGGTGCCCAATGACACGTTGGAGGTGACGAAGAGTTGTTGATGGTGTTCCATCACCTCCATGTCTATGATCCTGTTCGCCTGTGGACTGAACTTGGTCTTCCTGGTCTTCTTGTCCTTGCCCTTCCCAGTCCCCGAGGTCCCAGGCTGGTCGTCCAGGGTGCTTGTGGGGTTGCGCTCGTCCTCTGCGCCTGCTCCGGCTGCCTCCATGGTGCTTGGGTGTTGGTCAGTTTGTGTGTGGGTGTATTTTCTACTTTTATGGTGATTTTTGACGCCTGCCAGGTGTGTGTTGCAGGCCTGGCGCTGCTTGTCGCTGATTTCCTCATCGCGCTTTGGCCCATCGCGTGTTTTTTGGTGTTGTGGTTTGTGTTTTTATCTCCATCGTGGTGGTTGTATCGCGGACATTGTCCGCGGTTTGGGCAGACTATCGCATGGTACCGCCTTGTTGTGAATTCCACGTTGACACGGGGTTATTTTCCCGCGCTAGGCTGCGATATTGAAAGTTGTGTTACGCTACTCTTGCAGTAGTTATCACACGTTCTTGTGAATATACCCCCAAGCGCATAGTGCTTTGCTGGAATACTTTGTTCCAGGGTCCCAAATGCAAAAACAACAATTGATGGACAGAATGCAGAACAATGTCATACATTCACCCCAGTACAAAGATCTGGGCCTAAATCCATCGTTTTTTTGCTCATCATGCCATTCCAGTTGGGACTCAGCCATATGCAAATCAGTATTGACCCTGCGCCCAATGGGAACAGTCCAGCACGAAATGCCAGGATAGGTCCTCCCTGGACTGGAAACAAGTATCCTAGGAAACGTTTCGGGCTTTCAGCCCTCATCAGCAGGATAGCTTGACTGCAGTGTCATGGAGAGCACGGGACCCACGTCTGGGCATACCCGTCCCTCTCGGGGTGACAAATGCAAAAACAACAATTGATGGACAGAATGCAGAACAATGTCATTCATTCACCCAAGTACAAAGATCTGGGCCTAAATCCATCGTTTTTTTGCTCACCATGCCATTCCAGTTTGGACCCAGCCATATGCAAATCAGTCTTGACCCTGCGCCCAATGGGAAGAGTCCAGCCCGAACTGCCAGGCCAGGTCCTCCCTGGACTGGAAACAAGCATCCTAGGAGCGGTTTCGGGCTTTCAGCCCTCATCAGCCAGGATAGCTTGACTCCAGTGGCATGGAGAGCACGGGACCCACGTCTGGGCATACTCGTCCCACTCGGGGTGACAAATGCAAAAACAACAATTGATGGACAGAATGCAGAACAATGTCATACATTCACCCCAGTACAAAGATCTGGGCCTAAATCCATCGTTTCTTTGCTCTCCATGCCATTCCAGTTTGGACCCAGCCATATGCAAATCAGTCTTGACCCTGCGCGCAATGGGAACAATCCAGCCAAAACTGCCAGGCCAGGTCCTCCCTGGACTGGAAACAAGCATCCTAGGACCGGTTTCGGGCTTTCAGCCCTCATCAGCCAGGATAGCTTGACTCCAGTGGCATGGAGAGCACGGGCCCCACGTCTGGGCATACCCGTCCCACTCGGGGTGACAAATGCAAAAACAACAATTGATAGACAGAATGCAGAACAATGTCATACATTCACCCCAGTACAAAGATCTGGGCCTAAATCCATCGTTTTTTGCTCTCCATGCCATTCCAGTTTGGACCCAGCCATATGCAAATCAGTCTTGACCCTGCGCCCAATGGGAACAATCCAGCCCGAACTGCCAGGCCAGGTCCTCCCTGGACTGGAAACAAGCATCCTAGGACCGGTTTCGGGCTTTCAGCCCTCATCAGCCAGGATAGCTTGACTCCAGTGGCATGGAGAGCACGGGACCCATTTCTGGGCATACCCGTCCCACTCGGGGTGACAAATGCAAAAACAACAATTGATGGACAGAATGCAGAACAATGTCATTCATTCACCCAAGTACAAAGATCTGGGCCTAAATCCATCGTTTTTTTGCTTACCATGCCATTCCAGTTTGGACCCAGCCATATGCAAATCAGTCTTGACCCTGCACCCAATGGGAAGAGTCCAGCCCGAACTGCCAGGCCAGGTCCTCCCTGGACTGGAAACAAGCATCCTAGGACCGGTTTCGGGCTTTCAGCCCTCATCAGCCAGGATAGCTTGACTCCAGTGGCATGGAGAGCACGGGACCCACGTCTGGGCATACCCGTCCCACTCGGGGTGACAAATGCAAAAACAACAATTGATGGACAGAATGCAGAACAATGTCATTCATTCACCCAAGTACAAAGATCTGGGCCTAAATCCATCGTTTTTTTGCTCTCCATGCCATTCCAGTTTGGACCCAGCCATATGCAAATCAGTCTTGACCCTGCGCCCAATGGGAACAATCCAGCCCGAACTGCCAGGCCAGGTCCTCCCTGGACTGGAAACAAGCATCCTAGGACCGGTTTCGGGCTTTCAGCCCTCATCAGCCAGGATAGCTTGACTCCAGTGGCATGGAGAGCACGGGACCCATTTCTGGGCATACCCGTCCCACTCGGGGTGACAAATGCAAAAACAACAATTGATGGACAGAATACAGAACAATGTCATATATTCACCCCAGTACAAAGATCTGGGCCTAAATCCATCGTTTTTTTGCTCACCATGCCTTTCCAGTTTGGACCCAGGCATATGCAAATCAGTCTTGACCCTGCGCCCAATGGGAACAGTCCAGCCCGAACTGCCAGGCCAGGTCCTCCCTGGACTGGAAACAAGCATCCTAGGACCGGTTTCGGGCTTTCAGCCCTCATCAGCCAGGATAGCTTGACTCCAGTGGCATGGAGAGCACGGGACCCACGTCTGGGCATACCCGTCCCACTCGGGGTGACAAATGCAAAAACAACAATTGATGGACAGAATGCAGAACAAGGTCATACATTCACCCCAGTACAAAGATCTGGGCCTAAATCCATCGTTTTTTTGCTCTCCATGCCATTCCAGTTTGGACCCAGCCATATGCAAATCAGTCTTGACCCTGCGTCCAATGGGAACAGTCCAGCCCGAACTGCCAGGCGAGGTCCTCCCTGGACTGGAAATAAGCATCCTAGGACCGGTTTCGGCCTTTCAGCCCTCATCAGCCAGGATAGCTTGACTCCAGTGGCATGAAGAGCACGGGACCCACGTCTGGGCATACCCGTCCCACTCGGGGTGACAAATGCAAAAGCAACAATTGATGGGCAGAATGCAGAACAATGTCATACGTTCACCCCAGTACAAAGATCTGGGCCTAAATCCATCATTTTTTTGCTCACCATGCCATTCCAGTTTGGACCGAGCCATATGCAAATCAGTCTTGACCCTGCGCCCAATGGGAAGAATCCAGCCCGAACTGCCAGGCCAGGGCCAGGTCCTCCGTGGACTGGAAACAAGCATCCTAGGACCTGTTTCGGTCTTTCAGCCCTCATTAGCCAGGATAGCTTGACTCCAGTGGCATGGAGAGCACGGGACCCACGTCTGGGCATACCCGTCCCACTCGGGGTGACAAATGCAAAAACAACAATTGATGGACAGAATGCAGAGCAATGTCATACATTCACCCCAGTACAAAGATCTGGGCCTAAATCCATCGTTTTTTGCTCACCATGCCATTCCAGTTTGGACGGAGCCATATGCAAATCAGTCTTGACCCTGCGCCCAATGGGAACAGTCCAGCCCGAACTGCCAGGCCAGGTCCTCCCTGGATTGGAAACAAGCATCCTAGGACTGGTTTCGGGCTTTCAGCCAGGATAGCTTGACTCCAGTGGCATGGACAGCACGGGACCCACGTCTGGGCATACCCGTCCCACTCGGGGTGACAAATGCAAAAACAACAATTGATGGACAGAATGCAGAACAATGTCATACATTCACCCCAGTACAAAGATCTGGGCCTAAATACATTGTTTATTTGCTCACCATGCCGTTCCAGTTTGGACCCAGCCATATGCAAATCAGTCTTGACTCTGTGCCAAATGGGAACAGTCCAGCCCGAACTGCCAGGCCAGGTCCTCCCTGGACTGGAAAGAAGCATCCTTGGACCGGTTTCGGGCTTTTAGCCCTCATCAGCCAGGATAGCTTGACTCCAGTGGCATGGAGAGCACGGGACCCATGTCTGGGCATACCCGTCCCACTCGGGGTGACAAATGCAAAAACAACAATTGATGGACAGATGCAGAACAATGTCAAACATTCACCCCAGTACAAAGATCTGGGCCTAAATCCATCGTTTTTTGCTCACCATGCCATTCCAGTTTGGACCCAGCCATGTGCAAATCAGACTTGACCCTGCGCCCAATGGGAACAGTCCAGCCCGAACTGCCAGGCCAGGTCCTCCCTGGACTGGAAACAAGCATCCTAGGACCGGTTTCAGGCTTTCAGCCCTCATCAGCCAGGATAGCTTGACTCCAGTGGCATGGAGAGCACGGGGCCCACGTCTGGGCATACCCGTCCCACTCGGGATGACAAATGCAAAAACAACAATTGATGGACAGAATGCAGAACAATGTCATACATTCACCCCAGTACAAAGATCTGGGCCTAAATCCATCGTTTTTTTGCACACCATGCCATTCCAGTTTGGACCCAGCCATATGCAAATCAGTCTTGACCCTGCGTCCAATGGGAACAGTCCAGTCCGAACTGCCAGGCGAGGTCCTCCCTGGACTGGAAATAAGCATCCTAGGACCGGTTTCGGCCTTTCAGCCCTCATCAGCCAGGATAGCTTGACTCCAGTGGCATGAAGAGCACGGGACCCACGTCTGGGCATACCCGTCCCACTCGGGGTGACAAATGCAAAAACAATTGATGGGCAGAATGCAGAACAATGTCATACGTTCACCCCAGTACAAAGATCTGGGCCTAAATCCATCATTTTTTTGCTCACCATGCCATTCCAGTTTGGACCGAGCCATATGCAAATCAGTCTTGACCCTGCGCCCAATGGGAAGAATCCAGCCCGAACTGCCAGGCCAGGTCCTCCCTGGACTGGAAACAAGCATCCTAGGACCTGTTTCGGTCTTTCAGCCCTCATTAGCCAGGATAGCTTGACTGCAGTGGCATGGAGAGCACGGGACCCACGTCTGGGCATACCCGTCCCACTCGGGGTGACAAATGCAAAAACAACAATTGATGGACAGAATGCAGAGCAATGTCATACATTCACCCCAGTACAAAGATCTGGGCCTAAATCCATCGTTTTTTTGCTCACCATGCCATTCCAGTTTGGACGGAGCCATATGCAAATCAGTCTTGACCCTGCGCCCAATGGGAACAGTCCAGCCCGAACTGCCAGGCCAGGTCCTCCCTGGATTGGAAACAAGCATCCTAGGACTGGTTTCGGGCTTTCAGCCAGGATAGCTTGACTCCAGTGGCATGGACAGCACGGGACCCACGTCTGGGCATACCCGTCCCACTCGGGGTGACAAATGCAAAAACAACAATTGATGGACAGAATGCAGAACAATGTCATACATTCACCCCAGTACAAAGATCTGGGCCTAAATACATTGTTTATTTGCTCACCATGCCGTTCCAGTTTGGACCCAGCCATATGCAAATCAGTCTTGACTCTGTGCCAAATGGGAACAGTCCAGCCCGAACTGCCAGGCCAGGTCCTCCCTGGACTGGAAAGAAGCATCCTTGGACCGGTTTCGGGCTTTTAGCCCTCATCAGCCAGGATAGCTTGACTCCAGTGGCATGGAGAGCACGGGACCCACGTCTGGGCATACCCGTCCCACTCGGGGTGACAAATGCAAAAACAACAATTGATGGACAGATGCAGAACAATGTCAAACATTCACCCCAGTACAAAGATCTGGGCCTAAATCCATCGTTTTTTTGCTCACCATGCCATTCCAGTTTGGACCCAGCCATGTGCAAATCAGACTTGACCCTGCGCCCAATGGGAACAGTCCAGCCCGAACTGCCAGGCCAGGTCCTCCCTGGACTGGAAACAAGCATCCTAGGACCGGTTTCAGGCTTTCAGCCCTCATCAGCCAGGATAGCTTGACTCCAGTGGCATGGAGAGCACGGGGCCCACGTCTGGGCATACCCGTCCCACTCGGGATGACAAATGCAAAAACAACAATTGATGGACAGAATGCAGAACAATGTCATACATTCACCCCAGTACAAAGATCTGGGCCTAAATCCATCGTTTTTTTGCACACCATGCCATTCCAGTTTGGACCCAGCCATATGCAAATCAGTCTTGACCCTGCGCCCAATGGGAACAGTCCAGCCCGAACTGCCAGGCCAGGTCCTCCCTGGACTGGAAACAAGCATCCTAGGACCGGTTTCGGGCTTTCAGCCCTCATCAGCCAGGATAGCTTGACTCCTTGTGTTTTCTTTGTTCGCCCTAAGTTGGCAGGGTATGCCCAGACGTGGGTCCCTTGCTCACTTTGCCACTGGATTCAAGCTAGCCTGGCTGATGAGGGCTGTTAGCCCGAAACCGGTCCCAGGATGCTTGTTTCCGGTCCAGTGAAGACATGACTTGGCAGTTCGGACTGGACTGTTCCCATGAAACACAGGTTCAAGACTGATTTGCATAAAGCTGTGTCTGAACTGGGGTGGCAAAGTGAGCTAAAGAACGATGATGGATTCAACCCAGATCTGTGACTGGGGGTGAGTGTCTTAAAAGTTTCAGCGCTCCGTCCATCATCTCCTTGTGTTTGCTTTGTTCGCCCTAAGTTAGCAGGGTATGCCCAGACGTGGGTCCCTTGCTCACTTTGCCACTGGATTCAAGCTAGCCTGGCTGATGACGTCTGTTAGCCCGAAACCAGTCCCAGGATGCTTGTTTCCGGTCAAGTGAAGACATGGCTTGGCAGTTTGGGCTGGACTGTTCCCATGAGGCACAGGGTCAAGACTGATCTGCATAAAGCTGTGTCTGAGCTGGGGTGGCAAAGTGAGCTAAAGAACGATGATGGATTCAACCCAGATCTGTGACTGGGGGTGAGTGTCTGAAAAGTTTCGGCGCTCCGTCCATCTTCTCCTTGTGTTTGCTTTGTTCCAGGGTCCGGCATTGGCGCATCTAGCTTTTTTTTCGATTCCCTGGGGAGGGGGCATGTGTAGAGCCTCTTCTTCGAGCCAATCTCTGCCCTCAGCGCCCCCATCTCCCCGGGAGCTGGCACAAAGAAACACAAAGAAGGTGCCGCAGCACGCAATCCTCACTGAAGTCCCCAGTTTTCGGGTATCAAATACAAACTTTGCTGGGCACTCCTCCCAGTATTAAGGTCCTTGCCTGCGCTTGCTTTGCAGCTGGAAAAAGCTGAACATCGAGCTGCTTCCTCAGCAGAAGCAGCAAATTTTCTCGCTCCAGGGTGGCTCCCCAAGCTGCCCCCATCCTGGAACGGCAGAAAGGGGGCCTGGTGGGTACAGGAACCCAGGATTTAACACAAAGAAACAAAATGAAAATGGTGCACTGCTCGAGGCCGTAGTAAAATAAATATAGCGGGAAGGCCACTTATAAAATATGCAAGCCTGGGGAAATGGAGTACCTCATAATCCCCTGCAAGGAGATCAAAATTAGCATAATTTCTTTGTGGTGGCTCCAAGGGGGGCAGGGGCACCACCAACGTTTAGTAAAGTGTGTTTGGGGGGACTGCAGAATGGAAGTAGCACCTTGCCCCAATAATGATTTTGAAAGTAACACCACCTTTCCGAGGGGATTAAATCTCTGACCCCGGGAGAGTTCTATCTCATTTTCAAGCACTCCTGGAGGTGGAACTTAAGCTCTTAGGTTCTAGAGTGCAGTGACCCCTTGTGGTTGGTGTATGACTACAGTTTGTGGTCTGTTGAGTGTGAAGAAACACTGTCACAAATGTGTTTTTATTTGAAAATGGTTTACTGACAATACTGGTAACAAACAGTGCAATGTTTGCACTTAGAAGTAATGATTTTGAATATTGACATTGTTCTTATTAATACCAATGGTGTTACACTGACAAAGTACGACATGTAATTATTATAATGACAAAACCATTAACTATGCCTGAAATATACAGTGACACCCCATTTATTGTGATGTTGCATCTGGTATAGGTGGGGTGAGGGGAGATTGTGATCATAGGGTTCAGGGCCCACTAGGGGTGTAATGTGATATGAGGGTGCCGCAAAAGGAATTTCCATCTACCTGAATCTATACATTTGTAATTTAATGCATAATATGTAGTAGTGTGTGGGTAATAAAAGTATTTTTCCTTTTAAAAGAAAAAACACTGACTGGACAATAATTTATTGACTGTTGTTGGGTGCCGGCGAATTGGGATTGCTAGCCCACACAACCTCCCCTGAGTGGGCTTTGGACTGCTTTGCTTTGCTACACTGAGAGAGCCTAGTGCTACAATTGGTACTTGGTGCCCAGTAAGAAGAAACTTGCGTACGCTGGGTGGTAGGAATTTTGTGGATCCCTGCCGATTCTGGGAGTTTACATCACAAAAATGCAAGGAAAAGATACGATTTATTCAAAGTTTTTGGTTTGCAGAGCATTATGGGTAAGCAAACGTTGAGGCATCCACTTTAGGCACACCACCCTGTACTCCTCCCGGTGTCTAGTTTTCATAAATGTCTGAGGTTTGTAGGTTTCCCTGGGTGGCCGCCAAATCCGGGCCCAAATACTGCAGCTACCCCCATTGACAGATCAGGTGATTTTTTTATTTTTTGTGAGATGACAATTGCTATTGCAACTGCACAGGACTTGGACATGATACTTTGTTATCCAGCAAATAATGTACCTGTACGATCTTGGTAACTATCACCCTAGTTCCTATCCAGAGAATGATAAATGTCCTTGACAAAGCCACTCATTCATGAGACCAAAGCCGGTGTGAATAACTATTGAGATGTACTCTGATGCCAGCAATTCTGGAAAATTGACAAGTAAGTTGCCACCTCCCCCCTGCGAAAAAATGGTGAGGCATTTAGGATGGGAACTGGGCACCTGCCGTAGAGTCCAAAACCTCAGCATGGAGTGTTGCTTCCTGAAACTTTAGGTGTCTTCAAGGAGAGGAATTTCCAGAGCAGGGTGGAGCTAAAGACTGGACAGTAGAGGAACCAGTGGCAGCTGAACAAAACTGTCCATATGGTGAGTATTCAAAGAGTAGGCAGACACTTTTTCTTCAGATCATGGCAAGTGATGACAGAACTACAGATGATGTGCCTTGCGCTTTTATTACTGGAAAATGTAAACGAAATGAAGGGCCACCAATTGATTTTTATGCATTTTGTCCATGCATGAGCTCACCTGGCCTTGGAATCCATGCAGTTTCAGCCCACCATGAGCAGCTTCAGGAGTGGCTTGGGCTAGACAATGTAGAGTTATTCTCTGATGCCAGGTTATATTTATACTTAGCCGGGAAGACTTTTGGCAGGATTGGCAAAGTTAGAGTCGCCTGTAATGCAGACACTGGGGCATATTCTCAAGGAGCCATTTCCGATTTATCGGCACTTTAGCACCACAAAAGTGGCGATAGACTTATCGCCCCATTCACAAGCTGGTGCAATCTGCCGACATCGCCAGTTTTCCCATGATAGCTGCCGCAAAACACATCGCCACGGATGAGAGCGACAACTAACGCTAATGATATGCAGAGTAGGCGTTCCCGTGCAAAAACACACCCGTGCAAAACCACACGAAAACACCACTTCGCGATTTTCTCAACGACCAGCCAGATCTGCGATGCCGGACAAAAACAGGCGATAAGGCGCATTAGCAGCAGGGACTTAACACCTTACTGGTCTTAAGTAGGACGAAAACCTGCAGTACAGAGGGAGCCCAGGCCAGAGCCACATCTGAAGACCAACAGTTGCCATGGAGCTACTAATCATGCAGCTTGGAGATGCAAGAGGGCCACAACACCCACCGCCACCACCCCCAGGCCCCCCCCTCACCCTTTCCTCCCCACCCCCTTCGGACTACCACTGAGGCAGCGCAGAACAAGACAGCTGACCTTCCGAAAACGGCATGGCCCCTCAGCCACACAATTGCAGAATGTGGGGAGAGGTGGGAACCAAGTATGTGTGAAGGAGGCAAGTCACCCATGAATAAGAATGTACACAATGCCAAGTGTGGCGGCGATGTGCTGGACAGACTCCAGTATGCAGAGCACAGACATGTCCCTGTGGACACATACTGCTGGTGTGTGCAGTGTTGTGGACAGTGGACGCAACCATCTTACCTCAGGCAGAGGGGAAGACCTCGCTCATGTAGCTGTGTCGTCCCCCCTGTACGCGGAAGCGGAGTGGGCTGGTCCAGCGTACGCCACACCAGCGTAGGAGTGTGAATAAATAGACCGGGGCTCTGGGCGTGGTTCACTTCCGGGATGGCCAACGCGTCTGCCAGGGCGGCGCCCCTCACCCTGCCACGAGTCCGCCGCCGTGACCGCCAGCCTCCTCAGCCGATCGCTGCCTTCCGCGACACAGGCCCCCAGCGCATTCAGTGGCACAGCACCGCGGAGTAATGTGTACGCTGACTACTGCCTTCTGCCTACACTGCGGTCAGTAGGGCGCTCAAATCAAATCCAATCCTGACCTGCGAGGACACGCCATCATCGCTGGTTGCACACCCGCTGAGTGCTCCAGGTGCCACTAACTCTGTGCAGCTCAAGTCAACGCCACGTGGCTGTGGGCCCTTGCTGACCGCTGCCTCTGGCCTACACTGCGGTCAGCAGGTCCCCCAAGTCAAACGATGCATCATCGCAGGCTGCGCATCCGCTGAACGCTTCAGGTGCCACTAACTCAGTGCACCACAAGTCATCGCCACGTGGCTGTGGGCCCTTTCTGACCGCTGCCTCCAGCCTACACTGCGGTCAGCAGGGCGCTCAAATTAAATCCAATCCTGACCTGTGAGGACAATCCATCATCTCTGGCTGCACACCCGCTGAGCGCTCCAGGTGCCACTAACTCTGTGCAGCTCAAGTCAACGCCACGAGGCTGTGGGCCCTTGCTGACCGCTGCCTCCGGCCTACACTGCGGTCAGCAGGTTCCCCAAGTCAAACGACGCATCATCGCTGGCTGCACACCCGCTGAGCGCTCCAGGTGCCACTAACTCTGTGCAGCTCAAGTCAATGCCACGTGGCTGTGAGCCCTTTCTGACCGCTGCCTCCGGCCTACACTGCGGTCAGCAGGGCTCGCAATTCAAATTCAGTCTTGATTTATTTATGGCGCAGTCCAGTAGGCAACAGACATTGCTTCCAGGGCGGCCCGCCCGGATGACGCATCATCGCAGGCCGCGCACCCGCCGAGCGCTTCTAGTGCCACAAACTCAGTGCAGCTCGTCATGGACCCTTTATGATGTAATCTTTTGTGTGTGAGACCCTTGACCTTGCCAGGTAGGTCGCTCCCCCACCACACAGCTCCGCCTGTGTTGTCTGCCCGCTGCTTCTGCAGGTAAGATCGCCCTCCGCTTGTGGCCCCGGTGCCCGTATTTCTTGCCTGTCTCCCCATTTTCCTTCTGTGCCCCTCGTTGCCCCATTTGCGTTGTGCTGTAATTTGTCTGTTTTCTCCCCCCCTTTTTCCTTTCTTTGCCCCTCGCTGCCCCATTAGCGTTGTGCTCGTAATTTGTCTGTTTTCTCCCCCCCTTTTTCCTTTCTGTGCCCCTCGCTGCCCCATTAGCGTTGTGCTCGTAATTTGTCTGTTTTCTCCCCCCCTTTTTCCTTTCTGTGCCCCTCGCTGCCCCATTAGCGTTGTGCTGTAATTTGTCTGTTTTCTCCCCCTTTTTTCCTTTCTGTGCCCCTCGCTGCCCCATTAGCGTTGTGCTCGTAATTTGTCTGTTTTCTCCCCCCTTTTTCCTTTCTGTGCCCCTCGCTGCCCCATTAGCGTTGTGCTGTAATTTGTCTGTTTTCTCCCCCTTTTTTTCCTTTCTGTGCCCCTCGCTGCCCCATTAGCGTTGTGCTGTAATTTGTCTGTTTTCTCCCCCTTTTTCCTTTCTGTGCCCCTCGCTGCCCCATTAGCGTTGTGCTCGTAATTTGTCTGTTTTCTCCCCCCCTTTTTCCTTTCTGTGCCCCTCGCTGCCCCATTAGCGTTGTGCTGTAATTTGTCTGTTTTCTCCCCCTTTTTTCCTTTCTGTGCCCCTCGCTGCCCCATTAGCGTTGTGCTGTAATTTGTCTGTTTTCTCCCCCTTTTTCCTTTCTGTGCCCCTCGCTGCCCCATTAGCGTTGTGCTCGTAATTTGTCTGTTTTCTCCCCCCTTTTCCTTTCTGTGCCCCTCGCTGCCCCATTAGCGTTGTGCTGTAATTTGTCTGTTTTCTCCCCCTTTTTTTCCTTTCTGTGCCCCTCGCTGCCCCATTAGCGCTGTGCTGTAATTTGTCTGTTTTCTCCCCCTTTTTCCTTTCTGTGCCCCTCGCTGCCCCATTAGCGTTGTGCTCGTAATTTGTCTGTTGTCTCCCCCCCTTTTTCCTTTCTGTGCCCCTCGCTGCCCCATTAGCGTTGTGCTGTAATTTGTCTGTTTTCTCCCCCTTTTTTTTCCTTTCTGTGCCCCTCGCTGCCCCATTAGCGTTGTGCTCGTAATTTGTCTGTTTTCTCCCCCCTTTTTCCTTTCTGTGCCCCTCGCTGCCCCATTAGCGTTGTGCTCGTAATTTGTCTGTTTTCTCCCCCCCTTTTTCCTTTCTGTGCCCCTCGCTGCCCCATTAGCGTTGTGCTGTAATTTGTCTGTTTTCTCCCCCTTTTTTTTCCTTTCTGTGCCCCTCGCTGCCCCATTAGCGTTGTGCTCGTAATTTGTCTGTTTTCTCCCCCCCTTTTTCCTTTCTGTGCCCCTCGCTGCCCCATTAGCGTTGTGCTGTAATTTGTCTGTTTTCTCTCCCCTTGTACTTTGTGCCCCCGCTGCCTCTCGCCATTCCCGCCGCTGCGTCCCCTGCGGCCCCGCCCCCCTGACTGCCCATTCGCTGCCCCTGCCTCCCGCCTCCCAGCTGCTCCTCCCTCCCACCTCCCCATAAATGGCGGCCGCTGCGCGGCCGCGCAGCTGGCGCGCCTAAGGCAAGCCCGTCTGCGCCCGTCCGCGACTGGACCGCGCCCAGCGCCAGAACCCCTGGATCCCACCGATGCAACACTACTCGACGGACCTACGACGCCGCCACCCTCACCGCACTCAATGCCGGCCGGAACCCTGCCTGCTACCGAGCCTCACCGAGACGCACCCACGGACCCTTCACCTGCCAAACCTGCCGATTCACCTGCCCCCGGACGTGCACCACCTCCGCCAAGTCGAGCACCAGCAGCAACCACCTGAAATGCATCCTGTTGAACACCCGCTCCGTCCACAGGCACGCCGTGGAACTCTGGGACCTGCTCGACGCAACAGCACCGGACGTCGCCTTCCTCACCGAAACCTGGATGAACGCCTCCTCAGCGCCCGACATCGCCATAGCCATCCCGGACGGATACAAGATCACCCGGAGGGACCGCGTCAACCAGACGGGAGGAGGCATCGCCATCGTACACAAGAACACCATCCGCATCTCGACTAACTCCGACGAGACCTTCACCGCCGCCGAACACCTACACTTCCAGATACACACTGACCCCAAGACCACCCTCCGAGGCACCCTCATCTACAGACCCCCGGGACCACGCACACTATTCAGCGAAGACATCGCAGACTTCATCAGCCCGCACGCCATGCCCTCCGCCGACTACATCCTCCTAGGGGACCTCAACTTCCACCTGGAGAACAACAACGACAGAAACACCACCGCCCTGCTGGACAACCTCGCCAACCTCGGACTCAAGCAACTGGTGAACACGCCCACCCACTACGCCGGCCACACGCTTGACCCCGTCTTCTCTTCCAGCAAGCACATCTCCTTCAGCCACGCCACCGGACTCCACTGGACCGACCACAGCTGCGTCCACTTCAGCTTCAGAAAGACTGCGACCCACCACCACCCGCAACAGGCTCCCCGCCAGAGCTGGAGCAAGATCACCGCCGAGCAGCTCACCGCCTCCCTCAGCCAGAACACACCCACCAACACAACGGACCCAAACGAAGCAGCCAGCAACCTCGCCAAGTGGCTGACCGCCTGCGCCGACGACCTCGCACCACTAAAAAACCCTCCCAGCAGACCCGGAAGCAAGAAAACCCCTTGGTTCACCAACGAACTCAAGGAATCCAAGAAGAACTGCCGCACTCTCGAGAAAACCTGGCGACTCGACCAGACCACAGACAACAGGACCGCCCTCAAGCACGCCACCCGCAAACACCACCAGCTGATCCGTTCCACCAAGAAGTCGGCACTCAAAGAACGACTGGACAACAACGCCCACGACAGCAAGGAACTTTTCAGCATCGTCAAAGAGTTCTCCAACCCCAGCGCCGGAAACAACGACATCACCCCCTCGCAAGACCTCTGCAACTCACTCGCCGCGTTCTTCCACCACAAGATCACCGACATACATAACAGCTTCGACGCACAAACCACGCACCCTACCGCCGAACCAACGCCCGCCACCACCACCCTCTGCAACTGGACCCCGATCAGCACCGAAGACACCACCCGCACGATGAACTCCATCCACTCCGGATCACCAACCGACCCCTGCCCACACCACGTCTTCAACAAAGCCGACGCCACCATCGCACCCCATCTCCGGGACATCATCAACTCCTCCTTCCACACCGCCACCTTCCCGGAGAGCTGGAAGCACGCCGAGCTTACCGCCCTCCTGAAGAAACCAACGGCGGACCCCACCGACCTCAAGAACTACCGTCCCATCTCGCTCCTTCCGTTTCCGGCCAAAGTCATCGAGAAGACCGTCAACAGACAGCTTGCCGCCTTCCTCGAGACGAATGGATCCCTCGACCCCTCGCAGTCCGGGTTTCGGGCCAACCACAGCACCGAGACCGCCCTTATCGCAGCCACCGACGACATCAGAACCCTAAACGACAACGGGGAAACAGCAGCCCTCATCCTCTTGGACCTCTCCGCGGCGTTCGACACCGTCTGCCACCGCACCCTAGTGAAGCGCCTCAGCAACATCGGAATCCGAGAGAAAGCACTGGAATGGATCATCTCGTTCCTCGCCGGAAGAACCCAGAGAGTCCGCCTCCCCCGTTCAGATCCGAGGCCACCGAAGTCATCTGCGGCGTTCCACAAGGATCTTCACTCAGTCCAACCCTCTTCAACGTCTACATGAGCCCCCTCGCAGCCATCGCACGCCAACACAACCTCAACATCATCTCCTACGCCGACGACACCCAGCTGATCCTCTCCCTCACCAACGACCCCACCACCGCCAGAGCCAACCTACACGACGGGATGAAAGACGTCGCCGACTGGATGAGGAACAGCCGCCTTAAACTGAACTCAGACAAGACGGAAGTCCTCATCCTGGGCTCATCACCCTCCGCCTGGGACGACTCCTGGTGGCCCCCGGCCCTGGGCACCGCGCCCAAGCCAACGGACCACGCACGAAACCTGGGCTTCATCCTGGACTCCTCCCTGTCGATGACCAGACAAGTCAACGCCGTCTCATCTTCGTGCTTCAACACCCTGCGCATGCTCCGCAAGATCTTCAGATGGATCCCCACTGAAACCAGGAAGACCGTCACCCAGGCACTCGTCACCAGCCGACTGGACTATGGGAACACCCTCTACGCCGGAACCACAGCCAAACTTCAAAAAAGACTCCAGCGCATCCAGAACGCCTCCGCACGACTCATCCTGGACATCCCCCGACACAGCCACATCACCGGACACCTGAAAGACCTGCACTGGCTCCCCGTCAGCAAGAGAATCACGTTCAGACTCCTCATCCACGCACACAAGGCCCTCCACGACCTGGGCCCAAAGTACCTCAACGACCGCATGACCTTCTACACGCCCACCCGCCAGCTACGATCAACCAGCCACGCCCTCGCCACCGTACCACGCATCCGCAGAACCACCGCCGGAGGAAGATCCTTCTCCTACCTGGCAGCCAAGACCTGGAACTCCCTCCCCACTCACCTTCGGCGAACCCAGGACCATCTCTCCTTCAGGAAGCAGCTCAAGACCTGGCTGTTCGAGCAGTAACTTACCCCCTCCCCCAGCGCCTTGAGACCCTCCCGGGTGAGTAGCGCGCTCTATAAATGCCGTGATTGATTGATTGATTGAGTCCAGTTCTGGTGCCCCTACCTCAGTGCACTGCAAGTCATGGACCCTTTATGATTGAATCTGTGTGTGTGATCCGATGATCACTGTTCTAGTTGTTGCCAGCACCAACCACTCCCTGAGGGCTGGCTCACACTCACCCCACTCCCATCCAGCACAGGTATCACTGGACATGTGACCCTGGTAATAAAAAGGGGCCGGGCGCACGTGCCCGAAGCCAGTTTCACTATCTATCTAAGTGTGTCCGTGTGGTCATTATGCATGCGTGATGGCCCCTGGCCCTACCACATCACATCGTGCTGTGGACAGCGGACGCAAGCATGTCACCTCAGGCAGTGGGTAAGACCTTGGACATGTAGCTTTGTCGTCCCCTCCTGTAAGCGTAGTGGGCTGGGCCGGTGTACGTCAGTCCAGCGCAGGGGTGTGTAGAATTAGCCCGGGGCTCAGGGCGTGGTTCAGTTCTGGCCTGGACAAGGAAGTCACCAATGCGTGTGTCTCTGTTGTAGTGTCGGCGCCACCCGGCCCGCAATTGACAATGTTGCAATGTAGCATGCACCCTGAGTGCGGTCTCGCACGAACGGAGAAATGAAGGAGCGCAAGACCGCTCGGGGTCTTGTCTCATACATGCCAAGTGTTGTGTGTATCTGCATTGCCGCAGCATGAGCCAAATGCCTAGCCTTAATCGCAGCGCGAGTTCAGCCAGGCATGAACTCTACATCTATGTCCGCACTATCCTTACCATAGGCCTACACACACGTGGCCGCCCACCTTCAACGGCCAACATCACAGTGTCGTTGTCAGGCTTGTGGACATGCGCAGACAGGCATGACAATGGTGTGCCGTTGGAGTGCAAGTGATGCAACCACGCAGCGTACACAAGTGAATAGGCTCGGGGGGAGGGAGTAGCAGCTGTGAGGCAACGTAACACACAGTGATGCCGCTCATTTGCCACATGCAATTCATGTCAAACCTGAATCCCAAAGTCGCACACATCCCACCCCACACCCAACAAGCCACATCACACTTCATGAATGCAAGCAGATGACAAACTGACATTAGGGATGAAAGCTCCTTTGTCTGAACCATCAGGCGGAAGCACATCTGCACATCCGACCTCGGAATTGCATGTGCCCGGCACCCACTGACAGATACGATAGCAGTTGAGGATGACACCCAGACTACGCACAGCCCGACGACAGACCAACGTTTACACACCCCACACACAGAAGTCCTTGCTCGGAGTCATCTTGCATGGAATGGCCTTCACACTTACTCCCACACCATCCCAGGCGTACAACCGTTGCACACTTAAACAACTCATTGATCCGAGCTGTGGCATTTCATCCACAGAACTGGCGCAGGTCAGAACAGTGCCGCTTCAACCAGGGCCACTAACGCAATGGCAGAACATCCCGGACACATGCACAACCCCTGTCACGTGGAACTGTACGGTGCACATATGCTGCATTTACTGGGGGCACTGCCATTGGTAGTGCTGCGGGTCAGTTACCGGCTAAGCTTCCGCCTTGCCAACGTCACCTGCGTTCAGCCTGTGTTGCATTGTCGATCATGCATATTCGAGTGGTCCATGGATGTCTGCCTATCCAACAGGACGGTAGCCGAACTGGATTACAACATGTGTGTGCGCCCCCTGTTGGCCCACGACCAGGAGTGTCACCGTAATACCCGTCTATGGGATGCCTGGATACTTGGCATACATGATGGCAGCTGGACCTGGGAGATTGCAGAACTCCTCGTGTGCAGTGACCACATTGAGCTGCTCCCCTATTGGGCTGTAGTGCTAATTGGTGACAGGGGGTGGACGCAGCACATCTGTCCGGTCCTGCTAATGGATTGCCTCGCCGTCCTGTTCGATGGAGTCGACAACGACCTCATGTTGGAAATGATTGCCTACGAAGCTGCAATCGCTTTCATGGACGTGTGACTACGTACCTGCAGCCACAACAGTTTGGAACCCATTGCACATGTCCCGACACCTTGTTGCATCTTGGGGTTCTGGTCACATATCCCACGACAACAGTGGATATGGCTGCATTCGCCTGGACCCCGAATACGTGAGCGGACAACCACGCGGGCTAACACACACCTGTGAAAGGTGAGGCACTCCCCCGGAGTGGACAGCGGCGCATGGCAACGTTCCTCATTCTGACATACTGCTGCATTGGTCCGCATGTTGTGGCACTTCTCTTGCCCGTACTGACACGCAGATGCTAATAAAGTCTACGCACATTCACTTGTATTCAACTGTGATGTGAGTTGTTTTGAATGACGATGGGTGTCTCACTGCCTATCTGGGTCACGGCCATACATGCGCATTGATAGCATTACCCAGGGAGTACCATTTATGTGGAATCTCTGTCCCTACATTCATCAATACTTTCATGCTTAATTGATCAGTGCCGTGACACATCAGTGTGAATTTGAATGTTTTAATCGCATTCAGTGGGGTGTTGATGCTGGACCAGTACAGGGCTATGCAAACCCCACTTTACATTGTCGCCCCGTGGAGGGACAGCCAGAGTCCTTTAGGGATTTACAGGTTCATCGGAAGAGGAAGACTTCAGTCCGCAGTGTGATTGCTGTGTCATTGGTAACCAATTCAAATATGGCAGTCCATGTCGAGGTCCAAGGTGAGTGTCGCTGAGTGTAACGGGGGACAGTGGAAGATGTTATTCCAGGGCATGTTGCAGAGGGCAGCACCAAGCTGAAACAGGCCATATGGCGGTGATGTATGCTACCACTTCAATCTTACCACCAGGCCAGATTCATCATCATCTTCGTCCTCTGATGTGTCAGGTGCCTCACATGTGGGTGGTGGTGTTTGGTCTGCCGCACTGTGTGGCACTGACACTTCAGGGGGCGGAGATGTGGATGGAGTAGCAGCAGCAGCAGTCACCCGCCCCAGGCCGTGTGGCGGCAATGCCATGATGAGGATCTGCAGGGCATGGAAGATCCCAGCTACATCTCGCTGGTGTGCAGCCGTGGCAAACATTCTTTCCGCCTGCATCCGCTCCAAGCTCTCCGTCATTCTCCTTATGTGTCCCAACTCCCGGCTGACATCGCTGGAGCCACTCTGACTAGACAGTTGTTCTTGTCTCCGAGTCATGACTCCAGCGATGTCAGCCATGGATTGTTGGAGAGCATGGAGCGGACAGTGGGTGTCCGTTAGAGACTGTAAGTGGACCCTGATGGGACTTAGACACCCACGTATGGCATCTAGTTTGGCTGCCATGTGGTCGAACCCCACCCGCAGCTGATCAGCCATCTTCTCCTGGCACCCTAACACACGAAGTTGGAATGCCATGTGTTGGTCGTGGGGGTCCTGGGAGCCAGCCGTGGTGGTGGGTGCTTCCTGCTGTGTGATCTGTGCAGGGGGTCTCCTCGATGCAGCTGGGCTGCCCTGCTCCTGGAGGTGGGGTGCCGAAGCTGTCCATGAGCTGCTGGAGGGCGTCGGTTTCGATGTTGGGGAGGTCCTCTTCGTCATCAGTGCTGAGTTGTTTTGTCTGCTCAACAGGAGGTGTTGATTCTCCCTCTGCAATGTGAAGGGGAGATGCAGATTGACACTGTGTTCACATGTATGTTCACACATTGTACAAGTTTACTAACGGACTGCATGACAGTGTACATTGTGACTGTTTGTGAAGAGATGCCTATTTGATGCAGGACAGTTAACATTTCTACACCATCGGGGATGTGAGGTTGTACTTGTCCATTGTCATCTCACAGTTTCCTGCTATGCCAAATGCGAATGGCCATTTTCTACACACAAGCGGCAGCAGTTGTGTCCTCTGTTCTGTTGTGAAAGTGTTGCAGTTTGTACCACATTGTTGTCAATGTTGAGGTGCTCTGATTCTAATGTGTGTGTGCTGCATTGTGGGTAAGTTGCCCCTTCAGCTCTTATTTGGCTGACCCTTCTCCCTTTCAGGCGGTGTGCCTTTCACTTCTGTGCCTATACAGTGCTGAGATGTTGCAGACTTGGGTAAATTGGGCTCTTGGTCGGAGTTGTGACTCTTGGGCATGGTTTGTCCGCAGATGTGCTCTACTTAATTGTGCATGTGTGCCATTGTGCCCATCTCCCCCCGTCCCTCCAGTCCCTGGTCGTTACTCACCCTGTTGCTGTTGGCTCAGGTCATGTTGTGCAGTGTCCGGTCCAACAACTCCTGCCACCGTCTCCCCAATGATGACTCGGGTCACCATTTGCTCCATCTCATCCAGCTCCTGGTGTGTCGCTGGACTCCCACCTCCAGTCTGCATTGCTGCTCTCAGGTTGGCAACGATTTTCAGCTTGGTTTTGCGCTTCACATCAGTCCAGGGCTTCTTGCAGTCGTCCACTTCCCTTCTCTTCACTCCGACTGCATTCACCTTGGCCAAGATGGACTGCCATATTGTATTTTTGGTTGCCAATGTCACAGTGGAGGTGATGAACAGTTGGTGGTGGTGTTTTGTCACCTCCGTAATGAGGATGCTGTTTTCCTGCGGACTGAGACGCGGGTTCCTCTTATTCTTCTCCTTGCCCTTCCCTGTCCCCGAGGTCCCAGGCTGGTCCTCCGTGGGGCTTGTGGGGTTCTGGTTGTCCTCTGTACTTGCTCCGGCTCCCTCCATGGTGCTTCGCAGTTGTTTGTGTTTTGTAGGTGTTTTTTTTGCCGCTTTCATAGTGATTGTTCCCGCCTTACTTGTGGGACTTGCGGGCCTGGCGCTGCTTTTCGCTGGATTTTTATCGCAGTTGGGCCCATCGCAACTTTTTTCACGTTCGGGTTTCCTTTTTTATCGCCGTCGCGGTAGTTGTATCGCGGACATTTGAGGCGTTCTCGGGAAACTATCGCATGTTACCGCCGTGTTGGGAATACGACGTTGACACTGAGTTATTTTCCCGCGATAGACGGCGATATGGAAAATTGCGTTAGCCTATTTTGGCGATGTTTATCGCACGTTCTTGTGAATATCACCCACTATGTCTTGATCAATTCTTCTCACCGATCTTGTTATAGCTTCAACCTTACAAGCATGCATGGCTATCTTCGCAGCTTTGTCTGTAGTAGCATTGCCTTAGAATTAATTCCTTCACTCTAATGTGCCACTGTGTGCTGAACATGAGTGCTTGCAGGCCGTTCTCAAGTAGCAATACCTATTTCCAAAAATGTTTGGATCTAATCAGCCCTCCTTTGCAATCTCAACACCCATTTTGTGGCCGATGCTCAGCCTTGTACATAGAAGGCAGAGCCGGGAAGAGTAGGAGCCCATGGATTCACTTTCTTCATGGTTAATAACAAAACCACTATCTCTGCCATTTGAGCGGTAGTCATCCAAAGTGTTGATGCAAGCGTGGAGTGGTACAAAAGGAGACCTGTCAAATTTGCCCTCATCTGATGAGAAATCAGCAGACTAGCTATGTATTGTGCCTTTAGAGGGTAAGCAGACCTGTCTGTATAGCATTCATATAAAGTCTCTCTATATATATATATATAATCAAGGCCCCTGGAGGGCTGAAACGCGTCATGGCGGATGTGCTGTAACTGAAGAATAAATACCTGCACAACAATCTGGGTCCGTATTTGTCCTTCTGTAACGAGGAGATTTTGGGACAAAATCCTTGTATAAATATATATATATATACAGCCCCCTGTCATTTGAAGATAAACAAATGGTGCAGCTCCTGAGTCCGGGTCGGAGGACGCAAACGATGAAGCGAGACACCGAAGTAAGGGCCACATGCATCAAAGAATGGAATTGCGATTCCTAAATAGCGATTTTTAGGGAATTGCTATTTAGGAATCGCAATTCCTTATGCATGTAGGAATCGCAAAAGATGTGTGATTCCTGCAAATTCTTTAATAGCGACTCGCAAATTGCGACTCGCTATTAAGGAAAGCCTTTCCATTCATTCCTACGAGCCTAGAGGCCCACAGGAATGAATGGGAAGTAGTAGTATACTGGGATACTATTGCTCATCAAACTTGTGTCCCCAAAAGTGACAGGTCTGTGTCCTTAAAAGTGGCAGGTCTGTCCTTAAAAGTGACGTGCCAGTGTGTCCCCAAAAGTGACAGGTTTGTCCTTAAAAGTGACGCTTCTGTGTGTCACCAAAAGTGGCAGGTCTGTGTCCTTAAAAGTGGCCGGTCTGTCCTTAAAAGTGACAGGTGTCACGCCCCTTTGCACCAACCTCGTGTCCCCAAAAGTGACAGGGGCCACGCCCCCATTGCACCAAAAGTGACAGGTCCCAGACCCATATGGTGGATGTAGGTGCCCATTTGATCCAAGGGGCGGTCTGCCATGGGGCGGAGCTGCTTTTGGAGACGCCAGCGAACCAGAGACCTATGACGCCGGCTGGTCATGTTATTGTGTAGAGGTGTACGCCCCTTTGAGGGTTTGTTTAGGATACATATAAGGCCTCCTTAAGAGCCATGTACAGCAAGCAGACGGCTGAACACGAAAAGGTCACCATAGCAAAAATGAAGAGATACACCCCGCTCTTGAAAAGGCCCATGTTGGGTGGCGGCCAGGCCACTATCGATAGATATTACCGCAGCTTAACACCCCGGGTAATGGACGAGAATGCTCAACAAGAAACACCTAAGGATATGGGCTGCAACGTTACTGGTTTTGGCGATGACAGTTGTCGGCGTCTGGAAGCACGCAGTCTCAAGGACTGGCCGCGAAGGGTGTCCCCAATTAAGGAAGATAACAGTTGGAGTTTGGACTCTTGTAATGACAGCGAGTATGAGGGATTTGGATTCGTGGAGTTGGACGATTTGGAAGATATGATAGTGCCACCTAACTCCACCGTCTATGAAGACCTGGGTTTTGAGGAGGATACGCCGCCTGAGAAGGTAGTTGTGCAACAGCCGGGTACAAGCGTTGAAGATGATGGGACATCGCAGGACATTAACGACTCTCAAGATTTCAGAGCAGCCGCCAAGGGTGGTGAAAATGCTGAGGTTAGTAAAAAATGTTATGAGCAGACCGCTACATAACGATGTATTTTATTTCTTCAACTAACGGTTTGTTAATCTTTCTTCTTTTGAACCTAGAGAGCAACCCCAGCTGGATGCACCTACTTCATAAGGCACTATGGGAAAGAAGCTGTAGCACCTCCTAACACACCCGTCTATGAAGACATGGTTTTTCAGGAGGAAGCGGCTCCTGAGAAGGTAGTTGTGCAACAGCCGGGTACAAGCGTTGAAGATGATGGGACATCGCAGGACATTAACGACTCTCAAGATTTCAGAGCAGCCGCCGAGGGTGGTGAAAATGCTGAGGTTAGTAAAAAATGTTATGAGCAGACCGTTACATAACGATGTATTTTATTTCTTCAACTAGCTGGGTGTTAATCTTTCTTCTTTTCACCCTAGGGAGCAACCCCAAAAAGAACTGAGGCCGTGGGGCATCCTACAAAACCGGACAGCGTAAATTTTTACTGTCTATGTTGTGCAAAGCAGACTGAAAGTTCCACAAGACAAAGTACTGATGTTCCCGTGAATTGTGACTATGTCTCTAAGAGCGACGCTGGTGTAAATGAAATTCAAGTAGTACCCCACGATGACCTGATGGCTGTTAAAGGTTTCGCAGCGGCTGTGGTACTAGCCTGTGTCAAACATGACTATTACGGCCTTTGTTCCGGACATAGAATAGGGGATCCTCAGCAGGACGCGCACGAGTGTCTAGGCGCGGCATACAGAGCAAGAGTAACCCGTTATATATGTAGTTTGTTAGACCCGTACAAGATGTATAAACTGCTAAGGGTGGTGTACGGACTGTCCTCTGAAAAGAAATATGTCCACCCGAATATGCTGGAGCTCTTGACAACGGCACTCGCGGAGACCCGACACGCCAAGGATCCAAGCTTAAAACTGCAGGGTATGCAAGGGATGTGCACGACTTTTGATAGAAAGATGATAGAAAGACTCGTAGAAAGGCGTATGTGTAAGTTGTATATAAAAAATAGAAATATAGGGTATTTACCACCACGAAGACTATTTTAAAATAAAATAAGGTCTTATTTAGCGTAACCTGATAGCGTGTATTTAGAACAAAGTAGTAGAATGTTACACCGTAAGGTGGCTATGTGTTAAGCCGTCCTTACGACGCTTACTATGAAAATGTAAAGTACCTTCTGTTTATGTTTTGTTAATATTCTTTATTTTTAATAAAATGTCCTTACGCAAAAACAAGCGTCATTCATTGCCTGTGGTGTAGAGGATGATAACATGCTGGGGGCCCTGCTAAGAAAACTTTATTATGATACAGGTGGAGGTGGCAGCTTGGGAAGCGTCGAAGCTCTGTATAGAAGAGCTGTAGATGAAAATGAACCTGTAAACAGAGACCTGGTGAAGACCTGGTTATCAGGAGAGGAGGCGTATTCACTCCATAAACCAGCCAGAAGACGGTTTAAGAGGCGCCCTACAATCGTTAATGCGCAAATAGATTATCAATGGCAGGCGGATATCATCAGCCTTCAAGATATAGCAAAATATAACAGCGACGCTCGTTATATATTAACCGTCATAGACGTCTTGTCCAAGTACGCCTACGCAGAAGCGCTACGCGATAAAAGTGGGGCTAGCGTCACGGCCGCTTTTAAAGCCATCTTCGAGAAGGGGCGAATTCCCCAAAAACTACAAACAGACGCCGGTAAAGAATTCTTAAACAAGGCATTTCAGAAATTATTAAACCAACATCGGGTTGAACATTTTGTAACACACACGGAGGTAAAAGCAGCGGTTGTAGAGCGGTTTAACAGAACTTTAAAGTCTAAGATGTGGAGGTATTTTACGGCCCACAACACCTACAGATACGTTGATGTTCTACAAACTTTTTAGGTGTATATAATTCCAGTTATCACAGGACCATCAAAACAGCGCCCTTAGAGGTAACTCCTAGTAATTCTTTATATGTTTGGAGAACGGTGTACGGGCGTAATTTCACTACAAAGGTGAAGAAGCCTATTTTTAAGAAAGGTGGGCACGTAAGGATTTCAAAATTGAAAGGGATCTTTACGAAGGGCTACCAACAGACTTTTAGCGACGAAATATTTATAGTGGAAAGTGTGGAGCTTAAAGAAGGGATGTATATTTACAGGCTAAAGGACTTCGATGGGGAAGCGGTGTCGGGGGTCTTTTACAAGGAAGAGTTACAAAGGATACCCGATGATCCGCACAGGGTGTACAGGGTTGAAAAGATTCTGAAAAGGAAAGGTAGAGGCGCTAATAGTCAGACATATGTCAAATGGCGAGGATGGCCGGAGAAATTTAACAGTTGGGTGTTGGCCAGCTCCCTGAAGGGTGTGTGAGCTGGGGCCCGTCTAAAAGCTGCTGTTAAGATGGAGACAACGCCCTTTTATATCACCTTGCCGTCCAACGCCTCTAAAGACATGTTCCCCGACAACCAGATTTCTAATTATACCGTGAAATTGGCTAAGCCTGTGGACTTGAAAGGGGATTGGGAGGTAGCCCTAACCGAGATCCAATACCCTAGAACATGGAATACATTTACGCAGAGCGAGGCCAAGTTTTACATAAAGCGTGAGCAGGACCCTGTGAGCATGCACGAGAGCATCCCATACGGATACTACCCAACCGTTTCAAGTGTTGTCGACGCCATCAACAAAGCCATAGGCACCATCGAAACATATACGAATACTCATCTGTCGCTAGATAGCGTCAGAAGGAAGGTGTTTCTTAAAACCCCTAATCGCACCACGGTGTTTAACTGCTCCGGTAAATTAAGAAGAGTTTTAGGCACAGTACAGAATGCCAAAAGTCCGTTCGAACAGGATCACACGTGCCCCGATATTAACGGGGGTTCTACACGCTCTATGTGTATAGCGATATTGTAGAGGCCCAGAGGATCGGCGATAGTTACGCGCCTCTGTTAAGATGGGTCCATGTACAGGGCGAAAATAATACGATGGTCAATATACAATTCAACAAACCCGATTACGTAGCAGTTTCTAAGAACCATTTTGACACTATTTCAATTATGATCTTTGATGACCAGTCCGACCCTGTGTCCTTTAAATACGGGAAAGTTATTGTTAAGCTTCATTTAAGGCCGAGACGCGACAGAGGCTATTAAGCAGGCATCATGGTGGTTGTGAAAACATACGGGGACCCGTCTATGTACAGGGACTATTACCGAAACCAGGCCGGATATGGAGGACCTCAGTACTTTCAAGGGTCCCCTGTTATGTACGGGGCTGGTCTAGGAGGTTTCTTCCGCAGTCTGTTTAGAAGAGCTATGCCCTTCTTGAGAAGAGGCTATGAAATTGCAAAACCGCATGTTAAAGCGGCGGCTACGAATATTGCCCAGGACGTAGTAGGGTCTGTTACTTCGGCGGTTGCCGAGCGCATGAACAAACAGCCGCAAGAAGGCGCTGGTTTGGTGTATAGGCATCGCCCTATTGTTAAAAGGAAGCGCCGTGCTTCGAGACGCAGAGGCCCACCGGCCCCCTATAAAAAAAGGAGGCGTTCTTCAAAGCGCGCTCAGAAAAGAAAAACACCAAGACGGAAGAGAGCTTCCAAGAAGAAGAGATCCGCCTCTAAAGTAAATATTTTTTAAAGCGGCGTAAACTAAAGCATGGCCTTCGTACATTGTGCATCGGGCGAGTGCGCCAAATCCGAGTTAGACTTGTTTACTCTAAAGCCCACTCAGACAAGCATCGAAAACAGTTTTTTCATGGAGGTATCACCTTTAGCCGCTTTGACGCCTCTGGCCCCTATAGAGTTTTATGTATCAGGGTCCACGGATATGTATTTGGATCTCAACAACACGTTACTACATCTTATGTGTAAAATCGTAAAAGCGGATGGTTCAGACATAGCAGCAGACGCTAAAGTGGCGACGATCGCATACCCCCTAGCAACTGTGTTTAATCAGGTGGACATCACCCTGGGCGATCGCCTCATCACACAGAGCGATAACATGTACGCCTACAGAGCCTACCTCGAGAGCATTCTAAATTACAGTAGCGACGCCCTCGACACGCAGCTTTCAGCGGGGCTCTTCTGCAAGGACACATACGGGCACTTTGAAGCCAAGGAGCTGGACGGTGACAATCAGGGTTTTGTAAAAAGAGCAAGTTTTGCGACGGGCAGTCGTCACTTTGACCTCCTAGGGCGCATACATTCAGACCTCTTCTTCCAAGATAAACTGCTCATCAACGGAATTGATCTTAAGATCAAGCTCACTCGCAACAAGGACTCATTCTGTCTCATCAGCGGGGATGCGGACCAGTACAAGCTGGACATACTGTCAGCGTGTCTGTTTGTAAAGAGGGTAAAAGTGTCCCCGAGCGTCAGATTAGCTCACGCCGATGCTTTGCAAATATCAAACGCCAAGTACGCGGTGGAAAGAGTAGCTCTGAAGGTATTCAGCATCCCTGCCGGTACCCGATTAACTCAGCAGCAGAATTTATTTATGGGACAACTACCCAAGCTTATCATCATCGGATTTGTGGACAATACAGCTTTTAGCGGCGTCTACGCCTCAAATCCCTTCAATTTTAAGCACTACGGCATCAACTACGCCGCGCTGGTCCACGAGGGCGCTGTGATTCCTGCAAAACCCTACACACCCAGTTTTATAACCTCCAACTACATCAGGGAATATCAGGGGCTGGTTTCGATAACAGGGAAGCACCTACGGGACTGTGGGGTAGCCGTGTCAAGAGAAGGCTATGGGGCCGGATACACACTGTTCGCCTTTGACCTGACTCCCGACATGGAAGACGGCGATCACTACAACCTGGTCAAAAACGGCAATCTAAAAGCTGAAATACGATTTAGTAATCCGCTACCTGCGAATGTGAACATGGTCGTATTCTCGGTATTTGACAGCATCATTCAGATCAACCACGCCAGACAGATTTTGTTTGACTATCTTTAAAACGTTTGTGAAATGGATACTGTGCAGATACGGGACTTCTTAAGCAGACATAAATACGCTAGGAAATACTTTTTAGGTGTTTTCCCTAGCGATGGGTTACCAGGCGAAATCGGACCGGAAAGACCACTCACCCTAGTGTTTAACACAGATCCTCATTACAAGGGTGGAACACACTGGGCGGCCGTGTTTATAGATAGTGACAAGGTTACAGTGTTTGACAGTACAGCCGAGTTCCCCGAACACAGTATCTATACACATGCCATATTCAAGTTTGTGAAAAAAGCAGCAGGGAGGGTTGAGTATAACAAGCTAAGGGTCCAGGATTCGTTAGCCATCACATGCGGGGAACACTGTATTTATTTTATCAGTAAAATGTCGGAGGGTGTGGCGTTTAGAAATTTCTTAAATCTATATTCGCGTGACCTTGTTAACAATGACAGTATAGTTGTGAAATATGTAAAAGAAAACACAAGGGCCACGGTCAGACCTGTGAAAACAGAATATAGCGTTTGTCAAAATTGTAAGGGCCTGTAACGTGTATATGTTTAATGATGAACGTTTAAAATAAAGACATTTTTTAAAACAAGCATTCAGACTCTGCATTTCTATGCTTACACATGCACCATAATTAAAATATTTTAAAAGACGAGTGAGAGGGGTTGAAAAGTTATAAAAGTGTTTATTACAAACAGTTATGTATGGTACGCATTACAATGACATCCGTTACTAGAGAAAATATATGAAGAAAAATCAGACACAGTTATACGCGTAATAGGCACAGTTATTCAAAAAGTCTGTAGAAACATTAAGGATTAATCCACGTATGGGCTGTGTGCAGTGTCCTTTTTCTCTGTACAGCCGTCGCAGGCGGGGTGCTCCAAGAGGGGGATAGTCGGGGGCGTCCGAGGCTGCTGGTGATGGAGGGAAGGGTGCCTTCAAACTTTCAAGCATACGGCGGTGATCGTTATTACCCACGAGTGTGGAAGGGATGTTGAGTTCAGCGGCTGCGCGCAGAAACTGATCCCAACCTCTAGGAGCATTTTGCTGCGTTAGGGTTTTGGGGTGCGTGAGACCTTTGACTAGATCGTACATGTGTGAGCCAACAAGCGGCTGCCCCTTGTAGACAAATTCACCGCGTTCATTCCACGCTGTTAGGTCTTTAGAAGCGGCGAGTTTACTCATCAGCATCTGCGCTGCACCCCTGTGCCTCTGACTTATATTTTTTAGGAGGTCGTCAACAAATATATCAGGGATCGGGGTCAGGGCCTGCTGCGGCTGTAGGGGTTGCGGAGCAGGCGCAGGCGTTGCTGGCTGTTCAGAGTCCTGGGCATATAGAGTTAGCTTATTTTTTTCAGTATCCCACTGCTTGTAGTAGGTTAGAAAATTTTTAAGGGTGTTGGTGTAAAGGTTAGCTTTGTCGTACGGGTTTAGATCCTTACGGTTCAAAATGTCTTTAATTTCACCATCCAGTCGTAGAGTCTCATTTCGCCGTATATCCCAGGCATTGTCAGCAGAAGAGCCCTGCTGCTCCAACTGTTGTCTAGGAACCAAATACATCTTTGCGGCATGCTCCATCACCGTCCCGAGAGGAGGCTTGTAATTATGGGTATAGCTATGCCCAACAATGAGCCTATGAAACCCCCAGACTGTTTCACCAGTTTCTTCTTGGTAATAAGCGAAGCCCTTTTATTACTGAGCTTCTTGATAAGATGTCGCTTCTTCTTCAACACCTGTAACTGGCTCTTTGATATAGGTACGTTACCTTTTAGGGTGTTTAGGGCTATTTCTGAAATGGCCGCCACTAAATCATCAGAAGCAGCGCAGAGGATGGCCTTTCGGTGCTGGGGACTGGCATTAACCAACATTTTCAGGAGAGCTAAATTGCGGCGTAGGCGGTCAGACATGGTCAACACAGGGTGTTATAAGGGCAGGACTACAAATGTCTCTAAAGGTCTTCAGCGCTGCTTTTTATAGGTTCGGGACTTGATCTTAGGTGTGTAAGCGACTGGGAGATCAGGGGGAAAAATATCAGCCCTCAGTCTGTAGTCTTCTAGAGTGTTATTTTTTAAGTCGACCAACAGGTAACCGTGGGGTTTTGCTGTAGCGTCGTTAAAGGCCTCCATGAAGAAGTGTGTGTTTCCTGGGTACATCTGTTTAGCTATGACTGATATTTGCTGTTTGTCACGGGGATTTTTAAATAAAACAAGGTATGACGCGTTGAGTGCTATAGAGCGGCTGTTCTTACCCTTGTAAAACAAGTTCTGCACAATGTAGCATATGCTTAGATTGCGATGGTGTGAATATTGAGTAAAAGCACGCTCTAACTCAGGATGATCCCCACCTTCACGCATAAGGTCATCGACAATTACCATGTTTACAAGGGTCGGTGGCAGCAGCTCATCGTCGTTGAGGCTGTCAGGTATACCTTCTATAAATCTGATATGCGGGAAGCTACGGGATAGTTCGGTATAAAGGTCTTGCCAGCACGAATAAAGCCACACAATGTTATTAGGTGTTTGGGATAAAGCACCGGCAGCATTTTCTAAGAGCTTTTTTAAAAAGTAGCTTTTACCGCAGTTTGAGGGCCCTGCTAACACGCAGGAGAACGGATGCTGTAATCTGGTGTCCATAGTGCGACGGTGACCTCTCTAATGCGCCTAATAACCGTACGGCAGTGTTTTATAGTCGGTAGTCAGGACCCTTTTGTCAAAAACAACGCGTAAGGTTTTATGTAGGGGCTGGGTTGTAATTTCCCACTTCTTTTTGGATCTGACTATGCAGGGCTGATTCACAACTATGGTTTTATCATTTTCACGATCGTCCGATGCAGAGTATTCGTGCACCAGATCCTTCAGACTGTCAAAATTGATTTTTAGGGTGTTGTTGACATTTAAGGTTATACCTTTGACCTTCATGCACACCTTGTTGTTGTTTGTTTTGTACGCGTACGTTTTTGGTCCGGAGGACGTAAATTGTGTTATATGCTCATCTTTATCGAGTTCGCTGGTCAAATTACCTAGGTAATCCCCAAGAGGTGGGTCTTCATCCCCCGGCTTACTCACAAAAATCACAGAGTCGGTATCGTGATACAAGCAGCGGTCCTGTAGTTTATCCATAACCCCGTAAAGCTCAAGACGGGCGTGGGCTGTCGTGAAGCACGCTATGAAGATGTTTATGTTGTTACACGTTGTGGGGTACTCTTTTGCGTATTTCCAACACACAGCCGCGGTATCGTCATCGATCAACTCGCAGCTGGACACCTCGTAACAAGGGGCAAAGAGGTACTTAAACAGCTCGTCAGGATCTGTTATTAAGGTTGTATTAGACATGTTTGTACGCTGTGCAAATTTTCCCCATAAGGAGTTGAGGCAGAGTTTGGCTAACTGTCGGCGGGCGGGGTTGACCTCGATCAAATGGGGACGTAAACGTATACCCTCGTGAGCGTGGTAGTCATCGATGTATTTTTGCTTTGCATCGTGACTAGTACACCATTCGGGATATCCTGAGGCCTCCTGTTTGTCTCTGAGAAACAAATTAATGTAGCTTGAAAAGAGGTGTTTCGTGGTCCTCTTAAAATGCCACACCTCGTGTACTCTCCCGAGTCTGTAGCCTTTCTCTAAGGCAGCTTGGACCTCGATGCTACACCAGGTCCCTGTGAGCATCCTCTGTTCTTCAGTGTGTCTACAACCACCAATCTCTTTAAACACTGCGCATGTTCGACAGAGGGGGAACATCAGCTTACCATCGACTCTGTATGGTAACACAGGGAAGTAAAGATGCCTTGGCGGATGGATTTCGCATTTGACTAGCCCAAAGTATTCGGAAAGGGGCTTAAAGTCTCTATATATGATGGTGGGGTGCCCTAAGGGGTATACCTTCATTTTGTTCACAAATGGGTACAGGCTGGTGAAATCATAGTAGTGTATTTTTTCACCCTCAGCAGCGGCCCTGTACAGTTGTATGGCATTTGTACGACCCCCGAATAAGGCATCGCGGGGTTCCAGAGGTTGTGGTAAATCACGACTCTGAAGGAAAGAGCAGAGCTCGGTGTCGGTTGTTAGCATATCTAACCACTCGTGCTCCCAAAGGGCCCTCAGAGCAAAGCCACATTTTTCAACATACTGGGCCTTCATCATAGTACGTCTGTGTAAGTGTTCAAATTTGGCACCCAACAATTTGTTAAACTCGTGGGGCTTGTAACATTGGGGGCATCCGTGGTAAAAACAGCCGTTGTATTCAAAGGCCGTCGGCACTCCCTTAATTACGGCGTACCCATCCAGGTAATAGGGGCCCAGGCGGTATTCGCCCCCTTGTAAGGCGTGTTGAATGTGGATGTCTTCCTTCTCAGACACGTACATAAGCCATTGGATAGAGGGGCTGAATAACGTTTCTGTTTACCGTTATAGAGGTCTGGCGGTACTAGAGCGATACTTTTTGGTCTTAAAAACATGTGTTTGTAGAGGGACATACACATGGAGGCCAAAGTGATGTTTTGAAAAGGGTCTATGTATTCGACCGTCTTTGTCATTTCAGGGGTCTTGGGTTTCAAAGCCTTGACTTTCTTAGTCATCTCCACCACAACGTCTCTGAAGAGGTTGCAGGCTTGTCGTAGGATCATTACATCCGCCTGACAATAAGCCTTCAACTCGGTTTGAAAATGAAACTCTTTTTCATGGTTTTCAGAGTACCATTGCAGAAAGCTCTCTTTCTCGGTAGGCATCATATATTGAACCCCGTAGCTGTCCGGAGGCGGCATGGGCCCCACATAATCCTGGTTCGCCCAGGTGTTAAAAAAGTGTGGAAAATAACCTTTACACCCTGGGAAACCAAAGGCTTTTGGCAGCTTACTCAATTTCATGGGTAGGAAATTCAGGGTGTCTATGAATCTTATTTGTAGCTGCCCCACCGTTAGCAACATCAGCTTGGAACCCTGAGTGATGAGTTCTACTTGTACCTTTTCACGAATCAGCTTTTGTAAAATAAAGAACGAGTCGTATGCTTTTGAGTTATGGGCCAGCATGGTATACCCTTTGAATTTGGTTTGAATGAAAGTGTTAAGGAAATCACCAACGCACGTTCGCCCTTCAAACTCCCAGCTGTCGTCGGAAGTTAGATGGTGGGCGTAAATATAGTTAGGTTGGTGTACCCCCGTCTCTTGTGTGCACTCTATATCGAACACAATGTATGCTTCGGTTTTGGTCTGAGGGCGTCCTTTAACCATGTAACAACTGTGATTTGTTCCTGCCCTAAAAAGCGCGTGACACCTTGGACATTTCATGCCTTTGCATTTGTGATCTGACGCCACATATCGACCACACTCGAAGCAATCCATTTTAGGGACGCATTTAACATTTTTGTTATGCATGCTCAAGCATTCTTGCGAGCGACAAAACATCTTACAGGTTCGACACCTCACCTTCAGGGCGGTGTCTACGTCGCAACCGTCCCTCTGACACATCTTACAGCGCATTTCACACTGATGATATGCCTTATTGTTGTATATGTGGTCGCAATATGTGCACACATACTTGACTCCCAGAAAACTTTTAAGGTTCAAGATACCGTAAAAGTGGTTTTCGTGGTGAAGGACATATACGGTCTTGTTTCTCACACGTTCCCCGGTTGTAAAGTACTTCCAAGAGCCGTTGTGATAAAGAACTTTCACCGTAACGGCGAAATAGTTCTCAAAAAGACCTATGTCGCCAAAGCCGACCATACGGTCTGGAGGTATTTCAAGAACCTCATGGGCTTCAGCCGCTCTAGACATGATGACAGCGTCTGTGGTGTTGCGTCCCATCAGCAACCCCACGATACTGGCCGCCAGACACGTGTTGGCTGCATCGTTGTTAAAGTTGAGCAGCCAACGTTGTTTCTTACCAATTATCTTACTGTACAGCACGCTCTTTAAAGGCCTGGAAACACCCCCTCACGACCCCGTACAATGAGGGCTATGACTCTGAAAGTGCCATAGGCGACTAGTTCAGCCTTACTCTGTAAAAGCCTCGAGAGGTTTTCTAAAAATTCCACGGCGTCAAACACAACGCTGGACTTTCGCTTGGTGAACAACGGGCTGTCAAAACCCTGCCCCTGGAAGCGTAGTTGAAAAAAATCATTAGGACCCACATCGCGTAACAACCTTTCTATGAGTGTTTGCACAGCCTGATGTATGGCTAAAACGCCGTGATCGGAGGACCTTATATGGTGAAGGTTAGCAAACCTAAACTCCTCGTAGTGTTCTGTAGCGTTAAATCTCTCTACAGTACGACTGTAGCTTCTAACGCTCTCTAAAAAGACTGCCTCTAAATCCTCATCTTGAGGAATTTGACTTGCTGGGGTGGTCGCTGCTGTATCATTTTGGGGGTCCTGGCTTAGCACGGTCTCATGGGGTCTTTTAAACACCCGTGTAGCACATATTCTGGCTTTCTTGAGCTTACTTATTAAAAGCCTGCGCTGCTTAGCGCTATTAGCCCACTTTTGCTTTTTACGGGCCCATTCTTTTTGAGGCAACCTCCCCCCGCCTATCTGAACCGTATGCTTTGTACATGTGTGCGATGTACTCAAGGATGCCTCTGCTACAGCCCAACCCCCCGGTCCTTCTATGTGTTCCTGGTGTTGGAGTATCGCCTCTCTACAGCCCGAGCCCTTCAAACGCCCTCCCCTTGGGGTATTCTCTCCTGAACTTATGTTTTGGACTGTGTATGGTACTGTTGTATGTGGTTCAGGCTCTGTTCGTGAAACTGTATGACTCTGTTTGCGGGGGTCTATGTACTTTTGACGCCTGAGGAAGCGTAAGAAGCGTAGGGACTTGGTCAGTATAGTATGGACCTTACAGCTATATTTTGATTTATGTGTGTTTTTAGTAATACCAGGGACATGTGAGGTCTTTAGGGTTCGATATGGGCCTAGTCACGCCCGTATACCACCTATGTCTGACACAGTTGTTTCACACTTCTGGAGGATCACCCTTTTACAATCGGCAACCATTTGCAGTATCTTTTGCTGCGCCTCCATCTTGACCCTGTCCTCGCTACTACCAAGCCCCAGTTTTAAGGCTGCGGCGTTCGCTTGGCGTTTTAGCTTTCTGACCGACAGCTGTATATCTTTCACATGCCCCCCTAGTACCTCTTTTGTGTTTACAGAATCATATTGCGGAGGATTAGGAATGAACACCCCTTTGGGTTGTATAACTCCCTCTCTCAAACCAACCGTCGCAACACAGCTCTGTAAAGGAGGGCCCGGGGGGCTCATAGAAACAGGGTCCCAGTGAGCACACCCTGGGGCTGTAGGGGAAGGGGCCTCACTAAATGACACATCCAAAAACCCCTCTGGAATATCGATCCCTGCCGTGCTGTTATCTGCGTATATTGATGGGTGTGATGAGGGGGTTACAGTGTTCGCGGGGCTGGTTGGGTCGTACGCTCCTGGTGGGGGGATAGGAGACATGGGGCAAGGGGCGTGTAAATGACTGTCAAAATAATCGTGGGTCCTAGCGGTGAAGGAATTGCCGGTGATGTGGGCGGGTGAATGTGTAACAGACGTGTGCAAATCCCCTTTGTGCGTGTTAGAAGACCCCTCGTGCGCTGCTTCTGAGGGTCTATCAATGCTGTCTACCATCCCTGCCAGTGCCTTGAGACAAACCCTGCCTGCGGTATAAGGTGCTCCTAAAGGTTGACCATCTTCAGGCGTTGGGTTCCTAAACCCCTCAGGAATTATTATAGAAGGTTTTGGGTGTTGATCTAAGGGGAGCTCCTCTACCGACGCCGATAGTTTATTTGAAACTATAGAGGACTTTAGAGGATGGGAAGGGTCCTGCGGTGTAATGGGTTTGATTAAGAACACATCCGTTGTTTCTACTTGCAACGTAGGGAACCCCAGCTTCTTCTTAAGATACTTTCTCGAGAGGCGGCTGACTTTAGGGGTTTGGGGCTGTAGCAGCGCTTCTACAGCAGGCGTCACAGCCTTTGACCCCTTAGAGAACGTGGGGGTCGAGGATTCATTCCCTGGTTTAGCAACATTTTTTAATGATAGATCTAAAGGAGTAGTTTGGGGCTCCGGCAACACCTGTTTCTTCTTGAGGTCTAAAGGGGGTGTTTGGGACTCTTGGGTTACCTGTTTCTTCTTGGGGTCTAAAGGGTCTGATAGGGACTCCGAGTCCATCTGCTTCTTCTTAAGGGCGGGTTTGTTCGAGATGAGATTCCCTTTTGAGGCCTGCTGGTGGTTCATCATTTTAGCGTTTGGCTTGAGAAGGCATTTCATCTCTGTACCGGTTCTCTGTTGGATGTGTGAATAATAAGAGCACAATTGGTCCTGGCGTACACGCCTACTCACACCTTTTGCCGCAGGCACGGTGTTCTGGACTGTCTCTGTGATGTCGCTTAACGGTGTCGTAGACCTCTTAGCCTTACACGGATCTTCTCCAGAGAGCTTATGTGCCGCGCCTAGAATGTAAACATAAAAATATATACATATTAGAAAAAATAAGGAGGCACAGACACCCCACCTCCACTTTATACTTCCGGTACTACATGTCGTAGGCCCTATCTGCTTACGAGAATAAAACCCAGAGAGTTCTTTTTTTTTTTTTGACACCCTTTTATGAAAAACACACCTGTTAGAGGTCTTTTCCCCGCAACTTTCTTTGTCATCGATCCCTTTCTAGATGTTGAAGCTTTCCTCTTTGGCGTTCTTTCTTTTGTTTGAGCCTCTGCAGCCTCTTGCACATCCCCGCCAACCGTGCATGACACTGTGGGTCCTGTAAAGAAAACAATAATCACAATTGTAGTATAAACCAAGCCTTAACAGCCCACTCTGAGGAGCTCTCCTATAGTTCACAGCTGTGGTTTTTGGGACTAGGACCTCCCAAGTCTTAGACAGTTTAAAGAACCCTGCATTTTTTTTTTTTTTTTTTTATTTACCTGTAAGAACTGTGTTATCCTGCACACTCAAAGACGCGCCTTGAACCTTCATGTACCATTCAAAACCGTCAATATCTAATTGCTGGCCGTCGTCATAACCTATAAAATCGCACATACATGAGAACACCATTAGAAAAGCAGAGTTTCTGAGACACCCTAGTACAAAAACTACACAAAACTATACAACTCTAAATACATATACCTGGCTGCAAGGCGCTCATTTCTTCGTCGGTGATAGTAAATTCCGGGAGGTCCTGTGGAGGGGGTTAAATCAAACACGTCTGATTTAAAACTAGCGCTCATAAACACGGCATTACAGTTTGTTACAGTCACCTTCGAAAACGCAAATACATAATACATAGAGACAAGCATCCTTACACATGGTATACGTAAAACACTGTCTAGGAAAATATTACATAGACCCTAGACCCGCAAACTGTACACACCACCTGTCAGACCCCCCTGCTAAACATCCTAGTTAAAGTTTTGGGAAAGCACATACTCAGAAGTGAAAACAACACCATGTAATGACGTTTACTTTTTTAAAATAAGAAACCATGAATCCTACCCATAAACCCTTCGTTTGTACACCCATAATCTATTGAGCGGCCTGTGCATGCTGTTCTTTACACGCCTTTAATAAAACACGGATCTATGTTAGGCTATTAACTTATAAACTGTAAGTAACAAAAGGATATCTCCTAGGAAAAAAAACAGTCACAGTGTACCCACAACTACCTTAATGCGCAGCGCGGGCTACCGTGTACAAATTCTGTGCATCACACATATAGGCATAATTGGTGGATGCAAGGTGCTTGACAGCGGCTGATTTTTAAAAAACATATAGCGCTGTTCACTCATGCTCAACCTTGTAAATACTTTTATATTTATTCTGCTTGTTATTTTCCTACCTAAAAAAATTGTTAGCCATGATGCATAGTAGCTGCTTTTAAATAGGGCATGAAAAAGCTTGAGAAAAGCCCCTTATGCAGCACCCTGTGATTCTAGGCACAACACCTAATTTAACCCAACCCCTAAAATGCCTGTGTACTTGTGCATTGTAACCAGTGCTCATGTAGAAGCGCTCCAAACCCTAGGGTCGAGTTTGCGCTATATAAAAGGCCCCTTTGGAAAAATAAAAAAAAAGTAAAAGCCACTTGGGGACGCTGCTAAACGGTCCCTGCGTTGTAAAATGCTTTTAAATTTTTTTTTTTTTTTTAAATCAATCAATCAATCAAGCATTTGTATAGCGCGCTACTCACCCGGAGGGTCTCAAGGCGCTTGTGGGGGGGGGGTCCGCTACTGTTCGAACAGCCAGGTCTTGAGTTGCTTCCTGAAGGAGAGGTGGTCTTGGGTAAGGCGGAGGTGGATGGGTAGGGAGTTCCACGTCTTGGCAGCCAGGTAGGAGAAGGATCTTCCTCCCGTTGTGGCTCTTCGGATGCGGGGGACGGCGGCGAGGGCGTGGTTGGTCGATCGTAGCTGGCGGGTGGGAGTGTAGAAGGTCAGACGGTCGTTGAGGTATCTGGGGCCTTGGTTGTGGAGAGCTTTGTGTGCGTGGGTGAGGAGTCGGAACGTGATTCTCTTGCTGACGGGGAGCCAGTGCAGGTCTCTCAGGTGTCCGGCGATGTGGCTGTGTCGGGGGATGTCCAGGATGAGTCGAGCTGAGATGCGTTGGAGTCTTTTTTGAAGTTTGGCTGTGGTTCCGGCGTAGAGGGAGTTGCCGTAGTCCAGTCGGCTGGTGACGAGGGCCTGGGTGACCGTCTTCCTGGTTTCGGTGGGGATCCACCGGAAGATCTTGCGCAGCATGCGTAGGATGTTGAAGCAAGACGAGGAGACGGCGTTGACTTGTCGGGTCATTGAGAGGGAGGAGTCCAGGATGAAGCCCAGGTTGCGTGCGTGGTCCGTTGGTTTGGGTGCGTTGCCCAGGGCAGGGGGCCACCAGGAGTCGTCCCAGGCGGAGGGTGATGATCCTAGGATGAGGACTTCCGTCTTATCTGAGTTCAGTTTCAGGCGGCTGTTCCTCATCCACTCGGCTACGTCCTTCATCCCTTCATGTAGGTTGGTTCTGGCGGTTGTGGGGTCGTTGGTGAGGGAGAGGATCAGCTGGGTGTCGTCGGCGTAGGAGATGATGTTGAGGTTGTGTTGGCGTGCGATGGCTGCGAGGGGGCTCATGTAGACGTTGAAGAGGGTGGGGCTGAGTGATGATCCTTGTGGTACGCCGCAGATGACTTCGGTGGCCTCGGAGCTGAACGGGGGGAGGCGGACTCTCTGGGTTCTTCCGGCGAGGAAGGAGATGATCCACTCCAGTGCCTTCTCTTGGATTCCGACGTTGTTCAGGCGTTGCACTAGGGTGCGGTGGCAGACTGTGTCGAACGCTGCGGAGAGGTCCAGGAGGATGAGGGCCGCTGTTTCCCCGTTGTCGAGCAGGGCTCGGATGTCGTCGGTGGCTGCGATGAGGGCGGTCTCGGTGCTGTGGTTGGCCCGGAAGCCGGACTGCGAGTGGTCGAGGGATCCGTTCGTCTCGAGGAAGGCGGCCAGTTGTCTGTTGACGGTCTTCTCGATGACTTTGGCAGGAAAAGGAAGGAGCGAGATGGGGCGGTAGGATCCGCTGACGGTTTCTTCAGTAGGGCGCTGAGTTCGGCGTGCTTCCAGCTCTCTGGGAAGGTGGCGGTGTCGAGGGAGGTGTTGATGATGTCCCGGAGGTGGGGTGCGATGACGGCGTCGGCCTTGTTGAAGACGTGGTGAGGGCAGGGGTCGGTTGGTGATCCGGAGTGGATGGAGTTCATCGTGCGGATAGTGTCTTCGGTGTTGATCGGGGTCCAGGCTCGGAGGGTGGAGGTGGGGGACGTTGGAACGGTCGTAGGGTACGTCGGCTGTGTGCTGAAACTGTTGTGTATGTCTGCGATCTTGCTGTGGAAGAACGAGGCGAGCGAGTTGCAGAGGTCTTGCGAGGGAGTGATGTCGTTGTTTCCGGCGCTGGGGTTCGAGAGTTCTTTGACGATGATGAAGAGTTCCTTGCTGTTGTGGGCGTTGTTGTCCAGTCGTTCCTTGAATGCGGTTTTCTTGGTGGTGTGGATCAGCTGGTGGTGTTTTCGGGTGGCGTGCTTGAGGGTGGTCATGTTGTCTGCAGTCGGGTCTCTGCGCCATGCTTTCTCGAGGGCCCGGCAGTTCTTCTTGGATTTCTTGAGTTCGTCGGTGAACCAGGATGCTTTCTTGTTGCCGGGTCTGACTGGGGGGTCTTCAATGGGGCGAGGTCGTCTGCGCAGTTGGTGATCCATCTTGTGAGGTTGCTGGCGGCTTGGTTGGGGTTCGTTGAGCTGGCGGGAGGGTTCTGGCTCAGGGATGTGGTGAGTTGGTCGGTGGTGATCTTGTTCCAGCTTCTGCGCGGAAACTGTTGCGGGTGGTGGTGCGTGGTGATCCTGCTGAAGCTGAAGTGGACGCAGCTGTGGTCTGTCCAGTGGAGTCCGGTGGTGTGGCTGAAGGAGATGTCCTTGCTGGAGGAGAAGACGGGGTCAAGCGTGTGGCCGGCGTGGTGTGTGGGGGTGGTCACCAGTTGCTTGAGTCCGAGGTTGGCGAGGTTGTCCAGCAGGGTGGTGGTGTTGCGATCGTTGTTGTTCTCTAGGTGGAAGTTGAGGTCCCCAAGGAGGATGTAGTCAGCCGAGGGGAGGGCGTGCGGGCTGATGAGGTCGGCGATGTCTTCGCTGAATTGTGTGCGTGGTCCTGGGGGTCTGTAGATGAGGGTGCCTCTGAGGGTGGTCTTGGGGTCAGTGTGTATCTGGAAGTGCAGGTGTTCGCCGGCTGTGAAGGTGTCGTCGGAGTTGGTCGTGATGCGGATGGTGTTCTTGTGGACGATGGCGATGCCTCCTCCGGTCTGGTTGGCGCGGTCCCTTCGGGTGATCTTGTATCCATCCGGGATGGCGATGGCGATGTCGGGCGCTGAGGAGGCGTTCATCCATGTTTCCGTGAGGAAAGCGACGTCTGGTGATGTGGAGTCGAGCAGGTTCCAAAGTTCCACGGCGTGTCTGTGGACGGAGCGGGTGTTGAGCAGGATGCACTTCAGGTGGTTGCTGCTGGTGCTCGGCTTGGCGGGTGCGGTGCAGGTCCGGAGGCAGGAGAACTTGCAGGATTGGCAGCCGAAGGGTCCGTGGGTGCAACCTGGGGTGGCACGGTGGCAGCCGGGGATACGGCCGGTGTTGAGGGTGGCGGTGTCGTAAGTCCGGTGGGTGGGTTGGCTGCTGCGGGGGCCAGGGGGTTTGGCGCTGGGCGCGGTCCAGGCACGGACGGGCGCAGACGGGCTTGCCTTAGGCGCGCCCGCGCAGCGGCCGCCATTTATGGGGAGGTGGGAGGGAGGGATGTATTTATTTATTTTCGGGGTCGGACCCCACAACAGCCACGAAGGAATCCTTACTGGGAGCTTCATCTTCGTGTTTGCGGGGGAAGGACACGCCCCCTCACTGATGTCAGGGGAGTCCCTGGTGACATCACGGAAGGGGCGGGTCCTTCCGACGCTGCCAGGGAGAGGAGGAAGCTCACGTCTGCCATGCCGACACCGCCCTCAGGACCCTCGTGGGGCTCTTGGAAATGCCACCAGCCCCCAGAGCAGCGCCTTCGGTAAGCGGGCTCTGGGGGTATTATCGATTACGCCTGGGGTCAGGCTCTAGGGCCTTTATTTTATAAATATACCGGGGCCTGCAGCCCCGCACCAACGAGGACCCTGCTGCATTCCCGGCCTCAGCCCTCCCGGAGCACCACAAAGCCCTCAGTGGTCTCCGGGGGATTTATTTTTTTTAAAATACCGGGGCCTCCAGCCCCAAAGCAGCGCGGACCATGCCGCATTCCCGCCTCAGCCCCCGGAGCACCACAAAGCCCTCAGTGGTCTCCGGGGGATTTATTTTTTAAAAGATACCGGGGCCTCCAACCCCAAAGCCGCGCGGACCATGCTGCATTCCCGCCTCAGCCCCCGGAGCACCGCAACGCCCTCAGCGGTCTCCGGGGGATATTTTTTTTAAAATACCGGGGCCTCCAGCCCCAAAGCAGCGCGGACCATGCGGCATTCCCGCCTCAGCCCCCCGGAGCACCGCAACGCCCTCAGCGGTCTCCGTGGGGATTTATTTTTTTTAAAAATACCGGGGCCTCCAGCCCCAAAGCAGCGCGGACCATGCCGCATTCCCGCCTCATCCCCCGGAGCACCGCAACACCCTGAGTTGGCTCCGGGGCTTATTTTGTAAAAATACGCGGTGCCCTGCAGCCCTCACCACAACGGACCATGCCGCCCTTCATCTCACGGCCCCGGAGCCCCGCAACACCCTGAAAGGGCTCCGGGCTTATTTAAAAAAAAAAAAAATTATGCGGTACCCTACAGTGGACCATGCCGCCCCTTCAGCCCCCGGAGCCTCGCAACGCCCTGAGCTGTCTCCGGGGTTTATTTAAGAAAAAAAAAAAAATAGGATGAGGCCTGCAGCCCCGACACACCGCTGCTCATGCAGTACTCCAACCCCTCGACCCACGGAGCACCGCAACGCCCTCAGCGTGCTCCGGGGCTTTATTTAAAAAATACGCTTGGGGATTGCAACCATCACCACCGCGGCCCCTGCCTCCCATTAACCCCCGGAGCACCGCAACGTGCTCAGTGTGCTCGTGGGGATTTATTTGCTAAAACGGGGCCTCGAGCCCTACACCAAACCCTAGCCCCCAGGAGCACCCCAGAGTCCCCCCTGGGAAACGGCCTCTGGGGCTTTTTATTTTATAAAAAATGAAGCCTCAAACTCCACACCACCCATCGACCCCAGACCCCACATGGTTCGTGGAGGGCTCTGGGGCTACCCACACCAACACAGGCCCTGCCTCACACCCCAGAGTACTGTACTTGGGAGAGCGTACTCTGGGGACTTTATTTATTTTATAAACGGGGCCTCAAACTCCATGCATCCCATCCCCCCTGAACTATCCCGGAGCACAGAGGGCTCTAGGGTCCCTTAGAAACTATGAACATCGGCCCTTCCACCCCTATGGACCCCAGCCCCTGGGCACGGCCCCCCTTAGTGGACTTGTTGCCGGTTTGGTCCTTAAACGTAACACCCCTGCACTGCTACCAGCAGAAGACGACGTCTGAGACAGTTCCCCATCGGCATAGCCCGGGGGTAAGTACTGAAACAGTGTTTTTTTTTTATTGTTAATTTATATGTTTGATTTTGTTACCCCTGGGGCCCTTAAAGCAGCCACTGAAGCCTGTAAAATTGGTTCTAGACGCTGTACATGTCTTAAGGCTGTAACCCTGTGTATACTTCAACTGTTAGTGGTATTCACTTTTAAATGCACGCCTTCAATGCTCTACACTGAATTTAAAGTCCTGGATCCACCCCTCAGAACTATTACATTACATACAGGCTTGCTTGCGCTTTGCGCCATTTAAAAAAACTTAAAATTACAACCCCATTTACCCTCCAACCTTATTCACATTAAGCACCAGACCCCCAGCACATTAAACATTATTTAAAACAATATAAACCCCGTCCTACATAGCGCTAAACCCCATTTAAATGCAAACTTGTTCACATTAAATGCATCCCTCCTATACTTTAAATAACCCCATAAGCATGTCACAATGTACACCCTTATTTATTTACCTCCATTAACGTGTAGCAGGCATCGTCAATCTGTGAGAAGTTGTTCTGGTCCATGGCTGGCTTAAGTTTCTGATGCCGGTCTGTGCTGCACGCAGTCCAAACAAGGCGCTCCAAAAGGGGTTTTTAAAATGTCTGTTTCTGCTGACCCTTAAAGTGCCCTTTTATACTTGGCCTGGCATGCTAATTAGAAGACCCCACACTTTACATGGGGGTGGGGTGGGCGGGTTTAGAACCAGGTAATGGTGGTCTTTGGATGGAACAATTTTCAGACCGTTGCATTGTCTATTTGGTACACTGATATCATTTACCGTCTGCTAATCAAGCCTGAGCACTGTCCTGAGGAGCTAGGCCCAAGAAATGTGTTTGTAGATCTTGCTGAGTCACCACCACCCTGCCTGCTGAGACTGATAGCTTTATCTCAGGCCTCGTGTTTTCCCTGCAGTGTATTTTTCCTGCCACGTGTTATCATGTTTCACATTCTCATAGGGAAGTTTTGGGACCCCCGTCTGTTGGCCCTTTATCATTTTAACAACTGCTAATCATGACCGAGCCCTGCCTGAAAAGCTAAAGCCGCTTCTCTGTTTGAAGTTTTTGCCTTCGTAGCACTGGCTTGCCACACATCCATCATGTCCCCAAACTTTTGTGCACCAACTGTCACTTTTAAGGACAGACACACCCTTTAACTTTTAAGGACAAGCGTTTCACGAGCCTCACACTGCCATCTCATTGGGGTGGGGGGATTTGAGGGCGGCCTGTACATTCACAGCTCAGCATGTCCAAACACCCAACTGTCACAGCCCTGCAGGCACAGTTTTAAAACACTTTTGCGCACACCCACACGTTTATTTTTCCTTACATACCATGGTAGGGCTGCCACACATCCATCATGTCCACAAACTTTTTTGCACACACGCTGCCACTTTTGGTGACACACAGACGCGTCACTTTTAAGGACAAACCTGTCACTTTTGGGGACACACTGGCACGTCACTTTTAAGGACAGACCTGCCACTTTTAAGGACACAGACCTGTCACTTTTGGGGACACAAGTTTGATGAGCAATGGTATCCCAGTATACTACTGGAAGTCATTCGCAATTTGCGAGTACCAAATAGGTACTCGCAAATTGCGAATGCAGTTTGAAGGGTGCTAGGGGGCCAAAAGGCCACCCTGCTGCACCCCCAAAATTGGCATGTGTGCACATGTGGCGCACACATATGCCCTAAAGGCATATGTGTGCACCAAATGGCACTTAGAAAATGCAATTGTATGCATTTTTGTAAGAAATTGCAAATTACCATCAACTTAAAGTTGATGGTAATTTACAATTCCAAATTCGTAAAACGCAATTTGCAAATGCATGATGCATCGAATTTCGGGAATCGCAATTTGCGGTTTCCTATCTGCATTCGCAATTAAGGAAATCACAAAAATTGCTATTTCCTTAATTGCAAATGCCTTTGGGCTTGATGCATCGGAAATAGCATTTTACCGGTCGCAAACGGGCCGATTCTGCGAATCGGCCCGTTTGCTACCAGTAAAATGCTTGATGCATGTGCCCCATGGTAATTTGCAATTCCAAATTGCGAAAACGCAATTTGCAAATGCATGATGCATCGAATTTCGGGAATCGCAATTTGCGGTTTCCTATCTGCATTCGCAATTAAGGAAATCACAATAATTGCTATTTCCTTAATTGCAAATGCCTTTGGGCTTGATGCATCGGAAATAGCATTTTACCGGTCGCAAACGGGCCGATTCTGCGAATCGGCCCGTTTGCTACCAGTAAAATGCTTGATTAAGAGATTTATATTGACAGGTGGAGAGGTAAAGTGCAACCTGCGATCATACTAAACGCCACAGTTAATTAAGAACAAACAGACACAATGTCTGCCGACTTGCTGCGAGAGCGTGAAATGGCTGCTGATACATTATTCGAAAATCCCCCTATCGAGGATGTATCCACTAATCAGACAGACAAAATCAGGACTGGAGGATTAGCGGCAGGGCCGGACTGGCCGTAGCGGGCACCGGGCGTTTCCTAAATCAGCTTAAAAGTTTGGAGAATTTAAAGAAAAACAAACAGGTGAAATGGTGGGAACGTAGATCACTACAGAAATACCTAGAGGTAGAGCGTGTACCAAGGGGTCTGCGGATATTGCTGGCACCTAGTTTTGAAAACCCTAACCCGCTGATGTTAAAGGAATGGGCATAAAACAACCTTGAAGCATCAAAATGGCTAGTGCAAATTCTGGTTAAATATGCAGAAATAGAGAACAATTACAAAAGGAAATTGAACTTGTCAACAGTGAACTGGACAAATCAGAGTTAATGGATTATATAGCCAAATGCCGCGAGGAAATGGGCAGTAGACTATGTAAACAGGAGGACATTATTAAGAACAGAAAGGCCCATAAATTTCAAAGTGGCTAAATCTTCACTTTTTCACAGAAATACGACTCCATGAAGAGACAAAAATAAACCGATCGTAATGTTGCGAAACAAGATGATGGAATCAGCAAAGCAACACCGGATATGGCCTCTGCCTCAGATCTGAGTTCTGCGCTCGAGAGTGAATCAGATTCAGAAGGAAGTGGAACAGCAACTGGTCAGGTCGCTGGCCTCAATAAACTAACCCTAGTTGAAGAGTTGGATTTTTTAAGGCGCGACAGACGCCAAACACTCCGACCGAGAACTCAAAATGACAAAGCAAACAAAGGAGAAATGCAAGACGCAGAGAAAGAAGAAAACACAGCAGGGCCATCAAGAGGAAAGAAACAAGTGGGCACAAAGTGGAGACGCAAGCAAATATAATACAGCAAAACAATAAAACTGTGATTAATTTGTCTAGTATGACATTGGATGAAGCAGAAAAACAACTTCTGTCATTGGGGCTTTCTTATTGTCCTGAAAGTTCTTTCAGCTACAGCAATACTCGAGTTGACATCTACAAATTTATACGTAGATTAAAACTGAAGAAATTTTTTTTACAAAAATCCAATGCCAATATTACAAGTGCCCCATTAAGATCGGCTTTAGCAACAAATACTAACCTAGACAATCTACAGATTTCAGATATACATCTGATGCAAGATCTTCAAGAATTACAAAATGAAAATTCGTGTGAGAATCATAGGGGCATATTATCAAGCGGCAGCGATAATTATCGCTGGCCGCGCTTAGCGTGAGATTTGTTATCGCCGGCTATCGCAGGAAATTATCGCCATGCTAGCGCTGTATTAACAACGCTTAGCACAATGGCGATAATTATTCCAGCAATAGCGGTGTTTTCCATGGAACATCGCTGGTTTTCCAGCGATGTTCCATGGAAAACGGCGATATCCTTGATGATAGGGCCTGTAGTCTTAGCCACACAATCCACCCCCCATGTCAGGTATGCCTTAGTCTGGAATTTAACAGATGTTAAATTCCAGCATTAAGGCATAGTTAACGCGATTTCAAATATCGCTACCCCTCGTTGATGATATCGCGAAGCTGGGTTAGCGATATTTTCCCATGGAGTTTTGTTAGGCACGACTCCTTTGCATCTCATTAACGATGCGAGGCGTGCTGACAACGGGCGCTAAGGCAAGGAAACACGCGCTAGCGTGTTCTTGTTAATAAAGCAACAATATTATCGCCGCTTTTCGCCCGAAAACGGACGCTAAAGCGGCAATAATGTTATCGCCAGCCCTTGATAATATGCCCCTTAGACCTTCCACTCAAGCAATTATACTACAACAGGAACTAGACACACATGGTAGTACCACAACTCCTTTTAAACTCAAATCCACCTTTACTCCTGTGATGCCTCAAGATCATATTGACGTATTCAACGATAATATAATTGTACAACTCAAGAAACTGAATCAAACAACTCAGAGATGGCACAAGAGGGAGACCGAATGCAACAGGAGTTATCACAACCTGATTAAGAAACTACGAAACAACAATCAGATTGTGATTCGCAATGCAGACAAAGTGGCAACATCGTGATCTGGCCAAAGTCTGACTACATGGTTGAAGCATACAAACAATTGGATGACATCGAATGCTATAAAAGAAGCAATGTTTAAGTGGTCAGAACCATATATAACGAGTATTACGCTAAATTGGCGATATGGAAAAATGAGGGTCTATTGACTGTTGAGGAACACAAATTTTTACGTAACGATTACCCAAGGATGCCTGTGATATATTTCATCCCAAGAGCATGTTTTCACCTCCGGGTAGGTCAATAAACTCGGCCAGGAACAGTTTGTTAGAAAACACTTCGCAATATGTAGACTTTTTTATACAGGAATATGTTCGAAGCGTGCCATCCTTCATCAAGGATACAGGGGAGTTTTTGAAAATAATATATGACATTCCGTGGAGTCAAGACTATCCACTTATGACTTTGGACGTAACCACTCGCTACACACGCATTGATCATCAAGATAGCCTTAGAGCAGTAGAGCATTTCCTCAAAAGCAGACTTCTTAGACTATATGAACATAGCAAAATGTGAATGTGCATGATACAGTTCTGTTTAGATAACAACTTTTTTTGTTTAACAAAGAAATCTTCCAGCAAATACGGGGGTGGCCATGGGGGCCTGCTTCTCCCCCAGTCAAGCGTGCTTGCACATGGGCTGGTGGGAGGAGCGGGTCCTCATGGTAGAACACAACGAGAATTGGGATAGACACGTGATTTGTTGGCTACAATACATCGATGATTTATTTATAATCTGGAAGGGGTCTGAGGAAAGTGCCGACAATTTTGTAGCCAAAATAAATTGGAATAATGTCAGTCTCAGGTTTACAGCTCATATAAGCCCATGGGCAGTTGATTTTTTTGGATGTCCATATATACATTAATAACAATAAGATGGAAACTAAATTGCACAGAAAAGAAACAGCAGGCAACTCAACACTCCATAAAGCAAACACAAGGAGATGATGGACGGAGCGCTGAAACTTTTCAGACACTCACCCCCAGTCACAGATCTGTGTTGAATCCATCATCGTTCTTTAGCTCACTTCGCCACCCCAGTTCAGACACAGCTATATGCAAATCAGTCTTGACCCTGTGCCTCATGGGAACAGTCCATGCCAGCAGCTTCCATCCGCGACACCTAATCAATAGCATCCCTTATGGTGAGATGCGTAGGCTTAAAAGAATCTGCAGTAGTGAGGAAATACTTAAAAAGGCCCAAATTGAATCTAAACAAAGATTTCTTGCACGTGGTTATACTGCCCAAGTCATTGATCAAGCTATTTTAAAAACAGAAAAAATAAACAGGGAAACTATTTGACAGGCAATCGAGCAGCGACATTAAACAAAGTATTAAAAAAAAAAAACGAGACGGGGAACCTAGGCTCATTTTGAATTACAATAAGCAAGAGCGGCAATTAAGAGCTATATTAAGGAAACAGTGGCCATTGATTTTAAGTGATCCTATCATTGGCACGCTGCTCCCAAAAAGACCTGTGATTACTTTTAGAAGATCAATATCAATGAGCAATGCCCTTGTTAGTAGTAGCCCAGAAATGGCGGAGACATGCAATTGGCTGTCCTCCAAAAAGGTTTTTCCAAATGCAAGGCTTGTAGAGCTTGCCAATTTGGCATCAATATGTCACAATTTGACACCCCATTTCATGATAGGCCTATCAAAATAGACAAACTTCTCACCTGCAAGACAGAATTTGCAGTGTATGTACTTGAATGTACTTGTTGATTGCGCTATATAGGGAGCACCAAATTACAGGTGCACAAACGCACCCTACAAAATATTCGAGCAATAACCAACTCGGATCCCTTATATCCAGTAGCGCGTCATTTTAAGGAGACACATAATAACAATCTTAGTCACCTTAAATATTTTGTAATTGACACAGTACCAAGATTAAGACGAGGAGGCAAAATATTTGCTTTTATTCGTAAATACAAATTTACGCCATGAACTCGTAGGGAATTGGCTCCAACAGTTCGGGTTCCTTGCCCAGTGTACTAACGAAGTGCGCTGCTCTTGGTGCTTCAGGCTGGTGTTTCATTTCAACCCACAATCCTTTCGCCTTGGCCTCTGCCTTCCTCCTTTCATTCTCTTTGACACGCTTCAGAAAGTTGTCTCTGCTTTTTGAATGTTTAATATGCTCAATGCGCACGTTAATTCTCTTGGCCAGAAATTTGCCCTTGACTTGTTTGTTTACAATAATGCCCACTGCATGTTGGGTGACGTTGAATATCCTTCCAGTCTTGCCATGGTAACACTTGTGCGGCATACCCTTTTGAATTGTTCCCATACCCTTGATGTCCACTATGTCCCCCTTCTTGTAGATGCGCATGTAGGTCCCCAGAGGTACATTTCCATGTTTGCGAAATGGTCTAGAGAACATGTAACGCGTTCCTCGCCTTTTTCCTCTTGTGTTCGTCATTTTGGCGGTTTACTGGAAGATGGCGAATCCGGCGGAAGACGAGGAGGCAATCGAGAAGCAATATTATGAAGACTGGGAACTAGATACATTCTAGATCTAGACACAAATAACCCTAAAGGGGTCTATACCAGTGCATATATGTACACATATCTGTAGTAGTTGGTTTATAACCCTCTATAACCCTTTCTCTGTATCCTTACTACAAAGCTGCATCCCTAATCATCATTATACTGGTCCTGTTTCTCTATGGGTCTTTTCCTCTGAATTATGATACAGATAACAAACCTCTGGTGTTTGAAGTGAAAAATCATGAGGTTTAAAGAAAATTCATTTGAGACAGCAGTAGTATTTTCATTTTATTTTATTTTCAAGATTATTTAGTTGACACTACCTTAGCACTTAGTCACTTTACGGGATTTAAGTTTGGCTGTAAAATTCTGCTTACAAGGGCAGGACTGAGGCAAGACATAGGTCACAAACATGGAGCTCATCAAAAGATTCAGCTGCCACAGAAGATCAAACTAGCTGATAAGACACATTAAGTTAAGGCAACACTTATTAAGACAAAACATACAAATCAAGAAATGAAATCAGTATGGTATGATTACTAACAATGAATTAATAAATGGCACCCACTTGAAATGCACAACAGGCATTATGCACTTTATATTGCAGATTTTGCACAAATGTACCACTGGGTTTGCCAACTTAATGCTAATCAGTCCTACAGCCCTATTGAATGTAATGATTATGCCTACATTGCACCAATGGGAAATCTTGCACGTTGTTGACTTATTAACTGTTGCTGCTATGATTGTCATCGTTGCTGTTAGTGATATCTGTTTCTAACAAAAAGACCTTAACAACTCTCTCCAATATAGGTGTTGGCTGTTTGAAAATTACATTTACACCCTATAAATGTTTTATGACTTGGCAGTAATGTCTTTTATTTGAGAAAAAAGAATAATAGAATTGTGACCAATTTGTTGAGATTTTGCATCGCCATGTTTACAGCTAGCGTACGTCCCTTGTTTTGTTTTGTATGTTTGGAAGTCTTTTTTCTATATTTATAGAAGTAGTAAGCACGGTGTCACTTCAAAACTGGTGTAAATCTTGCAGGAATGTCATGTGATCAAGGCCAGGTTCGGCCTAAACGCGCCATGGCAGTGGTGTGAACAATAAAATAATAGCACAAGAATTCTGGGCCTGAGTCCCGACGTTTCCTCGGGGGATTGACGCAACGGGTATCCAAACATATATATAAATATCTATATATATATATATATATATATATATATATATATATCTATCTTCAAGGAGTTCTCTTCCCGAACCACCACCGCAGCGGCACAGCACAGATTCTCAGCCTCCAAGAGGTATGTTATAAATTTTGATTTGATTTTGTGAACACCATGGGGCATATTCACAAGGACTTATCGCCGAGTTATCAGCACTTTAGCGCAGCAAAAGTGGGGATAGAATTACCGCCCCTTTCGCAAGCTGGTGCTAACTGCACACATCACCACATTACCAGCGATAGCTGCCGCAAAAAACATTGCCACGGTTGACACCGCCAACTAACGCTAATGAGATGCAGAATAGGCGTGTCCGTGCAAAAACACACGAAAAGACAACACCACGCGATTCTCTACGGACAGCCAGATCTGCGATGCGAGGCAAAAACAGGCGATAAGCCGCGGTAGCAGCAGGGATTGTACACCTGCCTTTTGCTGGTGCTAAGCAGGACGACTACCTGCACCACAAAAGGGAGCCCAGCCCACAGCCACACCTAATGAACAACAGATGCCATGGAGCCACTGCCCATGCAGCTCGGAGACCCCTGAGGCCCACAACACCAAGCGCCACCACCCCCAGGCCCCCCCCACACCCACCCCGGACAAAGATGTGCCACAGCAGCTTACGAAATCACGAGAAAAATAAGAGCCTGATGTCGCACAAATACAGCAACAAACCCACATGTGTGGTCAGAATAAGGAGAAACAAACATACAACTCAGAAATCACACACCAGAACTTTATTAATACACAACACAAAACAACAATTCTGGAGAGTCCATGCGGATCCACTCCGGACAATCCTGAAGTCACAGCCTGCAAGAAAAAATCCGAGATAACAAGGTTTGTCATGCGCTCATCAAAGGAAAGAGAGAGAGAGAAAGAAAGGGCGAGAGAGAAAGAAAGGGAGCGAGAGAAAGAAAGGGAGAGAGAGAAAGAAAGGGAGCGAGAGAAAGAAAGGGAGAGAGAAAGAAAGGGAGCGAGAGAAAGAAAGAAAGGGAGCGAGAGAAAGAAAGGGAGCGAGAGAAAGAAAGGGAGAGAGAGAAAGAAAGGGAGCGAGAGAAAGAAAGGGAGAGAGAAAGAAAGGGAGAGAGAGAAAGAAAGGTAGCGAGAGAAAGAAAGGGAGAGAGAGAAAGAGACCGCTGCCCATGCGCACCCCGGCCCCACTTCTCACCTTCCGCCACCGGTGTGTCTCCAACCACGTGCCGGTGCACGCTCCGAGCCCGGGACACGTGACCTTGGCAGCCTCCACAACACGCGGACCCGCCCCGCGGCCCACTAGGTCACACACCTGAATCTGGGCCTTGAGTTCGGAATGGGAGAGTCCATTACAGTGCACACGTCATCATCACAGGCTGCACACCCGCTCAGCTCCATAGGTGCCACTAACCCTGTGGACCTTGAGGCAACGCCACGTGGCAGTAGGCCCGCGTCGCACGCAGGCTCCGGCCAACACTGCAGTCCACCAGGTCCCCTATCTGAAACGAGTACACAACAAATAATTGCAGAGTCCAAATCATTGCACACGGCATCATCGCCTCTCGGCCCCTGCGCACACATGCTGCTGCACCCCAGCCCCTCCCGCCACCCAGCGGTGAATGTCCGCTCCTGCGCTCCCAGGCCCCACTGCTCACCTGCTGCCACCGGTGTGTCCCCAACAGGGCACACCACGTGCCGGTGCCAACTCCAAGGCCGGGGCCCGCAGCCTTGGCAGTCCCCACATCATGCGGCACCCCCCGCGGTCCAGCGGGTCACACACTTGATACTGGGTCTTGAGTCAGAAATGGCAGAGACGATATCAGTGCACACGTCATCATCGCAGGCTGCACACCCGCTCAGCTCCATAGGTGCGACTAACCCTGTGCAACTCAAGCCAGCGCCACGTGGTGGTATGCCCGTTACGGACGCCGGACGTCGGGGGCGACTAACCCTGTGCAACCCAAGCCAGCGCCACTTGGTGGTAGGCCCGTGACGGCCGCCGGACGTTGGGGGTGACTAACTCTGTGCGCCACAAGTCATGGACCCTCCATGATTGAATCCCGTTGCGCATACGTCGTCAGGTCACCTCCGGCAGTGGGGAATGTGACGTTGCAGACCCCTTTTATTGGCAGTGTCACATGGCCTGTGACGCATCTGCTGGATGGGTGTGGTGTGTGTGTAAACCTGCCCTCAGGGAGTGGCCGTGGCATGCTGGCAACTAGAACAGTGACCAGCAGATCCCAAGCGTGGAATCCTGGGACATGTAGCTATGTTGTCCCCCCTCGGAGCGTAAGCGCAGTGGTCTGGCCTGGCGTACGCCGGACCTGCGTCGGGCGTGCAAGAATGATCCCGGGGCTGTGTGCGCTGGTTCAGTCCTTGTCCGGACAAGAAAGTGACGGATGCGTGTGTCCCTGATGTCGTGACTACGCCGCACGGAACGCAATCGGCAATGTGGCACCCTGTGACTCATGTTCCACGACGTGTGCAACATGGACGTCAGGGGGAATCACTGGCCCACACTCACATACTTGAATGATCACAACTGTGCATTGGTGAATGATTTATTGTCATCCAGTGGAGTGTTGCAGCTAGGGCAGTACAGGGCCTGGCAGACCCCACTTCACATCATTGGCACGTGGCTGCCCAGCCAGAGTCCTTCAGGGCATGACAAGTACACCGGAAGAGGAAGAGTCCAGACCGCAGTCTGATCGCTGTGTCATCGGACATCTAACAGAATATGGCAGTCCATGTCGAGGTCCAAGGTGAGAGTCAATGAGTGCATCGGGGGGCAGTGGAAGGTCATGATGCCAAGGGCAAAACCAAGAGGAAACAGGCCAAATGGGTGGTAGGAATGCTACTGCCGCCTCATGATCATGAAGTCTGGATCATCCACATCCTCGTCCTCTGATGTGTGCTCTGCCTCACCTGTGGATGCTGCAGTTCCGGCTACAGCACTGTGTGCCACTGACACATCAGGGGCCGGAGGTGGATTGCCGGCCGCACCGTGTGGCAGTGACACATCAGGTGCAGGAGTAGAACTGTCTGCCGCACTGTGAGGCAGTGACACACCAGGGGGCGCAGATGTGGATGGTGTAGGGCCAGCAGCATCCATCTGCGCCAGGCCTTGTGGCAGCAATGCCATGACGAGGATCTGCAGGGCATGGTATATCCCAGCTACATTTTGCTGATGTGCAGCAGTGACAGCCAACCTTTCCGCCTCCATCCGCACCATGTCCTCCATGAGCCTCCGCATTTGTGCCAAGTCACTGCTGAGATCGCTGGAGCCACTCTGACTTGACAGGTGTTCTAGTCTCCGAGTCAGGACTCCAGCGATGTCGGACAGTGCTGGTTGGAGGCCATGGAACGGACTGTGGGTGTCCGTCAGGGACTGTAAGTGGTCCCCGAAGGGACGTAGACACCCATGGATGGCATCAAGTTTGGCTGCCAGGAGGTCAAACCCCACCCGCACCTGATCAGCCAGCTTCTCCTGGGCCTCTAACAAACGGGTTTGGAAGGCCAGGTGTGTTTTCCGTGGGGGTCTTGGGAGACAGCTGGTGTGGCAGGTGCTGCCTGCTGTGTGGTCTGTGCAGGGGGTGGGGTCTCCTCGATGCAGCTGGGCTGCCCTGATCCTGGAGGTGGGGAACTGCTGCGGCCGATGAGCTCTCTGAGGGCTTCGGTGTTGATGATGGGGTTGTCATCCTCGTCATCAGTGTCGAGTTGTAGGGTCTGTTCTGCAGGTGGTGTTGATGGTCCCTCTGCAATGTTAAGAGGAGATGCTGCATTACATCGTGTTGAAATGTTTGTACAGGCATTGTACAAGTTCACATACAGACTGCATGACGAGGTACATTGTGGCTGTGTAGGTGGAGATGCCTGTTGGATGCGGGACAGTTGACATTTCAACACCATCATGGATGTGAGTTTGTACTTGTGCAGTTTCATCTCACACACCCCTGCTATGCCAAATGTAATTGGCCAGTATCTTCACACAAGCGGCAGCAGTTTCGACCTCTGTCCTGTTGTTCACGTGTTGCAGTTTGTCCCACACTGTTGTCTATGCTGCTGTGCTCTGAATGTCATATGTGTGTGCTGCAGTTTAGTGAGGGTCGCCCCTGCAGCTCTGAGTCTGCTGGCTCTTGTCCCTTGCAGGCGGTGTGCCTTTGACTTCTGTGTCCATGCAGTGTTGAGACGTTACCAGTCTTGGGTGGATGTCTGTCTTGGTGGGAGTGGGAACTCTGGGGCATGGTTTGCCTGCAGCTCTGTTGTTGACGTCAGGGGTTGATTGTGCAGGTGGATGTGTCAGAGTGTGACCTGCTCCTTTACGGATGTGGTCAACACTCAGCCACCTCAGTGTCGTTGCGTGCACCATGTCATGGTAATCGGACTGCAGGCATGGGATTCGTCATGCAGTGTTACTTACGTTGTCAGTGTAGCTCACGGACCAGCAGCTTGGCTGGGTTCAGCACATGTGCTTGGGTTGTATGTGAGCTGTGTGATGTGTGGGGTGGGCCCACTCTGGACAGATGGTCGAGGGTGACGTACTTGGTGTTCCTATGTGTGCTGCAGTATGGCAAAGGGATCAGGGACATGATCCGTAGTCATTGTGGGTGTGCAGTGTGGTCTGCTTATTTGTGCATGTGTGCCATTGTGCCCATCTCCCCCCGTCCCCCCAGTTCCTGGTCGCTACTCACCCGGTTACTGTTGTGTCCGGTCCTGTAGAGCATTGTCCGGGCCCCCAACTCCTGCCACCGTATCCACACTGATGACTGTCGACACCATCTCCTCCATCTCATCCAGCTCCTCCTGCGGCGCAGGACTCCCACCTCCAGTCTGCATTGCTGCTTTGAGGTTGTTGGCGAGTTTGCTCTTGGTTTTGCGCTTGATATCAGTCCATCGCCTCTTGAGCTCGTCCATTGACCTCCTCTGCACTCCGACAGCATTCACCTTGTCCAAGATGGACTGCCATTTCCATTTCTTGTGCCCAATGACACGGTGGAGGTGATAAACAGTTGTTGATGGTGTCCTATCACCTCCGTGACCAGGATCTGATTCTCCTGCGGACTGAACCGCGGCTTCCTCTTCTTCTTGTCCTTCGCTGTCCCCGAGGGCCCTGGCTGGGGCTCCGGGAGGCTTGTGGGGTTCCGATCGTCCCCTGTGCCTGCTCCGCCTGACTCCATCATGCTTTGCTGTTGCTGTTTTTTTGTTTGGTGTATTTTGTTTCTGTTTTTGTAGTGGTTTTTCCCGCCTGACGTGTGTGTATTGCAGGCCTTGCGCGCATTATCGCAGATTGTCTCTTCGCGATTGGGTCCATCGCAACTTTTTTCGCGTTAAGGTTTTAATTTTTATCGCCGTCGCGCTAGTTGTTTCGCGGACATTCGCCGCGTTATCGTGCGGTTATCGCACGGTATCGCCATGTTGTGAATGCCACGTTAACACGGCGTTATTTTCACGCGATGTGAGAAGTTGCGGTAAGCTATTTTGGTGATGTTTATCGCACGTTCTTGTGAATATACCCCCATATATTTCCGTGACACAAAGCAAGACAATAAAACGACCGATGCGTTTTGGCTAACGCCTTCAACTCGGTCTTACAAACAATGCAGTGCATAGCATTTTATATCGAGTGTGTGTGAAGTAGTTTCTCAATAGTGTAAGAACTACTGGGTACCAAGTGTAGGATCATACTTGAAATGTATGAGACAGCCAATTGTGTGAATGTCCCGTGTATCATGCTCTTGGTTTTGTGGAACTCGGATGTGGCGTACTATCAAAGATGCACTCAGTCTAAAACTTTCTACGTGACTGTAAGACTTTGTTGGCTCCAGCTCTTTGGTGTGGCTCCAGATCTAGAGTGTGACTCTGTAAAAAAAAGTAACTCCTAGTCCGCATCTCTCTGCTAGCCTTAGAGACTTTGGACCAGGATGCAGGAGCCTCTCTTCAGGCTGTGTCTCTTCAGACTCCAGGCTAGCTGATCCCAGCGCTAGAGGAATCTTTTTGTATCACTACATCGTGCTCTCAAGCGTCCATGCGGACTCATCAGCTCCATAGCTCCAGTTCCAGCACCTGCTTTAGAGTTAAACCTCAAATCAAATCAAGCTTTATTCAGTTTCGATAAGAATCATAAAAGCACCACAATAAATACATAAGTCCAATAAACATAAAACAACAGTACATTAGTTGCAGAAACATCAGTATAATACAATTATAAAAACATAGCTACAATCAATCAGTTCGAGCATGCCTTAATCTCATGGCTGCTTTTAAAAAAGAAAGCAACATTAAAAATGATAAATGCACCAACCAGCAGTTGTGAAAACAGGAGAGCAGGTCGTACTTGGGTGAATTTCCGAGTCTTCAGCAGGGGAACAATATATGCTTTCCTGGGTTCAACATATAATCTGCACAACATTATAAAGTGCACTGTGTCCTCCGAAGAGAGAAGGTCGCAGCCGCAGGGTTCTAAGAGTGTACCTCATATCAACATCTTGGAGACACCAGCAACAAGTGCAACAAATTAAGCAAAAAACATTCATGACTATTAATTACAATTATGAGGGCTCCGTTGATTGGACCATTTTCAACAAGATAAGCCCATGCACGGTGGGTTTCAATTAATACCTCCTGTTCTCCTGTTCTCTATTCATTAATCTTCGCCTTAAAAGATGTTCTCTCAATCATTTACGATCTGCCTTCACCCAGTGGTTAATTTGTAAAAAAATAAGTGCCCGGGCTCTCGTCTGGAGGCAGCTTGCACCAGCCCATTTCTCCTGTTAGCGCTGCCTAAAACAGAACCAACTACTAACCATGAAAATGGGGAGAGGATGTGGCATATTGACCAGAGCTGCAGACTTCGACGCTGGGGAACCAGGTTCAAGTCTCGGCATCGGCTCAACATCCTGTGATTCTGGACAAATCAATTGATCTCCCCGTAAATTAATGTGCCGTTAACTGGTGCTCATGAAAAGCGCCGGTGTTGATGATTATTGGCCGGTCACCAGAAACCACCGGCTCAAATGAAGCACTGCCTTCACCATTTCCCCAGGATTGGTAAATAGCTCTGCCCTCCCAATGTTCTGAAACGACTCCCTAATATATTTGAGCCTTGGGATGTGGAGAGCATGATTAAGGGAGATGCAGTCCTGCAGGATTTCCTTGTTCAACTTAGTTTCCACTCTTATCCAAATGTCAACCCAGCAGAGAAGGAGGTGATGGGCTAACATGTCAGTAGGATGTCTTACCCACAATTCCTCATGCACGATAAATTAGGAAACTATTTGTGGAACACATAAAAGATACCTTAAAAAATTTATTTTCGACAATCGATAGCTGATAATGTTTGACATACCCCCAAATATCACTACCATACGAGACTTTAGAGACACATTTGGCCAGATATACCTGCACTAATGCCTTAAACCAGTGTTACTCAAAGTACGGCCCGGGGACTGCATGCGGCTCTCCTGACCTTTACATGAGACCCCCTGGGCAGCAGCACCACCGGGCTGCTGTTTACTCGACTCAGCACTAACATTAAAAAAAAATTAAATAAACAGCAAGTACTTATTTAAAGGTTAATTGCAGTTAGGGAAAGGAAGTTACTAGGCCCTTAACTTTAGGAACACCTTCATTTTTAAAGACAGCAAACGTGTAAAAATACGATAGTCTTTTCAAAATCCAAAAAGTGTATTTCATTAACCTGTGGAACCATTTCACCTTAGTAAATCAGATTACAGCAGTGCATTCAGAAGTCTTTTTTTAAAAGTGAGTTTTCAAACATGAATTTAGAAACGTTCATGCTCCCCCCCCTGATAACAATGCCATTAGTGATTACATATAAACACAGGAGAAGGTTTTGTACCGCACACATCGTGAAGTCATGTATTTCAAGGCCCTCTTATATGTGATAATGAAGAAAAAGGAGGGAAATTGAAATAAAACAATTGCCCCGGATCACACAATTTGGTCAAGTGTGGAAGCCGGGATTCATCCCAGGTTTTCTGTTTTCACATTGTGCAATTGAGTTCAGCCACTAGATGTACATGCTTAGCTTCCCCTACACCCACTTTACGCCCCCACCCGCTGGCATCAGTGCGGCCCTCGGTCACACAAAAGACCAAACTTTTCGGCCCCGTGAAAATGTTTGAGAGTACCCATGCCTTAACCTGTCTTCTAACCAGTCTCCAGTCTAAAAGCAAAGCTGAAATCCGCTGCGCTGGCCCTTGTGAACTCAGCTTTCTTCCATTGTAACAGGGGTTTCCAACTCAGATCCGAATCGAACAGAATTCCCAGGTACGGAAATGCCCTCACCTTCATTAAGAAATGGAACCCCACATTAAAGGTTTTGGATTTAATTGGGTGGGGTCTTGCCAGCATTACAAATGATTTACTAAAATTAACTGTTAAGTTAAGCTCATCCATAAATGCCACAAAAGTATCCAAGAAGGTTTGCAAGCCTGCATCATCTGCATAAAGCAGAACTGGCACACATTGGGCCATATGTACAAGGGAAGTGGCGGAGCGTGTCGTTAGCCTCCTTGGCTTAACGATATGCTCCGCCACTTATGAAACGCAGGGCTGCACCATATTTACAAGAATGTGGTGCAGCCCTGCGTTTCCCCCTGCGCTGGCGCTAAGTTTAGCAGCTTAGCGGCAACGCAGGCAAGAAGATTGTTTATGTACAGTAAGGTCCCCTTCCTGCACATAAACAATCTTGAAATGCCGTTTTGTAACTTCTATGTGTGCTGCTTAATGCAGCACACACAGAAGTTGCAAAAGGGTATTTTTAAAAAAAATGATTGTTTATGTGCAGGAAGGGGGACCTTCCTGTACATAAACAATCATTGGCCTTTTGCTGTTTTCATGTGTGCTGAACAACGCAGCACACATGAAAACAGCAAAAACGAGGAGAAATGAAACATTTCTCCTCGCTTTGCCAAGTTAAGACCAGGTTTTCACTGGTCCTAATTCGGGCGCTGCCTCCTATTTACGCCTCCCTTGTAAATAGGAGGCAGTGTCAGGAGCAATGGTTGTTGCGGTGGAATGCCCACCGCAACACCCATTGCCCTCCCCTTTCACTCTAAGCATAGCGTGAAAGGATGCCTTATTTACAAGCCAGCGTTAAGCCACGTTAAGTGGCTTAACGCTGCCTTGTAAATAAGGCGAAGCCCCTATCGCCACAGGAACGTCGAAAAAAGTGACGTTCCCATGGCCCATGGCGATAGGGGCTTGTACATGTGCCCCTTTGTGTGCCTATCAGGGAGCAGTCTAATCGAGTATCAACTAGTACCTGTTCCTGCTTATTTACACATAAGGTAAATAGGAATGGGGTCAGAATGCACCCTTGTCTGATCCCCCCTACCCGTTTTGAACCGTTGGGTACAAGCGAGTCATTTGTATATCGAACTGTCACTTCAGTATTGCTGTGAAGGTCCCTCAGGAAATAGACAGTGTCCGGGTCCTCCACCATTTTCAAAAACATTCGCCATAATTTGTCTTGTTTTACTCTATCAAAGGTCGAGGTAAGGTCCATAAAGGGCAGGTGACTAGCACCCGATCGGGTCACTGTGTATTTGCTCATAACCATATACAGCTTAAGGCACTGATCCATGGTCGATCTGCTAGGCCTGAATACGTACTGTGAATCAGATAGAATATTATGTTCATCAGCCCAGATGGTTAATCTAATCTATCCAAAAGGACCCGCCCCATGACCTTTACGACCGAGTCAATCAAGGAAATTGGTCTGTAACACTGAGGGCTCTCCTTGTCACCTTTTTTAAAGACCAGGACAATAATAGAAGGGGCCCAAGAGAGCGGAGATCACACCCTGACTACAGCATTTAGGGTCTGGGTTAGAACTGGGGCCCATACCTCAATGTCGCTTATATACAGGTCAGGTGGGATCCCATCAGGACCAGGGGCCTTGTTTTTAGTCAGGCCTAGTATGTCCTTTTCTTTTTTCGTCTAATGTGAACAAAAGATTTGAAGTCCCTTCCATAGCTTGCCTAGCCACATGATCAGACTGCGATAGGTTGCAATACAAGCAGAATCTCTAGGCTTAGTTTTCATTGCTCTCTTTAGACTTCTGAGTACCTAGGAACATCCTCTGTCAAACCATTTAGATGCTGGTAGAGTCTTGGTTACAACTGACAGGCAGAGGAGGTCTGGCACTTTACGGGAAATACTTGCAAAGGCCTTGAAGACCTCCCTGTAGTGGGATTCACTATCTAAACAAATAGAAAACTTGTTTGCGCCACTTGAGAACAGAGTTTGTCCACCCGAGACTTGTACCCTGATTGTCACCATCCATTCACCATTGACCCCTTTTGTTCCCACACTAACTGTCTAACCATTGTAACGATAAACACACTGGATTATGATCACTATAAGGGCTCTATGATTTTTATATCAGAACTTAGGAAAAATGGAAGCTGAGACAAAGTCTATATTGGAAGCACAACCCCTTTTGACAAAGGTTGGGGGTAACACTGGATTTAACAGAAATGGCAAGCTCAGCAGGGGAAAAAACACAAGATTTGTTCATTTATAATGCCGTTTAACAAGTTCCCTTCACTAGTGTGCTCCATATGTAAGCATTCCAGAAGCATACATCTTGGGGGCTTATCAGATGCAACCTGGGGGCTCTCACACAGATATATATTAAAGTTCTGTGCCACAATTATGTTAGCTGCAACATTCTTCATCCCCTCAAGCTTACTCATAAAGGATCCCAAGGTGTGAAGATTAAACATATTTTGATGGGGGGTTTTGGCATTATAAAAGTTCAGCAATGTTAACTTAGGTGTACCTGTGAAAGAAATGCTCAATGTCTGTAGAGTAGGAACACCGTGGAAAGTTCCTCAATCTTACCATTGATTGCTAAAGAATCAAAAATTGCCAAACCACCTTTAGCCCTGTCCGAACGAGATTAGATTGCAGGGATAAAGAAGGATTTGTACCCTTCCAAAATAAACCTATTTGCAATAGCCCAGTTCTCTTGTAAACAAATCACCCCATAACTCGTGATGAAGTTAAGTCAGTTTGTATCATCAATCTTGGAGGCAAGGTAAGCGATGTTCAGCTTATCAGATTAAATTACTGAGAGTTAAATACAGGTGGACCTGTATCGAAAGTGATACGTGAATCCTTAATGGTGCCACAAAGATGTTGCAGCTTGAGTCAATCACAAAGGTCTAGAAACCTCAAAGGTGCATATCAATTGAAAGTCCTCAATAAAAAAGGATCGGGAGCACCCCAACTAAGGACATTGCCATAATGATTTATAGGCTGCCAGGATGCAGAACACACCACCTCAGGCCTGTTAAAGTAGCCCAGTGGAAGGGCCAATATGGTTGACGGCTTGCTGGTCTTTGAACAGTCCTATAGATGCAAGGACAAGCCCTGCTACTACGGGCCTGTTGATATTTATCACCACACATTCACCGGCAAGATTTTTCCTCTCTTTGCCAATTCAGCTGATCCTTCTTACCAAATTAATCCATTCACCAATGTAAAACCCTAGGAAAGAATGCAAACCCAACCAGTGAGTAACCTTGTTCTTAAGTTGGGTATAGCTTTCTGGAGTGTTGGCTTTCAGCCGAGGGATGTTCCCTAAAACAATCACATTGGGAGTAGGTTCCGGAGGTAGGTCGATAACTCCAGAGTTCATGCTAGATGAGAGTTCCCGGACCAAGGATAATGGCATTCTTTACTGGCAACCTTGGGGACATCCGAAGGGAAGACTCAGGATTAATAATATTCTCGCTAAAAACATGTGAGGGAAAGCCTGTCCCTCTCCCACTGTCATGTTGACTAATGAGCTGGTCATGCTGGTCAAAGACTGGATTAGGCACAATCTCCCCATCTGGGTGTCCATCCTTGCCCTGCATCCGAGTAAGCCATTGGACAGAATCCTCGTTGCTTAAGTCCACATGGTCTACCTCGCTGCTGTGAGGTGAAAAATCGGAATGATTCTGAACATAGGCTTTAACTTCCGTCCTCATGGCTGAGGCGACTACTGTAGGATTCAAAAAGACCTTTGATAAGAGGCTCAAGTTTGAGATAGAATGTATCCAGTAAGTTGTGAACTTTTTCTTAGTCACAATCTCCAATAAATCATTCGAGTGCTTCACAATATTGGGGGCACTTCTGGGCCAAATGACTTTGGATGCGGACCACTCCCTTTTTTTCCTCTTCCGGACCAGGAGTTGGGGGTCTAAAACTGTCTCCTCATTTAGTAAAGCTAATTCAGGGGCGTGCTGATGGACTACCGCCTGAATCTGCTTGGTATTAACATTACGACAAGGAGCCTTATCACTGGCATTCTCTGGAGTTGGGACCAACACGGGAAACAGTGGCACGGTTGGGAATATTATGGCCAGCATTTACATGAAGGGCTAGTTCCTCCTCAACACTGGTAATCTCATCATTGGGAACCTCAACCGCAGAAAGGATGAAATACTGGACTTACCCCGAGTGGAGTTAAACTTATCCGCATATTTCGGCAAGGATGGCCCAGTAGGGGCAACTGTCTTCCGTTTTCCCATTAGATCCGAAGTCCAGACCAGACTTTAATAGAAAATGTTAGGATAGGTAACCTGGTCAGGTCTCACTTAGGCACGCGCCAGGGCACGTCCCGGGCCGTGTGATGGCCTTAAATGCACCCGACCAGCATGTTTCAAAGTGCCCCACCTCCAATCACTGCAGAGCTCCATGCAGGGCTTTATAGGTCGTAGTGGGTGAGCACTATTTTGATTATGGACACTGATGGGGACAATGGCTGCCTTTTTTTTGTATTTGCATGCTGAGCGCGGCGCCCGCTTTAGGGACACAGCGCTCAGTTTAAATTTTATTTTTATCAAAACTTTGATGTTGAGCACGGTGCCCGCTTCAGGGACACCGCATTCGGTTTATTTATTTATTTTTTAAACTTTAATACTGAGTGCGGCGCCCGCTTCAGGGACACCGTGCTCGGTTTCATATTATTTTTAACTTTAATAATGAGTGCGGCGCCCACTTCAGGGACACCGCGCTCTTTGTTTGTTTTTTTTTTTAACCTTTAATAATGAGCACGGCGCTTGCTTCACGGACACCACACTCTGCATTACAATAGGGAGATAATTCCTTGTTGAGAAGTTATTCCATTTCAGGTGGCTGTTCCCTGTTGAGTGGTTGTTCCTGGTTGAGTGGCTGTTCCGTAGTAAGTGGTTAGTCCTTAATGAGTGGTTGTTTCTCGTTGAGAAGTTGTTCCTTGTTGAAAGGTTGTTCCTGGTTGAGAGGTTGTTCCTTATCGAGAGTTTGTTAGTTGTTGGGAGGTCGTTCCTTGTCGAAAGGTTGTTCGTTGTCAGGAGGTTGTTCTTTGCTGAAAGATTGTTCCTTGTTGGCAGAGTGTTCCTTGTCAGGAGGCTGTTCCGTGTCAAGAGTTAGTGCGTTGTCGGGAGGTTGTTCCTTGTCGGGAGTTTGTTTGTTCTCGTTCACCAGCTTTGAAAGTCTCTCTATCATAGTGCTCGAGCCTTGCTCCTTATGGATGGAGTCCTTCGGTTTACTGAATTGCTTTATCCATATTTGCATATTAATAGTTTTTTTAATAATCATTCCTACATTTCATTTTGCATCAGACTGACGTTAAGTAATTTCATTTATCCTAGGAATATGAACCACATGGTGGAATCCAGGTCAGCGTTTCAGAACTGTAGACAGTTATTTGGAATACTCCTTGCTTTGTATAGGATTAACAGGATTGTTTCTGTCATTAATGTATTATACCTTCTGCATTAACGATGGCAAAGGCCCGTAGTCTTGATCCATGCCACATAAATGATCGTACAGCCTTGTCACATGCTTGAATCATACCATATACTACAAAGTCTGATACTGGCTGTACGCCACTTCATGGGCTTTAAGTATGCCTCATTAATTATGGAGAAACCTGGTAATGGTGTACTCATGGTCACAGGCTTGAATCATGCCACATAAATGATGGTAAAAACCTGGTAAAATCTGCACGCCCCATCACTGGCTTGAAACATGCCACATAAACGATGCCAAAGTCTGATACTGGCTGTACCTCACTTCACGGGCTTGAGCCATGCCACATAAATGATGGCAAAGTCTTTTAACGGCTGTACCCTTGGTCACAGGCTTGAACCGTGCCACACAAATGAAGACAAAGCCTTTTAACGGCTGCACCCCTGGTCACAGGCTTGAACCGTGCCACACAAATGAAGACAAAGCCTTTTAACGGGCGTACCCCTGGTTACGGCCTTGAGTCATGCCATAAATGATGTCAAAGCCTGGTACCGGCTGTACCCCTCGTCACAGGCTTGAACCGTGCCATATAAATTGATAACAAATCACTGGCTTGAACCATACCACATAAATGATGTCAAAGCCTTCTAAGGGCTGTACGGTACCCCTGGTCACCGCTGTTCCAGTTGTCAGGGGCTTGAACCATGCCACATAATTGATGATCGTGCCTTCTTGAAACAGAAGCTGGCGGTACACTGACTAGCGCTGGAGCTCTGCTTGCATTTTCTCTGCCACAAACCTCTCAGGAGACACTCCCTGGCACATGGGTTCTGTCTCTGGGCACAGGATTTGTGATTTGTGATTTTTCTTTTACTTCGAGATTAACGATTCTTTTTTCTGCGACACAAAAATAAATTCTCGATGTCCGGTATTTCTGTTAAGTATAAAACATTTGTGGGCGATCAATAAATCTGTCTGATGGCCACACAGATGTGTCTCCTGTAATGCTTCTCAGCACTGGCGGAAATCTGATTTTAATGAATGAAAACAAAACTGTTGATGTGGCGGAGAGAGGAGCAAGACCTCTGACCTCCTGGTCAGAAAACTCTGCTCTCGCTCGCGCAGCTCCGCCGTTGTGCCGCTGCCCCCTGCACCTCTCTGTCCTGGAAGGTGTTCGAGTCCCTGTTGCTCTGCCTGGATTGGGCTCATTTGTGCCTGTTTTGCTTTTGGTAATTTTTGTTAGTGTTAATTGTGCCTGTTGTCTTCCTTTATTCGTTTTTCTTTTCTTTTCTTCTTTTTATCCTTCTTCCTTATATTCTTATTAATATTGTGTTTGTTTTGTATTTCTTTTTATTCTTCGTCCTTATTTTCTCTCTGTGTCCTTTTTAGGTCTCGCCTACGCAGTGCGCATGCGCTGCTTAGGAGGGCCTTTAGCCGTTGCTCTTCACTTTTTCAAGCACTGCACTCGTGCTTGTGGCGGCATCCACCTTGCGGGAGTGCGCAGCGGCGCGCCACAAGCACGAATGCAGTGCTTGAAAAAGTGAAGACTGCTCTCCCAAGTGCACGCGCGCGCCTACTGCTGCAGCCTGCAGGCTTTTTTTTTTTAGGTCTCGCCCTGAAAGCCAGCGCTTCAGCGCTGTCTCTGGGCGAGACATTTTGTAGTGTGGGCTTGCAGAAATGCGACCACAACTTTTGGCTGGCCTAGAGCATGCGAGTACGCGCACAGTAACGCGCATTCCTTGTATGCTCCAGGCCATCTGCCTTTGATGTCACTTGCTCCTCCCCCTCCCCCACCACAGAGCGCTTCTCGGGGCCGCGCGGCCAATGCTTGTTCCTCTTGGCCCGAATCACGTGACATCATGCATTTAGCAGACGCAAGACGTGCAAGTCTCTAGTGCCTGACTCGTACCGGCCTCGAGAGGACTCTCGCCTCGACCCCAGCTGACTTAACCAAGTAAGTCCCGCCCGCACAATTCGTGCTATTCCCGTCCCCGCTTGACCTGACTACCTCAGTATCACGGAATTTTAGCATCCGCCCGCACAATTCGTGCCGTTCACGTTCCTGCTTGACCTGACCACCTTCAGTATCACCAATTTTAGCATCCGTCCTCTCCCACGCACTCCGGTGTACCCGCTCTCCGTGCCTCCTAATTGCTTCACCGGCAACCCCGCCGACGGCAATTCCTGCTAGTCCACTCCCACTAAGGACCCCACCTGTTCCTGCACTTTAATCAAGGACCCTGCTTCCCGGTGCCCATGCTCCCGCTACCCCCGTGGTCCCAGTGTCCGACCCCTGCCCGTCGTGCACCGGCCCACTCTGTGTATCCCTCCCGCACCGCAACACAAGAACTGGCTTTTCCGCTCCATTACCTGGTTTCCCACCATGCAATCGGTTGGTCCCACCCGCTCTTGTGCCCCTTCTCCCTTCATTACATGACCTTTTCCACCTTCCCCCTTAGATCTGCCCTTAGCCTTGGGTACCGGTCCTCCACGTTACCGCACTAGGCCCTGATACAGGCGTTTCCCACCCCCGGTCACTCACCCAACATACCTGCCTCTTTGCTCCTAGGGTCTGCATTCCACTCTACCCCTCCTAATCACCCAGCCCTCTTTCCTCCCAGGTAACTTGACTAGCCGCCCCTGGTACTTCACGACAGTGAGCGATCCTTGTCCTCCACCTGAAGCTTGCCAATACGCTCTCCCTCACGCAACCTCCAGTAAGTTTCCCTACCTTTCTTCCTTCTCACTCGCCCCGTATTTTGCTCCACCTTTTCTCGCTCTTCCTTTCTCCCTGTAGACTGATCCACGCAGGTCTGACCACCCTTCTCCTGGTACCTTACCTACCGATTTACAGCCCTCCTCCTGGACTTTTGACAGTGTACCCGCCCGCGTAAGTTGCCCCCCCTCTCTGGATTCAGCACAATTTTGCACCATTCCTGACTTTCAGCCTAGTTACGCGGTATATGTCTGAGGCGACCCTTCTCTACCCTGTCCCCCACCCTACTTCGGCTCAGTTAAATAGGTCTCGGACCTTTGTCTTTCCTCTTGGTCCAACATTGACTGTTCACATGTATGTATGTGTATATATATGTATGTGTATGTATGTACGTGTATGTATGTACGTGTATGTATGTACGTGTGTATATGTATGTGTGTGTATATGTATGTGTGTGTATATGTATGTGTGTGTATATATATGTGTGTGTGTGTATGTATGTGTGTATATGTATGTATGTGTGTATATATATAAGTATGTGTATATGTATGTATGTGTATATATATATATGTGTATATATATGTGTATATATATATTTTATTTATTTATTATCCTGAACAAAAATTTCGACCTAGCAATTCTAACAGAATCATGGCTAAACGATTCCTCATCCCCATGCCTAGACCTCTTAGTCCCTCCCAACTATAACATTGCTAGGCTGGACAGACAACATAGCAAGAAAGGAGGTGGCATCGCCTGCATCTACCGCTCCAACCTCCTTGTCACCGAACTTCTGGCGGATACCACCGACTCCTGCGAATACCTCGCCCTCTCTATTTCCAGTAACTCCACCCAACTGTGCAACCTGCACATCTTTTACCACCCCCCAGGCATGAATGACTCCTTCACTGACCACCTCATGGAAATTCTCACAGCAAAGAGTTCCTCCAACGCTAAAGACATTTTCCTTGGCGATTTCAACCTACACTGGAACGATCCCAAGGATCCTCATGTCAACGCCATTAAAGACCTCCTGGCCGATCAAGCCCTGACCCAATCTTGTTCACTCCCAACTCACTCGAAGGGGCCACTCTTGACTGGATCATCTCTAAGGAAGCATCCGTCAAGCTTATCTCTATAGACCCCTGTGACTGGTCTGACCACCACGCCATTGCCTTCCTACTACCTGGCACCCACAAGACAAGGACACCACAACCGGTGGTTCCTAAACGCTGGGTCAGAGACACCAAGAACCTGGACCACAAAGAACTCGAGGCTCGGTGCAAAGCTGACCTCCCCCCTCGCATATCACAACGGTCAGTGACCTCAACGATCACTACTCTGCAACTATGTCGAACATTCTGGATGACCTAGCCCCACTAAAACTAAAAAGAACTCAAATCAAAGATAGAAACCCCTGGTTCACTGGATCCCTCAACAATGAGAGGAGATCCCTCCGGCAATCCGAAAGAATCTGGAGACAGCACCCCTCTGCCGCTCACCTAAAATTTCTCCGCCAGGCCAGAAATACATACAACAGGAACATCCTCAACTCAAAAAAAGAATTCTTCAGATCGGAACTGGGGAACGCCCAGAACAGGCCCCGCAAACTCTTCGAACTGGTCAAACACCAATCCAACAAACTGGCCAAAACATTGAAAGAAAACCCCAAGTCTCTATTATCATCCGAGGAATTCTCCTCGTTTTTTGCGGAAAAAATCAAAGCCCTAGGTAACGAACTTAGTTCCGCCTCATACTCTCTACCCCCCTGACCTGCCTCCGCCCTCCATGCCGCCCCAACAGGCTTCACCTAAGAATCAAGCACACTGGACCGACTTCACACTCTACGACGAAGACTCCGTCTCCAAAATCCTATCTACCTTAAACCCGAACAACCATTTCAACGACCCGCTCCCTTCTAACTGCCTAGCTACCGCCGCCCAATCCATTATTCCGAGCTGGACTGCAATAATTAACGCCTCTCTCCGGCAGGGATCAATTCCTGACTCTCTGAAAGTGGGCCAAGTCCTCCCCATTCTGAAAAAGCCGTCGCTGGATCCAGCCTCCCCTGACAACTTCAGACCTATTTCCAACATCCCTCTCTTAGCTAAAGTGCTGGAGAAGTGTGTGCAACAGCAGCTAAGTCGTCACATCAACAACTTCCACCTACTCGATGACTTCCAATCTGGATTCAGACCGGGACACAGCACTGAAACCACCATGCTCCACATCGTCGATGATGCCCTCCAAGCCCTTGACCAAGGCAAACCTTGTCTCCTAATCCTCCTAGATCTATCCTCGGCCTTCGACACGGTCAACCATGGGAAGCTACTCGAACGCCTCAAACTCAGGATGGGACTAGATGGCTCTGTCCTAGAATGGTTTAGATCCTTCCTCCAAAACCGATCCCAGAGATTCCTAATTAACGGCAACCTGTCCGCTCCCTCATCGGTCACGGTTGGGGTCCCTCAAGGATCAACGCTGTCCCCCACCCTCTTCAACCTTT